>OX376705.1:0-600000 GCA_947389935.1 Agrilus cyanescens
TAACCTAACCTAACCTAACCTAACCTAACCTAACCTAACCTAACCTAACCTAACCTAACCTAACCTAACCTAACCTAACCTAACCTAACCTAACCTAACCTAACCTAACCTAACCTAACCTAACCTAACCTAACCTAACCTAACCTAACCTAACCTAACCTAACCTAACCTAACCTAACCTAACCTAACCTAACCTAACCTAACCTAACCTAACCTAACCTAACCTAACCTAACCTAACCTAACCTAACCTAACCTAACCTAACCTAACCTAACCTAACCTAACCTAACCTAACCTAACCTAACCTAACCTAACCTAACCTAACCTAACCTAACCTAACCTAACCTAACCTAACCTAACCTAACCTAACCTAACCTAACCTAACCTAACCTAACCTAACCTAACCTAACCTAACCTAACCTAACCTAACCTAACCTAACCTAACCTAACCTAACCTAACCTAACCTAACCTAACCTAACCTAACCTAACCTAACCTAACCTAACCTAACCTAACCTAACCTAACCTAACCTAACCTAACCTAACCTAACCTAACCTAACCTAACCTAACCTAACCTAACCTAACCTAACCTAACCTAACCTAACCTAACCTAACCTAACCTAACCTAACCTAACCTAACCTAACCTAACCTAACCTAACCTAACCTAACCTAACCTAACCTAACCTAACCTAACCTAACCTAACCTAACCTAACCTAACCTAACCTAACCTAACCTAACCTAACCTAACCTAACCTAACCTAACCTAACCTAACCTAACCTAACCTAACCTAACCTAACCTAACCTAACCTAACCTAACCTAACCTAACCTAACCTAACCTAACCTAACCTAACCTAACCTAACCTAACCTAACCTAACCTAACCTAACCTAACCTAACCTAACCTAACCTAACCTAACCTAACCTAACCTAACCTAACCTAACCTAACCTAACCTAACCTAACCTAACCTAACCTAACCTAACCTAACCTAACCTAACCTAACCTAACCTAACCTAACCTAACCTAACCTAACCTAACCTAACCTAACCTAACCTAACCTAACCTAACCTAACCTAACCTAACCTAACCTAACCTAACCTAACCTAACCTAACCTAACCTAACCTAACCTAACCTAACCTAACCTAACCTAACCTAACCTAACCTAACCTAACCTAACCTAACCTAACCTAACCTAACCTAACCTAACCTAACCTAACCTAACCTAACCTAACCTAACCTAACCTAACCTAACCTAACCTAACCTAACCTAACCTAACCTAACCTAACCTAACCTAACCTAACCTAACCTAACCTAACCTAACCTAACCTAACCTAACCTAACCTAACCTAACCTAACCTAACCTAACCTAACCTAACCTAACCTAACCTAACCTAACCTAACCTAACCTAACCTAACCTAACCTAACCTAACCTAACCTAACCTAACCTAACCTAACCTAACTTAACCTAACCTAACTTAACCTAACCTAACCTAACCTAACCTAACCTAACCTAACCTAACCTAACCTAACCTAACCTAACCTAACCTAACCTAACCTAACCTAACCTAACCTAACCTAACCTAACCTAACCTAACCTAACCTAACCTAACCTAACCTAACCTAACCTAACCTAACCTAACCTAACCTAACCTAACCTAACCTAACCTAACCTAACCAACCTCAACCTCAACCTCAACCTCAACCTCAACCTCAACCTCAACCTCAACCTCAACCTCAACCTCAACCTCAACCTCAACCTCAACCTCAACCTCAACCTCAACCTCAACCTCAACCTCAACCTCAACCTCAACCTCAACCTCAACCTCAACCTCAACCTCAACCTCAACCTCAACCTCAACCTCAACCTCAACCTCAACCTCAACCTCAACCTCAACCTCAACCTCAACCTCAACCTCAACCTCAACCTCAACCTCAACCTCAACCTCAACCTCAACCTCAACCTCAACCTCAACCTCAACCTCAACCTCAACCTCAACCTCAACCTCAACCTCAACCTCAACCTCAACCTCAACCTCAACCTCAACCTCAACCTCAACCTCAACCTCAACCTCAACCTCAACCTCAACCTCAACCTCAACCTCAACCTCAACCTCAACCTCAACCTCAACCTCAACCTCAACCTCAACCTCAACCTCAACCTCAACCTCAACCTCAACCTCAACCTCAACCTCAACCTCAACCTCAACCTCAACCTCAACCTCAACCTCAACCTCAACCTCAACCTCAACCTCAACCTCAACCTCACCTCAGCCTCAACCTCCCAAAAACCCAAAAATCCAAAATCCCAAAAACCCAAAAATCCAAAAACCCAAAACCCAAAAACCCAAAAATCCAAAATCCCAAAAACCCAAAAATTCAAATTCCCAAAAATCCAAAAACCCAAAAATCCAAATTCCCAAAAATCCAAAAACCCAAAAATCCAAATTTCCAAAAATTAAAAAACACCAAAAACCTAAAAACCCAAAAATCTAAAAAAATAAAAATCCCAAAAACACAAAAATTCAAAACACCAAAAACCCGAAAATCTAAAAAAAAAACCCCAAAAAACCACCCCCCAAAAATCCACGCCTTAAAATTACTTACAACCTTAACTTGACTAAGTCGACTTCAACCTAACCCTCGATCTAAGCTTACACCTTAGCTTGACCAAATCGACCTCAACCCCAATCTAAACCTCAACGTAAACTTAGATCTCAGCCTACACCTTAACTTGACTAAGTCGACCCCAACCTCAATCTCAACCAAAAATCCAAAAACCCAAAAACCCAAATTCCCAAAAATCCAAAACCCAAAAATCCAAAATCCCAAAAACCCAAACACTCAAATTCCCAAAAACCCAAAAATCCAAATTCCCAAATTCCCAAAAATCCAAAATCCCAAAAACCCAAAAATTCAAAACACATAAAACCCAAAAATCTAAAAAAATAAAAATTCCAAAAACCCAAAACACCCAAAAAAAAACACCCCCCAAAAAACCACCCCCAAAAAATCCACGCCTTAAAATTACTTACAACCTTAACTTGACTAAGTCAACCTCAACCTAACCCTCGATCTAAGCTTACACCTTAACTTGACCAAGTCGACCCCAACCTCAATCTCAACCAAAAATCCAAAAACCCAAAAACCCAAATTCCCAAAAATCCAAAACCCAAAAACCCAAAAATCCAAATTCCCAAAAATCCAAAAACCCAAAAATTCAAAACACCAAAAACCCAAAAAAAAACACCCCAAAAAACCACCCCCAAAAAATCCACGCCTTAAAATTACTTACAACCTTAACTTGACTAAATCGACCTCAACCCCAATCTAAACCTCAACGTAACCCTAGATCTCAGCCTACACCTTAAATTGACTAAGTCGACCTCAACCTAACCCTCGATCTAAGCTTACACCTTAACTTGACTAAATCGACCTCAACCCCAATCTAAACCTCAACGTAACCCTAGAACTCAGCCTACACCTTAGCTTGACTAAATCGACCTTAACCCCAATCTAAACCTCAACGTAACCCTGGATCTCAGCTTACACCTTAACTTGACTAAGTCGACCCCAACCTCAATCTCAACCAAAAATCCAAAAACCCAAAAATCCAAAATCCCAAAAACCCAAAAATTCAAATTCCCAAAAATCCAAAATCCCAAAAACCCAAAAATCCAAAATCCCAAAAACCCAAAAATTCAAATTCCCAAAAATCCAAAATCCCAAAACCCAAAAATTCAAATTCTCAAATATCCAAAAACCCAAAAATCCAAATTCCCAAAAATCCAAAAACCCAAAAATTCAAAACACCAAATACCCAAAAAAAAACCCCAAAAAACCACCCCCAAAAAATCCACGCCTTAAAATTACCTCAACCTCAACCTCAACCTCAACCTCAACCTCAACCTCAACCTCAACCTCAACCTCAACCTCAACCTCAACCTCAACCTCAACCTCAACCTCAACCTCAACCTCAACCTCAACCTCAACCTCAACCTCAACCTCAACCTCAACCTCAACCTCAACCTCAACCTCAACCTCAACCTCAACCTCAACCTCAACCTCAACCTCAACCTCAACCTCAACCTCAACCTCAACCTCAACCTCAACCTCAACCTCAACCTCAACCTCAACCTCACCTCAGCCTCAACCTCCCAAAAACCCAAAAATCCAAAATCCCAAAAACCCAAAAATCCAAAAACCCAAAACCCAAAAACCCAAAAATCCAAAATCCCAAAAACCCAAAAATTCAAATTCCCAAAAATCCAAAAACCCAAAAATCCAAATTCCCAAAAATCCAAAAACCCAAAAATCCAAATTTCCAAAAATTAAAAAACACCAAAAACCTAAAAACCCAAAAATCTAAAAAAATAAAAATCCCAAAAACACAAAAATTCAAAACACCAAAAACCCGAAAATCTAAAAAAAAAACCCCAAAAAACCACCCCCAAAAAATCCACGCCTTAAAATTACTTACAACCTTAACTTGACTAAGTCGACTTCAACCTAACCCTCGATCTAAGCTTACACCTTAGCTTGACCAAATCGACCTCAACCCCAATCTAAACCTCAACGTAAACTTAGATCTCAGCCTACACCTTAACTTGACTAAGTCGACCCCAACCTCAATCTCAACCAAAAATCCAAAAACCCAAAAACCCAAATTCCCAAAAATCCAAAACCCAAAAACCCAAAAATCCAAAATCCCAAAAACCCAAACACTCAAATTCCCAAAAACCCAAAAATCCAAATTCCCAAATTCCCAAAAATCCAAAATCCCAAAAACCCAAAAATTCAAAACACATAAAACCCAAAAATCTAAAAAAATAAAAATTCCAAAAACCCAAAACACCCAAAAAAAAACACCCCCCAAAAAACCACCCCCAAAAAATCCACGCCTTAAAATTACTTACAACCTTAACTTGACTAAGTCAACCTCAACCTAACCCTCGATCTAAGCTTACACCTTAACTTGACCAAGTCGACCCCAACCTCAATCTCAACCAAAAATCCAAAAACCCAAAAACCCAAATTCCCAAAAATCCAAAACCCAAAAACCCAAAAATCCAAATTCCCAAAAATCCAAAAACCCAAAAATTCAAAACACCAAAAACCCAAAAAAAAACACCCCAAAAAACCACCCCCAAAAAATCCACGCCTTAAAATTACTTACAACCTTAACTTGACTAAATCGACCTCAACCCCAATCTAAACCTCAACGTAACCCTAGATCTCAGCCTACACCTTAAATTGACTAAGTCGACCTCAACCTAACCCTCGATCTAAGCTTACACCTTAACTTGACTAAATCGACCTCAACCCCAATCTAAACCTCAACGTAACCCTAGAACTCAGCCTACACCTTAGCTTGACTAAATCGACCTTAACCCCAATCTAAACCTCAACGTAACCCTGGATCTCAGCTTACACCTTAACTTGACTAAGTCGACCCCAACCTCAATCTCAACCAAAAATCCAAAAACCCAAAAATCCAAAATCCCAAAAACCCAAAAATTCAAATTCCCAAAAATCCAAAATCCCAAAAACCCAAAAATCCAAAATCCCAAAAACCCAAAAATTCAAATTCCCAAAAATCCAAAATCCCAAAACCCAAAAATTCAAATTCTCAAATATCCAAAAACCCAAAAATCCAAATTCCCAAAAATCCAAAAACCCAAAAATTCAAAACACCAAATACCCAAAAAAAAACCCCAAAAAACCACCCCCAAAAAATCCACGCCTTAAAATTACTTACAACCTTAACTTGACTAAGTCGACCTCAACCTAACCCTCGATCTAAGCTTACACCTTAGCTTGACTAAATCGACCTCAACCCCAATCTAAACCTCAACGTAACCCCAGATCTCAGCCTACACCTTAACTTGACTAAGTCGACCCCAACCTCAATCTCAACCAAAAATCCAAAATCCCAAAAACCCAAAAATCCAAAAACCCAAAAATCCAAAAACCCAAAAACCCAAAAATCCAAAATCCCAAAATCCCAAAAATCCAAAAATCCAAAATCCCAAAAACCCAAATTCCCAAAAATCCAAAACCCAAAAACCCAAAAATCCAAAATACCAAAAACCCAAAAATTAAAATTCCCAAAAATCCAAATTCCCAAAAATCCAAAAACCGAAAAATTCAAAACACCAAAAACCCAAAAATCTAAAAAAAAACACCCCCCAAAAAACCACCCCCAAAAAATCCACGCCTTAAAATTACTTACAACCTTAACTTGACTAAATCGACCTCAACCCCAATCTAAACCTCAACGTAACCCTAGATCTCAGCCTACACCTTAACTTGTCTAAGTCGACCCCAACCTCAATCTCAACCAAAAATCCAAAAACCCAAATTCCCAAAAATCCAAAATCCCAAAAACCCAAAAATCCAAAATCCCAAAAACCCAAAAATCCAAAATCCCAAAAACCCAAAAATTCAAATTCCCAAAAATCCAAAAACCCAAAAATCCAAATTCCCAAAAATCCAAAAACCCAAAAACCCAAAAATCCAAATTTCCAAAAATTCAAAACACCAAAAACCCAAAAACCCAAAAATCCAACGTAACCCTAGATCTCAGCCTACACCTTAACTTGACTAAGTCGACCCCAACCTCAATCTCAACCAAAAATCCAAAAACCCAAAAACCCAAATTCCCAAAAATCCAAAACCCAAAAACCCAAAAATCCAAAATCCCAAAAACCCAAAAATCCAAAATCCCAAAAACCCAAAAATTCAAATTTCCAAAAATCCAAAATCCCAAAACCCAAAAATTCAAATTCCCAAATATCCAAAAACCCAAAAATCCAAATTCCCAAAAATCCAAAAACCCAAAAATTCAAAACACCAAAAACCCAAAAAAAAAACCCAAAAAATCCACGCCTTAAAATTACTTACAACCTTAACTTGACTAAGTCGACCTCAACCTAACCCTCGATCTAAGTTTACACCTTAGCTTGACTAAATCGACCTCAACCCCAATCTAAACCTCAACGTAACCCTAGATCTCAGCCTACACCTTAACTTGACTAAGTCGACCCCAACCTCAATCTCAACCAAAAATCCAAAATCCCAAAAACCCAAAATCCCAAAACCCAAAAATTCAAATTCCCAAATATCCAAAAACCCAAAAATCCAAATTCCCAAAAATCCAAAAACCCAAAAATTCAAAACACCAAAAACCCAAAAAAAAACCCAAAAAATCCACGCCTTAAAATTACTTACAACCTTCACTTGACTAAGTCGACCTCAACCTAACCCTCGATCTAAGTTTACACCTTAGCTTGACTAAATCGACCTCAACCCCAATCTAAACCTCAACGTAACCCTAGATCTCAGCCTACACCTTAACTTGACTAAGTCGACCCCAACCTCAATCTCAACCAAAAATCCAAAATCCCAAAAACCCAAAAATCCAAAATCCCAAAAATTCAAATTCCCAATAACACAAAAATCCAAAACCCAAAAATCCAAAATCCCAAAAACCCAAAAATCCAAAATCCCAAAAACCCAAAAATTCAAATTCCCAAAAATCCAAAATCCCAAAACCCAAAAATTCAAATTCCCAAATATCCAAAAACCCAAAAATCCAAATTCCCAAAAATCCAAAAACCCAAAAATTCAAAACCAAAAACCCAAAAAAAAACCCCAAAAAATCCACGCCTTAAAATTACTTACAACCTTAACTTGACTAAGTCGACCTCAACCTAACCCTCGATCTAAGCTTACACCTTAGCTTGACTAAATCGACCTCAACCCCAATCTAAACCTCAACGTAACCCTAGATCTCAGCCTACACCTTAACTTGACTAAGTCGACCTCAACCTAACCCTCGATCTAAGCTTACACCTTAGCTTGACTAAATCGACCTCAACCCCAATCTAAACCTCAACGTAACCCTAGATCTCAGCCTACACCTTAACTTGACTAAGTCGACCCCAACCTCAATCTCAACCAAAAATCCAAAAACCCAAATTCCCAAAAATCCAAAACCCAAAAACCCAAAAATCCAAAATCCCAAAAACCCAAAAATCCAAAATCCCAAAAACCCAAAAATCCAAAAACCCAAAAACCCAAAAATCCAAAATCCCAAAATCCCAAAAACCCAAAAATCCAAAATCCCAAATTCCCAAAAACCCAAAAATTCAAATTCCCAAAAATCCGAAATCCCAAAATCCCAAAAATCCAAAATCCCAAAAACCCAAAAATCCAAAATCCCAAAAACCCAAAAATTCAAATTCCCAAAAATCCAAAAACCCAAAAATCCAAATTTCCAAAAATTAAAAAACACCAAAAACCTAAAAACCCAAAAATCTAAAAAAATAAAAATCCCAAAAACCCAAAAATTCAAAACACCAAAAACCCAAAAATCTAAAAAAAAAACCCCAAAAAACCACCCCCAAAAAATCCACGCCTTAAAATTACTTACAACCTTAACTTGACTAAGTCGACCTCAACCTAACCCTCGATCTAAGCTTACACCTTAGCTTGACTAAATCGACCTCAACCCCAATCTAAACCTCAACGTAACCCTAGATCTCAGCCTACACCTTAGCCTGACTAAATCTTTTTGGTGTTTTTTAATTTTTGGAAATTTGGATTTTTGGGTTTTGGGGATTTTGGATTTTTGGGTTTTTGGAAGGTTGAGGTTGAGGTTGAGGTTGAGGTTGAGGTTGAGGTTGAGGTTGAGGTTGAGGTTGAGGTTGGGGTCGATTTAGTCAAGCTAAGGTGTAAGCTTAGATCGAGGGTTAGGTTGAGGTCGACTTAGTCAAGTTAAGGTTGTAAGTAATTTTAAGGCGTGGATTTTTTGGGGGTGGTTTTTTGGGGGTTTTTTTTTTGGGTGTTTTGGGTTTTTGGAATTTTTATTTTTTTAGATTTTTGGGTTTTAGGTTTTGAATTTTTGGGTTTTTGGATTTTGGATTTTTGGGTTTTTGGGTTTTTGGGAGGTTGAGGTTAAGGTGAGGTTGAGGTTGAGGTTGAGGTTGAGGTTGAGGTTGAGGTTGAGGTTGAGGTTGAGGTTGAGGTTGAGGTTGGGGTCGATTTAGTCAAGCTAAGGTGTAAGCTTAGATCGAGGGTTAGGTTGAGGTCGACTTAGTCAATTTAAGGTGTAGGCTGAGATCTAGGGTTACGTTGAGGTTTAGATTGGGGTTGAGGTCGATTTAGTCAAGTTAAGGTTGTAAGTAATTTTAAGGCGTGGATTTTTTGGGGGTGGTTTTTTGGGTTTTTTTTTGGGCTTTTGGTGTTTTGAATTTTTGGGTTTTTGGATTTTTGGGAATTTGGATTTTTGGGTTTTTGGGAATTTGGGATTTTGTATTTTTGGGTTTTTGGGATTTTGGGATTCTGGATTTTTGGGTTTTTGGGTTTTTGGATTTTTGGGTTTTTGGGATTTTGGATTTTTGGGAATTTGAATTTTCGGGTTTTTGGGATTTTGGGTTTTTGGGATTTTGGATTTTTGAGTTTTTGGGATTTTGGATTTTTGGGTTTTTGGATTTTGGATTTTTGGGTTTTTGGATTTTTGGGAATTTGAATTTTTTGGTTTTTGGGATTTTGGGTTTTTGGGTTTTGGGGATTTTTATTTTTTTAGATTTTTGGGTTTTTAGGTTTTTGGTTTTGAATTTTTGGGTTTTTGGGATTTTTATTTTTTTAGATTTTTGGGTTTTTAGGTTTTTGGTGTTTTTTAATTTTTGGAAATTTGGATTTTTGGGTTTTTGGATTTTTGGGAATTTGAATTTTTGGGTTTTTGGGATTTTGGATTTTTGGGTTTTTATGTTTTGGATTTTTGTGTTATTGGGAATTTGAATTTTTGGGATTTTGGATTTTTGGGTTTTTGGATTTTTGGGAATTTGAATTTTTGGGTTTTTGGGATTTTGGATTTTTGGGTTTTTGGGTTTTGGATTTTTGGGAATTTGGGTTTTTGGGTTTTTGGATTTTTGGTTGAGATTGAGGTTGGGGTCGACTTAGTCAAGTTAAGGTGTAGGCTGAGATCTAGGGTTACGTTGAGGTTTAGATTGGGGTTGAGGTCGATTTAGTCATGCTAAGGTGTAAGCTTAGATCGAGGGTTAGGTTGAGGTCGACTTAGTCAATTTAAGGTGTAGGCTGAGATCTAGGGTTACGTTGAGGTTTAGATTGGGGTTGAGGTCGATTTAGTCAAGTTAAGGTTGTAAGTAATTTTAAGGCGTGGATTTTTTGGGGGGTGTTTTTTTTAGATTTTTGGTTTTTTGATGTTTTGAATTTTTGGGTTTTTGGATTTTTGGGAATTTGGATTTTTGGGTTTTTGGGAATTTGGGATTTTGGATTTTTGGGTTTTTGGGATTTTGGGATTCTGGATTTTTGGGTTTTTGGGTTTTTGGATTTTTGGGTTTTTGGGATTTTGGATTTTTGGTTGAGATTGAGGTTGGGGTCGACTTAGTCAAGTTAAGGTGTAGGCTGAGATCTAGGGTTACGTTGAGGTTTAGATTGGGGTTGAGGTCGATTTAGTCAAGCTAAGGTGTAAGCTTAGATCGAGGGTTAGGTTGAGGTCGACTTAGTCAAGTTAAGGTTGTAAGTAATTTTAAGGCGTGGATTTTTTGGGGGTGGTATTTTGGGGGGTGTTTTTTTAAGATTTTTGGGTTTTTGGTGTTTTGAAAAATCCAAAAACCCAAAAACCCAAAAATCCAAAATCCCAAAATCCCAAAAATCCAAAAATCCAAAATCCCAAAAACCCAAATTCCCAAAAATCCAAAACCCAAAAACCCAAAAATCCAAAATACCAAAAACCCAAAAATTAAAATTCCCAAAAATCCAAATTCCCAAAAATCCAAAAACCGAAAAATTCAAAACACCAAAAACCCAAAAATCTAAAAAAAAACACCCCCCAAAAAACCACCCCCAAAAAATCCACGCCTTAAAATTACTTACAACCTTAACTTGACTAAATCGACCTCAACCCCAATCTAAACCTCAACGTAACCCTAGATCTCAGCCTACACCTTAACTTGTCTAAGTCGACCCCAACCTCAATCTCAACCAAAAATCCAAAAACCCAAAAACCCAAATTCCCAAAAATCCAAAATCCCAAAAACCCAAAAATCCAAAATCCCAAAAACCCAAAAATCCAAAATCCCAAAAACCCAAAAATTCAAATTCCCAAAAATCCAAAAACCCAAAAATCCAAATTCCCAAAAATCCAAAAACCCAAAAACCCAAAAATCCAAATTTCCAAAAATTCAAAACACCAAAAACCCAAAAACCCAAAAATCCAACGTAACCCTAGATCTCAGCCTACACCTTAACTTGACTAAGTCGACCCCAACCTCAATCTCAACCAAAAATCCAAAAACCCAAAAACCCAAATTCCCAAAAATCCAAAACCCAAAAACCCAAAAATCCAAAATCCCAAAAACCCAAAAATCCAAAATCCCAAAAACCCAAAAATTCAAATTTCCAAAAATCCAAAATCCCAAAACCCAAAAATTCAAATTCCCAAATATCCAAAAACCCAAAAATCCAAATTCCCAAAAATCCAAAAACCCAAAAATTCAAAACACCAAAAACCCAAAAAAAAAACCCAAAAAATCCACGCCTTAAAATTACTTACAACCTTAACTTGACTAAGTCGACCTCAACCTAACCCTCGATCTAAGTTTACACCTTAGCTTGACTAAATCGACCTCAACCCCAATCTAAACCTCAACGTAACCCTAGATCTCAGCCTACACCTTAACTTGACTAAGTCGACCCCAACCTCAATCTCAACCAAAAATCCAAAATCCCAAAAACCCAAAAACCCAAAATCCCAAAACCCAAAAATTCAAATTCCCAAATATCCAAAAACCCAAAAATCCAAATTCCCAAAAATCCAAAAACCCAAAAATTCAAAACACCAAAAACCCAAAAAAAAACCCAAAAAATCCACGCCTTAAAATTACTTACAACCTTCACTTGACTAAGTCGACCTCAACCTAACCCTCGATCTAAGTTTACACCTTAGCTTGACTAAATCGACCTCAACCCCAATCTAAACCTCAACGTAACCCTAGATCTCAGCCTACACCTTAACTTGACTAAGTCGACCCCAACCTCAATCCCAACCAAAAATCCAAAATCCCAAAAACCCAAAAATCCAAAATCCCAAAAATTCAAATTCCCAATAACACAAAAATCCAAAACCCAAAAATCCAAAATCCCAAAAACCCAAAAATCCAAAATCCCAAAAACCCAAAAATTCAAATTCCCAAAAATCCAAAATCCCAAAACCCAAAAATTCAAATTCCCAAATATCCAAAAACCCAAAAATCCAAATTCCCAAAAATCCAAAAACCCAAAAATTCAAAACCAAAAACCCAAAAAAAAACCCCAAAAAATCCACGCCTTAAAATTACTTACAACCTTAACTTGACTAAGTCGACCTCAACCTAACCCTCGATCTAAGCTTACACCTTAGCTTGACTAAATCGACCTCAACCCCAATCTAAACCTCAACGTAACCCTAGATCTCAGCCTACACCTTAACTTGACTAAGTCGACCTCAACCTAACCCTCGATCTAAGCTTACACCTTAGCTTGACTAAATCGACCTCAACCCCAATCTAAACCTCAACGTAACCCTAGATCTCAGCCTACACCTTAACTTGACTAAGTCGACCCCAACCTCAATCTCAACCAAAAATCCAAAAACCCAAATTCCCAAAAATCCAAAACCCAAAAACCCAAAAATCCAAAATCCCAAAAACCCAAAAATCCAAAATCCCAAAAACCCAAAAATCCAAAAACCCAAAAACCCAAAAATCCAAAATCCCAAAATCCCAAAAACCCAAAAATCCAAAATCCCAAATTCCCAAAAACCCAAAAATTCAAATTCCCAAAAATCCGAAATCCCAAAATCCCAAAAATCCAAAATCCCAAAAACCCAAAAATCCAAAATCCCAAAAACCCAAAAATTCAAATTCCCAAAAATCCAAAAACCCAAAAATCCAAATTTCCAAAAATTAAAAAACACCAAAAACCTAAAAACCCAAAAATCTAAAAAAATAAAAATCCCAAAAACCCAAAAATTCAAAACACCAAAAACCCAAAAATCTAAAAAAAAAACCCCAAAAAACCACCCCCAAAAAATCCACGCCTTAAAATTACTTACAACCTTAACTTGACTAAGTCGACCTCAACCTAACCCTCGATCTAAGCTTACACCTTAGCTTGACTAAATCGACCTCAACCCCAATCTAAACCTCAACGTAACCCTAGATCTCAGCCTACACCTTAGCCTGACTAAATCTTTTTGGTGTTTTTTAATTTTTGGAAATTTGGATTTTTGGGTTTTGGGGATTTTGGATTTTTGGGTTTTTGGAAGGTTGAGGTTGAGGTTGAGGTTGAGGTTGAGGTTGAGGTTGAGGTTGAGGTTGAGGTTGAGGTTGGGGTCGATTTAGTCAAGCTAAGGTGTAAGCTTAGATCGAGGGTTAGGTTGAGGTCGACTTAGTCAAGTTAAGGTTGTAAGTAATTTTAAGGCGTGGATTTTTTGGGGGTGGTTTTTTGGGGGTTTTTTTTTTGGGTGTTTTGGGTTTTTGGAATTTTTATTTTTTTAGATTTTTGGGTTTTAGGTTTTGAATTTTTGGGTTTTTGGATTTTGGATTTTTGGGTTTTTGGGTTTTTGGGAGGTTGAGGTTAAGGTGAGGTTGAGGTTGAGGTTGAGGTTGAGGTTGAGGTTGAGGTTGAGGTTGAGGTTGAGGTTGAGGTTGAGGTTGGGGTCGATTTAGTCAAGCTAAGGTGTAAGCTTAGATCGAGGGTTAGGTTGAGGTCGACTTAGTCAATTTAAGGTGTAGGCTGAGATCTAGGGTTACGTTGAGGTTTAGATTGGGGTTGAGGTCGATTTAGTCAAGTTAAGGTTGTAAGTAATTTTAAGGCGTGGATTTTTTGGGGGTGGTTTTTTGGGTTTTTTTTTGGGCTTTTGGTGTTTTGAATTTTTGGGTTTTTGGATTTTTGGGAATTTGGATTTTTGGGTTTTTGGGAATTTGGGATTTTGTATTTTTGGGTTTTTGGGATTTTGGGATTCTGGATTTTTGGGTTTTTGGGTTTTTGGATTTTTGGGTTTTTGGGATTTTGGATTTTTGGGAATTTGAATTTTCGGGTTTTTGGGATTTTGGGTTTTTGGGATTTTGGATTTTTGAGTTTTTGGGATTTTGGATTTTTGGGTTTTTGGATTTTGGATTTTTGGGTTTTTGGATTTTTGGGAATTTGAATTTTTTGGTTTTTGGGATTTTGGGTTTTTGGGTTTTGGGGATTTTTATTTTTTTAGATTTTTGGGTTTTTAGGTTTTTGGTTTTGAATTTTTGGGTTTTTGGGATTTTTATTTTTTTAGATTTTTGGGTTTTTAGGTTTTTGGTGTTTTTTAATTTTTGGAAATTTGGATTTTTGGGTTTTTGGATTTTTGGGAATTTGAATTTTTGGGTTTTTGGGATTTTGGATTTTTGGGTTTTTATGTTTTGGATTTTTGTGTTATTGGGAATTTGAATTTTTGGGATTTTGGATTTTTGGGTTTTTGGATTTTTGGGAATTTGAATTTTTGGGTTTTTGGGATTTTGGATTTTTGGGTTTTTGGGTTTTGGATTTTTGGGAATTTGGGTTTTTGGGTTTTTGGATTTTTGGTTGAGATTGAGGTTGGGGTCGACTTAGTCAAGTTAAGGTGTAGGCTGAGATCTAGGGTTACGTTGAGGTTTAGATTGGGGTTGAGGTCGATTTAGTCATGCTAAGGTGTAAGCTTAGATCGAGGGTTAGGTTGAGGTCGACTTAGTCAATTTAAGGTGTAGGCTGAGATCTAGGGTTACGTTGAGGTTTAGATTGGGGTTGAGGTCGATTTAGTCAAGTTAAGGTTGTAAGTAATTTTAAGGCGTGGATTTTTTGGGGGGTGTTTTTTTTAGATTTTTGGTTTTTTGATGTTTTGAATTTTTGGGTTTTTGGATTTTTGGGAATTTGGATTTTTGGGTTTTTGGGATTTTGGATTTTTGGGTTTTTGGGATTTTGGATTTTTGGGTTTTTGGGTTTTGGATTTTTGGGAATTTGGGTTTTTGGGTTTTTGGATTTTTGGTTGAGATTGAGGTTGGGGTCGACTTAGTCAAGTTAAGGTGTAGGCTGAGATCTAGGGTTACGTTGAGGTTTAGATTGGGGTTGAGGTCGATTTAGTCAAGCTAAGGTGTAAGCTTAGATCGAGGGTTAGGTTGAGGTCGACTTAGTCAAGTTAAGGTTGTAAGTAATTTTAAGGCGTGGATTTTTTGGGGGTGGTATTTTGGGGGGTGTTTTTTTAAGATTTTTGGGTTTTTGGTGTTTTGAATTTTTGGGTTTTTGGGATTTTTTTTTTAGATTTTTGGGTTTTTAGGTTTTTGGTGTTTTTTAATTTTTGGAAATTTGGATTTTTGGGTTTTGGATTTTTGGGAATTTGGGCTTTTGGGTTTTTGGATTTTTGGTTGAGATTGAGGTTGAGGTCGATTTAGTCAAGCTAAGGTGTAAGCTTAGATCGAGGGTTAGGTTGAGGTCGACTTAGTCAAGTTAAGGTTGTAAGTAATTTTAAGGCGTGGATTTTTTGGGGGGTGTTTTTTTTAGATTTTTGGGTTTTTGGTGTTTTGAATTTTTGGGTTTTTGGGATTTTTATTTTTTTAGATTTTTGGGTTCTTAGGTTTTTGGTGTTTTTTAATTTTTGGAAATTTGGATTTTTGGGTTTTTGGATTTTTGGGAATTTGGATTTTTGGGTTTTTGGGTTTTTGGGTTTTGGATTTTTGGGAATTTGGGTTTTTGGGTTTTTGGATTTTTGGTTGAGATTGAGGTTGGGGTCGACTTAGTCAAGTTAAGGTGTAGGCTGAGATCTAGGGTTACGTTGAGGTTTAGATTGGGGTTGAGGTCGATTTAGTCAAGCTAAGGTGTAAACTTAGATCGAGGGTTAGGTTGAGGTCGACTTAGTCAAGTTAAGGTTGTAAGTAATTTTAAGGCGTGGATTTTTTGGGGGTGGTTTTTTGGGTTTTTTTTTGGGCTTTTGGTGTTTTGAATTTTTGGGTTTTTGGATTTTTGGGAATTTGGATTTTTGGGTTTTTGGGTTTTTAGGTTTTTGGTGTTTTTTAATTTTTGGAAATTTGGATTTTTGGGTTTTTGGATTTTTGGGAATTTGAATTTTTGGGTTTTTGGGATTTTGGATTTTTGGGTTTTTGGGTTTTGGATTTTTGTGTTATTGGGAATTTGAATTTTTGGGATTTTGGATTTTTGGGTTTTTGGATTTTTGGGAATTTGAATTTTTGGGTTTTTGGGATTTTGGATTTTTGGGTTTTTGGGTTTTGGATTTTTGGGAATTTGGGTTTTTGGGTTTTTGGATTTTTGGTTGAGATTGAGGTTGGGGTCGACTTAGTCAAGTTAAGGTGTAGGCTGAGATCTAGGGTTACGTTGAGAATTAGATTGGGGTTGAGGTCGATTTAGTCAAGTTAAGGTTGTAAGTAATTTTAAGGCGTGGATTTTTTGGGGGTGGTTTTTTGGGTTTTTGGTGTTTTGAATTTTTGGGTTTTTGGATTTTTGGGAATTTGGATTTTTGGGTTTTTGGATATTTGGGAATTTGAATTTTTGGGTTTTGGGATTTTGGATTTTTGGGAATTTGAATTTTTGGGTTTTGGGATTTTGGATTTTTGGGTTTTTGGGATTTTGGATTTTTGGGTTTTTGGGATTTTGGATTTTTGGGTTTTTGGGTTTTGGATTTTTGGGAATTTGGGTTTTTGGGTTTTTGGATTTTTGGTTGAGATTGAGGTTGGGGTCGACTTAGTCAAGTTAAGGTGTAGGCTGAGATCTAGTGTTACGTTGAGGTTTAGATTGGGGTTGAGGTCGATTTAGTCAAGCTAAGGTGTAAGCTTAGATCGAGGGTTAGGTTGAGGTCGACTTAGTCAAGTTAAGGTGTAGGCTGAGATCTAGGGTTACGTTGAGGTTTAGATTGGGGTTGAGGTCGATTTAGTCAAGCTAAGGTGTAAGCTTAGATCGAGGGTTAGGTTGAGGTCGACTTAGTCAAGTTAAGGTTGTAAGTAATTTTAAGGCGTGGATTTTTTGGGGGTGGTTTTTTGGATTTTTGGGATTTTGGATTTTTGGGTTTTTGGGATTTTGGATTTTTGGGATTTTGGGTGTTTTGGGTTTTTGGAGTTTTTATTTTTTTAGATTTTTGGGTTTTTAGGTTTTTGGTGTTTTTTAATTTTTGGAAATTTGGATTTTTGGGTTTTTGGATTTTTGGGAATTTGAATTTTTTGGTTTTTGGGATTTTGGGTTTTTGGGTTTTGGGGATTTTTATTTTTTTAGATTTTTGGGTTTTTAGGTTTTTGGTTTTGAATTTTTGGGTTTTTGGGATTTTTATTTTTTTAGATTTTTGGGTTTTTAGGTTTTTGGTGTTTTTTAATTTTTGGAAATTTGGATTTTTGGGAATTTGGATTTTTGGGTTTTTGGAATTTTGGGAATTTGAATTTTTGGGTTTTTGGGATTTTGGGTTTTTGGGATTTTGGATTTTTGGGATCTTGGATTTTTGGGTTTTGGTGTTTTGAATTTTTGGGTTTTTGGATTTTTTGGAATTTGGATTTTTGGGTTTTTGGGAATTAGGGATTTTGGATTTTTGGGTTTTTGGGATTTTGGATTTTTGGTTGAGATTGAGGTTGGGGTCGACTTAGTCAAGTTAAGGTGTAGGCTGAGATCTAGGGTTACGTTGAGGTTTAGATTGGGGTTGAGGTCGATTTAGTCATGCTAAGGTGTAAGCTTAGATCGAGGGTTAGGTTGAGGTCGACTTAGTCAATTTAAGGTGTAGGCTGAGATCTAGGGTTACGTTGAGGTTTAGATTGGGGTTTGAGGTCGATTTAGTCAAGTTAACACGTAAAGTGCCATGGTGGGTTTAGGTAGCCCACCAAATTAGGAGAAAAGGGTTTATCATTCTGGCCGTGGTGGGTTAATGTCAACCACCGGATCTTAAAACAGTTGTGGCCGTGGCAGGTAGCGTTGACCCACTATTTGCCTACTAAACGTATAGAATTGTTAAAGTAAATGTTTTAGCAAACCAAAACAGTAATTGGCCTGAGGTTTGGTGGATATATGTAACCCACCATGGCCTGATAAAATAAAATTCGTATTTTCGACTGTGATTTATTTTTGAGAATGTCTATGTTAGAACAATACTTATTATTTACTTGGAAAAGCTTTATGAGACGTAAAAAAACATTCCAAACATAAGAATTTAGCGCATTTCGGGCATCTAGTTCTAGTTTTGGATGTTTTATTTTTGGCTACTTTCCTGCCATGCAATGCAACATTTATTTGATAACATCCAGAGCATGCTTGTTTTTTGTCGGTGTCTTCTAGGACATGATTTGAATTTTCACCCCCCCTTTGTGACGGAAAATTCATTTTGGTTAACCCTGAAAGATTTATTATAGTTATTACTTTTGAAACATTTCTTACTGGGTCCTTCATTATCTGACACGTCAGAAGAAGTACCAGTTGAAGAAGGTTCATATTCTGATACATCTGGTGAAAAATCCGATTCATCCGATAACATTTGATCCCAAATTTTTTGTAACTTGACTTGCTGTTCGTCATAAGTCGACATGTTGCGTCTAGCACGATGCACTAACTCAAAACTAAGAAATAATCCACTACGTGCAGGCGCGCCATACACAGAAAACTGCGAGTTGTAAAAAGAATATGTGGTGGGAGTGCTCAACCCCCCCAGTACAAAATAGGAACTATTTTGACTCGGTGGCCGCGGTGGGTCAAAGTGACCCACCAAGAAAAATCTTTGATTTTTTTCTTATTTTTCAAATGTTATTAAATTCAGTACATTTTTTTTAATTTTCACACCATTCCCTCTTACTATAAAAAAAAAATGGAATTTGGCCATTAGGTCAATTTATATATTATATGAGTGCTGGCACTGTACGTGTTAAGGTTGTAAGTAATTTTAAGGCGTGGATTTTTTGGGGGGTGTTTTTTTTAGATTTTTGGTTTTTTGATGTTTTGAATTTTTGGGTTTTTGGATTTTTGGGAATTTGGATTTTTGGGTTTTTGGGAATTTGGGATTTTGGATTTTTGGGTTTTTGGGATTTTGGGATTCTGGATTTTTGGGTTTTTGGGTTTTTGGATTTTCGGGTTTTTGGGATTTTGGATTTTTGGTTGAGATTGAGGTTGGGGTCGACTTAGTCAAGTTAAGGTGTAGGCTGAGATCTAGGGTTACGTTGAGGTTTAGATTGGGGTTGAGGTCGATTTAGTCAAGCTAAGGTGTAAGCTTAGATCGAGGGTTAGGTTGAGGTCGACTTAGTCAAGTTAAGGTTGTAAGTAATTTTAAGGCGTGGATTTTTTGGGGGTGGTATTTTGGGGGGTGTTTTTTTAAGATTTTTGGGTTTTTGGTGTTTTGAATTTTTGGGTTTTTGGGATTTTTTTTTTAGATTTTTGGGTTTTTAGGTTTTTGGTGTTTTTTAATTTTTGGAAATTTGGATTTTTGGGTTTTTGGATTTTTGGGAATTTGGATTTTTGTGTTTTTGGGAATTTGAATTTTTGGGTTTTTGGGATTTTGGATTTTTGGGTTTTTGGGATTTTGGATTTTTGGGAATTTGAATTTTTGGGTTTTTGGGATTTTGGATTTTTGGGTTTTTGGGTTTTGGATTTTTGGGAATTTGGGCTTTTGGGTTTTTGGATTTTTGGTTGAGATTGAGGTTGAGGTCGATTTAGTCAAGCTAAGGTGTAAGCTTAGATCGAGGGTTAGGTTGAGGTCGACTTAGTCAAGTTAAGGTTGTAAGTAATTTTAAGGCGTGGATTTTTTGGGGGGTGTTTTTTTTAGATTTTTGGGTTTTTGGTGTTTTGAATTTTTGGGTTTTTGGGATTTTTATTTTTTTAGATTTTTGGGTTCTTAGGTTTTTGGTGTTTTTTAATTTTTGGAAATTTGGATTTTTGGGTTTTTGGATTTTTGGGAATTTGGATTTTTGGGTTTTTGGGTTTTTGGGTTTTGGATTTTTGGGAATTTGGGTTTTTGGGTTTTTGGATTTTTGGTTGAGATTGAGGTTGGGGTCGACTTAGTCAAGTTAAGGTGTAGGCTGAGATCTAGGGTTACGTTGAGGTTTAGATTGGGGTTGAGGTCGATTTAGTCAAGCTAAGGTGTAAGCTTAGATCGAGGGTTAGGTTGAGGTCGACTTAGTCAAGTTAAGGTTGTAAGTAATTTTAAGGCGTGGATTTTTTGGGGGTGGTTTTTTGGATTTTTGGGATTTTGGATTTTTGGGTTTTTGGGATTTTGGATTTTTGGGATTTTGGGTGTTTTGGGTTTTTGGAATTTTTATTTTTTTAGATTTTTGGGTTTTTAGGTTTTTGGTGTTTTTTAATTTTTGGAAATTTGGATTTTTGGGTTTTGGGGATTTTGGATTTTTGGGTTTTTGGAAGGTTGAGGTTGAGGTTGAGGTTCCAAAAATCCAAAATCCCAAAAACCCAAAAATTCAAATTCCCAAAAATCCAAAAACCCAAAAATCCAAATTTCCAAAAATTAAAAAACACCAAAAACCTAAAAACCCAAAAATCCAAAATCCCAAAAACACAAAAATTCAAATTCCCAAAAATCCAAAAATTAAAAAACACCAAAAACCTAAAATCCCAAAAATCCAAAATCCCAAAAACCCAAAAATCCAAAATCCCAAAAACCCAAAAATTCAAATTCCCAAAAATCCAAAAACCCAAAAATCCAAATTTCCAAAAATTAAAAAACACCAAAAACCTAAAAACCCAAAAATCTAAAAAAATAAAAATCCCAAAAACCCAAAAATTCAAAATCTAAAAAAAATAAAAATTCCAAAAACCCAAAAATTCAAAACACCAAAAACCCAAAAATCTAAAAAAAACACCCCCCAAAAAACCACCCCCAAAAAATCCACGCCTTAAAATTACTTACAACCTTAACTTGACTATGTCGACCTCAACCTAACCCTCGATCTAAGCTTACACCTTAGCTTGACTAAATCGACCTCAACCCCAATCTAAACCTCAACGTAACCCTAGATCTCAGCCTACACCTTAGCCTGACTAAATCGACCTCAACCCCAATCTAAACCTCAACGTAACCCTAGATCTCAGCCTACACCTTAACTTGACTAAGTCGACCCCAACCTCAATCTCAACCAAAAATCCAAAAACCCAAAAACCCAAATTCCCAAAAATCCAAAACCCAAAAACCCAAAAATCCAAAATCCCAAAAAACCAAAAATTCAAATTCCCAAAAATCCAAAAACCCAAAAACCCAAAAATCCAAAAACCCAAAAACCCAAATTCCCAAAAATCCAAAACCCAAAAATCCAAAATCCCAAAAACCCAAAAATCCAAAAATCTAAAAGAATAAAAATCCCAAAAACCCAAAAATTCAAAATCTAAAAAAATAAAAATTCCAAAAACCCAAAACACCCAAAAAAAAACACCCCCCAAAAAACCACCCCCAAAAAATCCACGCCTTAAAATTACTTACAACCTTAACTTGACTAAGTCGACCTCAACCTAACCCTCGATCTAAGCTTACACCTTAGCTTGACTAAATCGACCTCAACCCCAATCTAAACCTCAACGTAACCCTAGATCTCAGCCTACACCTTAGCCTGACTAAATCGACCTCAACCCCAATCTAAACCTCAACGTAACCCTAGATCTCAGCCTACACCTTAACTTGACTAAGTCGACCCCAACCTCAATCTCAATCAAAAATCCAAAAACCCAAATTCCCAAAAATCCAAAATCCCAAAAACCCAAAAATTCAAATTCCCAAAAATCCAAAAACCCAAAAACCCAAAAATCCAAATTCCCAAAAATCCAAAAACCCAAAAACCCAAATTCCCAAAAATCCAAAACCCAAAAATCCAAAATCCCAAAAACCCAAAAATCCAAAAATCTAAAAGAATAAAAATCCCAAAAACCCAAAAATTCAAAATCTAAAAAAAATAAAAATTCCAAAAACCCAAAAATTCAAAACACCAAAAACCCAAAAATCTAAAAAAAACCCCCCAAAAAACCACCCCCAAAAAATCCACGCCTTAAAATTACTTACAACCTTAACTTGACTAAGTCGACCTCAACCTAACCCTCGATCTAAGCTTACACCTTAGCTTGACTAAATCGACCTCAACCCCAATCTAAACCTCAACGTAACCCTAGATCTCAGCCTACACCTTAGCCTGACTAAATCGACCTCAACCCCAATCTAAACCTCAACGTAACCCTAGATCTCAGCCTACACCTTAACTTGACTAAGTCGACCCCAACCTCAATCTCAATCAAAAATCCAAAAACCCAAAAACCCAAATTCCCAAAAATCCAAAATCCCAAAAACCCAAAAATTCAAATTCCCAAAAATCCAAAAACCCAAAAACCCAAAAATCCAAATTCCCAAAAATCCAAAAACCCAAAAACCCAAATTCCCAAAAATCCAAAACCCAAAAATCCAAAATCCCAAAAACCCAAAAATCCAAAAATCTAAAAGAATAAAAATCCCAAAAACCCAAAAATTCAAAATCTAAAAAAATAAAAATTCCAAAAACCCAAAACACCCAAAAAAAAACACCCCCCAAAAAACCACCCCCAAAAAATCCACGCCTTAAAATTACTTACAACCTTAACTTAACTAAGTCGACCTCAACCTAACCCTCGATCTAAGCTTACACCTTAGCTTGACTAAATCGACCTCAACCCCAATCTAAACCTCAACGTAACCCTAGATTGGGGTTGAGGTAGATTTAGTCAAGCTAAGGTGTAAGCTTAGATCGAGGGTTAGGTTGAGGTCGACTTAGTCAAGTTAAGGTGTAGGCTGAGATCTAGGGTTACGTTGAGGTTTAGATTGGGGTTGAGGTCGATTTAGTCAAGCTAAGGTGTAAGCTTAGATCGAGGGTTAGGTTGAGGTCGACTTAGTCAAGTTAAGGTTGTAAGTAATTTTAAGGCGTGGATTTTTTGGGGGTGGTTTTTTGGGGGTTTTTTTTTAGATTTTTGGGTTTTTGGTGTTTTGAATTTTTGGGTTTTTGGGATTTTTATTTTTTTAGATTTTTGGGTTTTTAGGTTTTTGGTGTTTTTTAATTTTTGGAAATTTGGATTTTTGGGTTTTTGGATTTTTGGGTTTTTGGATTTTTGGGAATTTGAATTTTTGGGTTTTTGGGATTTTGGGTTTTTGGATTTTTGGGATTTTGGGATTTAGGATTTTTGGGAATTTGAATTTTTGGGTTTTTGGGATTTTGGATTTTTGGGTTTGTGGGTTTTGGATTTTTGTGTTTTTGGGAATTTGAATTTTTGGGATTTTGGATTTTTGGGTTTTTGGGATTTTGGATTTTTGGGAATTTGAATTTTTGGGTTTTTGGTATTTTGGATTTTTGGGTTTTTGGGATTTTGGATTTTTGGGTTTTTGGGATTTTGGATTTTTGGAACCTCAACCTCAACCTCAACCTCAACCTTCCAAAAACCCAAAAATCCAAAATCCCCAAAACCCAAAAATCCAAATTTCCAAAAATTAAAAAACACCAAAAACCTAAAAACCCAAAAATCTAAAAAAATAAAAATCCCAAAAACCCAAAAATTCAAAACACCAAAAACCCAAAAATCTAAAAAAAACCCCCCAAAAAACCACCCCCAAAAAATCCACGCCTTAAAATTACAACCTTAACTTGACTAAGTCGACCTCAACCTAACCCTCGATCTAAGCTTACACCTTAGCTTGACTAAATCGACCTCAACCCCAATCTAAACCTCAACGTAACCCTAGATCTCAGCCTACACCTTAGTCGACCCCAACCTCAATCTCAACCAAAAATCCAAACACCCAAAAACCCAAATTCCCAAAAATCCAAAACCCAAAAACCCAAAAATCCAAATTCCCAAAAACCCAAAAATCCAAAAACCCAAATTTCGAAAAACCTAAAAACCCAAAAATCTAAAAAAATAAAAATCCCAAAAACCCAAAAATTCAAAACACCAAAAACCCAAAAATCTAAAAAAAACCCCGCAAAAAACCACCCCCAAAAAATCCACGCCTTAAAATTACAACCTTAACTTGACTAAGTCGACCTCAACCTAACCCTCGATCTAAGCTTACACCTTAGCTTGACTAAATCGACCTCAACCCCAATCTAAACCTCAACGTAACCCTAGATCTCAGCCTACACCTTAGTCGACCCCAACCTCAATCTCAACCAAAAATCCAAACACCCAAAAACCCAAATTCCCAAAAATCCAAAACCCAAAAACCCAAAAATCCAAATTCCCAAAAACCCAAAAATCCAAAAACCCAAATTTCGAAAAACCTAAAAACCCAAAAATCTAAAAAAATAAAAATTCCAAAAACCCAAAAATTCAAAACACCAAAAACCTAAAAACCCAAAAATCTAAAAAAATAAAAATCCCCAAAACCCAAAAATCCAAAATCCCAAAAATCCAAAATCCCAAAAACCCAAAAATCCAAAATCCCAAAAATTTTTTTTTTCGAGATGAAAAAAGCGCTCTTTCCAACGGCGCCAACCGCAGATCGATACGACCTTTGGTTTTCGACTTATTCGCGTTTAAGCGAAAATTTTTTTTTTTCGAGATGGAGCTCTATTTCGTGCAGAAAAAAGCGCTCTTTCCAACTGCGCCAACCGCAGATCGATACGACCTTTGGTTTTCGACTTATTCGCGTTTAAGCGAAAATTTTTTTTTTCGAGATGGGGCTCTATTTCGTGCAGAAAAAAGCGCTCTTTCCAACGGCGCCAACCGCAGATCGATACGACCTTTGGTTCTCGACTTATTCGCGTTTAAGCGAAAATGTTTTTTTTCGAGATGGGGCTCTATTTCGTGCAGAAAAAAGCGCTCTTTCCAACGGCGCCAACCGCAGATCGATACGACCTTTGGTTTTCGACTTATTCGCGTTTAAGCGAAAATTTTTTTTTTCGAGATGGGGCTCTATTTCGTGCAGAAAAAAGCGCTCTTTCCAACGGCGCCAACCGCAGATCGATACGACCTTTGGTTCTCGACTTATTCGCGTTTAAGCGAAAATTTTTTTTTTTCGAGATGGGGCTCTATTTCGTGCAGAAAAAAGCGCTCTTTCCAACGGCGCCAACCGCAGATCGATACGACCTTTGGTTTTCGACTTATTCGCGTTTAAGCGAAAATTTTTTTTTTCGAGATGGGGCTCTATTTCGTGCAGAAAAAAGCGCTCTTTCCAACGGCGCCAACCGCAGATCGATACGACCTTTGGTTCTCGACTTATTCGCGTTTAAGCGAAAAATTTTTTTTTTCGAGATGGGGCTCTTTTTCGTGCAGAAAAAAGCGCTCTTTCCAACGGCGCCAACCGCAGATCGATACGATCTTTGGTTCTCGACTTATTCGCGTTTAAGCGAAAATTTTTTTTTTCGAGATGGGGCTCTATTTCGTGCAGAAAAAAGCGCTCTTTCCAACGGCGCCAACCGCAGATCGATACGACCTTTGGTTCTCGACTTATTCGCGTTTAAGCGAAAATTTTTTTTTTTCGAGATGGGGCTCTATTTCGTGCAGAAAAAAGCGCTCTTTCCAACTGCGCCAACCGCAGATCGATACGACCTTTGGTTTTCGACTTATTCGCGTTTAAGCGAAAAATTTTTTTTTTCGAGATGGGGCTCTATTTCGTGCAGAAAAAAGCGCTCTTTTCAACGGCGCCAACCGCAGATCGATACGACCTTTGGTTTTCGACTTATTCGCGTTTAAGCGAAATTTTTTTTTTTCGAGATGGGGCTCTTTTTCGTGCAGAAAAAAGCGCTCTTTCCAACGGCGCCAACCGCAGATCGATACGACCTTTGGTTCTCGACTTATTCGCGTTTAAGCGAAAATTTTTTTTTTCGAGATGGGGCTCTATTTCGCGCAGAAAAAAGCGCTCTTTCCAACGGCGCCAACCGCAGATCGATACGACCTTTGGTTCTCGACTTATTCGCGTTTAAGCGAAAATTTTTTTTTTTCGAGATGGGGCTCTATTTCGTGCAGAAAAAAGCGCTCTTTCCAACGGCGCCAACCGCAGATCGATACGACCTTTGGTTTTCGACTTATTCGCGTTTAAGCGAAAATTTTTTTTTTTCGAGATGGGGCTCTTTTTCGTGCAGAAAAAAGCGCTCTTTCCAACGGCGCCAACCGCAGATCGATACGACCTTTGGTTCTCGACTTATTCGCGTTTAAGCGAAAATTTTTTTTTTTCGAGATGGGGCTCTATTTCGTGCAGAAAAAAGCGCTCTTTCCAACGGCGCCAACCGCAGATCGATACGACCTTTGGTTCTCGACTTATTCGCGTTTAAGCGAAAAATTTTTTTTTTCGAGATGGGGCTCTATTTCGTGCAGAAAAAAGCGCTCTTTCCAACGGCGCCAACCGCAGATCGATACGACCTTTGGTTCTCGACTTATTCGCGTTTAAGCGAAAATTTTTTTTTTTCGAGATGGGGCTCTATTTCGTGCAGAAAAAACCGCTCTTTCCAACGGCGCCAACCGCAGATCGATACGACCTTTGGTTCTCGACTTATTCGCGTTTAAGCGAAAATTTTTTTTTTTCGAGATGGGGCTCTATTTCGTGCAGAAAAAAGCGCTCTTTCCAACGGCGCCAACCGCAGATCGATACAACCTTTGGTTCTCGACTTATTCGCGTTTAAGCGAAAATTTTTTTTTTTCGAGATGGGGCTCTATTTCGTGCAGAAAAAAGCGCTCTTTCCAACGGCGCCAACCGCAGATCGATACGACCTTTGGTTCTCGACTTATTCGCGTTTAAGCGAAAATTTTTTTTTTTCGAGATGGGGCTCTATTTCGTGCAGAAAAAAGCGCTCTTTCCAACGGCGCCAACCGCAGATCGATACGACCTTTGGTTCTCGACTTATTCGCGTTTAAGCGAAAAGTTTTTTTTTTCGAGATGGGGCTCTATTTCGTGCAGAAAAAAGCGCTCTTTCCAACGGCGCCAACCGCAGATCGATACGACCTTTGGTTTTCGACTTATTCGCGTTTAAGCGAAAATTTTTTTTTTTCGAGATGGGGCTCTATTTCGTGCAGAAAAAAGCGCTCTTTCCAACGGCGCCAACCGCAGATCGATACGACCTTTGGTTTTCGACTTATTCGCGTTTAAGCGAAAATTTTTTTTTTTCGAGATGGGGCTCTATTTCGTGCAGAAAAAAGCGCTCTTTTAAACGGCGCCAACCGCAGATCGATACGACCTTTGGTTTTCGACTTATTCGCGTTTAAGCGAAATTTTTTTTTTTCGAGATGGGGCTCTTTTTCGTGCAGAAAAAAGCGCTCTTTCCAACGGCGCCAACCGCAGATCGATACGACCTTTGGTTCTCGACTTATTCGCGTTTAAGCGAAAATTTTTTTTTTTCGAGATGGGGCTCTATTTCGTGCAGAAAAAAGCGCTCTTTCCAACTGCGCCAACCGCAGATCGATACGACCTTTGGTTTTCGACTTATTCGCGTTTAAGCGAAAATTTTTTTTTTTTCGAGATGGGGCTCTATTTCGTGCAGAAAAAAGCGCTCTTTCCAACGGCGCCAACCGCAGATCGATACGACCTTTGGTTCTCGACTTATTCGCGTTTAAGCGAAAATTTTTTTTTTTCGAGATGGGGCTCTATTTCGTGCAGAAAAAAGCGCTCTTTCCAACGGCGCCAACCGCAGATCGATACGACCTTTGGTTCTCGACTTATTCGCGTTTAAGCGAAAATTTTTTTTTTTCGAGATGGGGCTCTATTTCGTGCAGAAAAAAGCGCTCTTTCCAACGGCGCCAACCGCAGATCGATACGACCTTTGGTTCTCGACTTATTCGCGTTTAAGCGAAAATTTTTTTTTTTCGAGATGGGGCTCTATTTCGTGCAGAAAAAAGCGCTCTTTCCAACGGCGCCAACCGCAGATCGATACGACCTTTGGTTCTCGACTTATTCGCGTTTAAGCGAAAATTTTTTTTTTTCGAGATGGGGCTCTATTTCGTGCAGAAAAAAGCGCTCTTTCCAACGGCGCCAACCGCAGATCGATACGACCTTTGGTTCTCGACTTAATCGCGTTTAAGCGAAAATTTTTTTTTTCGAGATGGGGCTCTATTTCGTGCAGAAAAAAGCGCTCTTTCCAACGGCGCCAACCGCAGATCGATACGACCTTTGGTTCTCGACTTATTCGCGTTTAAGCGAAAATTTTTTTTTTTCGAGATGGGGCTCTATTTCGTGCAGAAAAAAGCGCTCTTTCCAACGGCGCCAACCGCAGATCGATCCGACCTTTGGTTTTCGACTTATTCGCGTTTAAGCGAAAATTTTTTTTTTTCGAGATGGGGCTCTATTTCGTGCAGAAAAAAGCGCTCTTTCCAACGGCGCCAACCGCAGATCGATACGACCTTTGGTTCTCGACTTATTCGCGTTTAAGCGAAAATTTTTTTTTTTCGAGATGGGGCTCTATTTCGTGCAGAAAAAAGCGCTCTTTCCAACGGCGCCAACCGCAGATCGATACGACCTTTGGTTCTCGACTTATTCGCGTTTAAGCGAAAAATATTTTTTTTCGAGATGGGGCTCTATTTCGTGCAGAAAAAAGCGCTCTTTCCAACGGCGCCAACCGCAGATCGATACGACCTTTGGTTTTCGACTTATTCGCGTTTAAGCGAAAATTTTTTTCTTTCGAGATGGGGCTCTATTTCGTGCAGAAAAAAGCGCTCTTTCCAACGGCGCCAACCGCAGATCGATACGACCTTTGGTTCTCGACTAATTCGCGTTTAAGCGAAAATTTTTTTTTTTCGAGATGGGGCTCTATTTCGTGCAGAAAAAAGCGCTCTTTCCAACGGCGCCAACCGCAGATCGATACGACCTTTGGTTCTCGACTTATTCGCGTTTAAGCGAAAATTTTTTTTTTTCGAGATGGGGCTCTATTTCGTGCAGAAAAAAGCGCTCTTTCCAACGGCGCCAACCGCAGATCGATACGACCTTTGGTTTTCGACTTATTCGCGTTTAAGCGAAAATTTTTTTTTTTCGAGATGGGGCTCTATTTCGTGCAGAAAAAAGCGCTCTTTCCAACTGCGCCAACCGCAGATCGATACGACCTTTGGTTTTCGACTTATTCGCGTTTAAGCGAAAAATTTTTTTTTTCGAGATGGGGCTCTATTTCGTGCAGAAAAAAGCGCTCTTTTCAACGGCGCCAACCGCAGATCGATACGACCTTTGGTTTTCGACTTATTCGCGTTTAAGCGAAATTTTTTTTTTTCGAGATGGGGCTCTTTTTCGTGCAGAAAAAAGCGCTCTTTCCAACGGCGCCAACCGCAGATCGATACGACCTTTGGTTCTCGACTTATTCGCGTTTAAGCGAAAATTTTTTTTTTTCGAGATGGGGCTCTATTTCGTGCAGAAAAAAGCGCTCTTTCCAACGGCGCCAACCGCAGATCGATACGACCTTTGGTTCTCGACTTATTCGCGTTTAAGCGAAAATTTTTTTTTTTCGAGATGGGGCTCTATTTCGTGCAGAAAAAAGCGCTCTTTCCAACGGCGCCAACCGCAGATCGATACGACCTTTGGTTCTCGACTTATTCGCGTTTAAGCGAAAATTTTTTTTTTTCGAGATGGGGCTCTATTTCGTGCAGAAAAAACCGCTCTTTCCAACGGCGCCAACCGCAGATCGATACGACCTTTGGTTCTCGACTTATTCGCGTTTAAGCGAAAATTTTTTTTTTTTCGAGATGGGGCTCTATTTCGTGCAGAAAAAAGCGCTCTTTCCAACGGCGCCAACCGCAGATCGATACGACCTTTGGTTCTCGACTTATTCGCGTTTAAGCGAAAATTTTTTTTTTTCGAGATGGGGCTCTATTTCGTGCAGAAAAAAGCGCTCTTTCCAACGGCGCCAACCGCAGATCGATACGACCTTTTGTTCTCGACTTATTCGCGTTTAAGCGAAAATTTTTTTTTTTTCGAGATGGGGCTCTATTTCGTGCAGAAAAAAGCGCTCTTTCCAACGGCGCCAACCGCAGATCGATACGACCTTTGGTTCTCGACTTATTCGCGTTTAAGCGAAAAGTTTTTTTTTTTCGAGATGGGGCTCTATTTCGTGCAGAAAAAAGCGCTCTTTCCAACGGCGCCAACCGCAGATCGATACGACCTTTGGTTTTCGACTTATTCGCGTTTAAGCGAAAATTTTTTTTTTTCGAGATGGGGCTCTATTTCGTGCAGAAAAAAGCGCTCTTTCCAACGGCGCCAACCGCAGATCGATACGACCTTTGGTTTTCGACTTATTCGCGTTTAAGCGAAAATTTTTTTTTTTCGAGATGGGGCTCTATTTCGTGCAGAAAAAAGCGCTCTTTCAACAACGGCGCCAACCGCAGATCGATACGACCTTTGGTTCTCGACTTATTCGCGTTTAAGCGAAAATTTTTTTTTTTCGAGATGGGGCTCTATTTCGTGCAGAAAAAAGCGCTCTTTCCAACGGCGCCAACCGCAGATCGATACGACCTTTGGTTCTCGACTTATTCGCGTTTAAGCGACTTTTTCTACACCAGATAGGACCCTTTTCTTGAAAAAAAAATTTCGAAAAAAATCGATTTTTTTTTCTTTTTCGATCGCGACGAGCGACACATAGGACGACGCGCAATTACTCGGCGCGTCGACCTGTTCAAGAATTTTTCCGATCGGATCAACCGTTTTCGAGATATGTGCGATCAAACGTCTACCTTTTGAACGGGCGAGTTTGCGAGCAGGGCTCCGTTCCGCAGCCCGTAGCTCCGCCAAATATCATCGTAGCCGATCGATTTGGGACTCGTACGATGCACAAAAGTCCAGGGCAGTTTTTAGTAAAAACGGCGCTCGAATCGGACCCTCCGTTCGCGATGAGGGCCCGTCCAAATTTGAAAATTTTTTTTTTCGAGATGGGGCTCTATTTCGTGCAGAAAAAAGCGCTCTTTCCAACGGCGCCAACCGCAGATCGATACGACCTTTGGTTCTCGACTTATTCGACGGTATCAACTTACACGGACCGGCGGGAGAACGACACAATTCTTGATCACTTAAACGGGAATAAGTCGAGAACGAACGGTCGTATCGAAGTGCGGTTGGCGCCGTTGGAAAGAGCGCGTTTTTCTACACCAGATAGGACCCTTTTCATGAAAAAAAAATTTCGAAAAAAATCGATTTTTTTTCTTTTTCGATCGCGACGAGCGACACATAGGACGACGCGCAATTACTCGGCGCGTCGACCTGTTCAAGAATTTTTCCGATCGGATCAACCGTTTTCGAGATATGTGCGATTAAACGTCCACTTACCGTCAGCGTAAGCGACGGTATCAACTTACACGGACCGGCGGGAGAACGACACAATTTTTGATCACTTAAACGGGAATAAGTCGAAAACGAACGGTCGTATCGAAGTGCGGTTGGCGCCGTTGGAAAGAGCGCGTTTTTCTACACCAGATAGGACCCTTTTCTTGAAAAAAAAATTTCGAAAAAAATCGATTTTTTTTTTCTTTTTCGATCGCGACGAGCGACACATAGGACGACGCGCAATTACTCGGCGCGTCGACCTGTTCAAGAATTTTTCCGATCGGATCAACCGTTTTCGAGATATGTGCGATCAAACGTCTACCTTTTGAACGGGCGAGTTTGCGAGCAGGGCTCCGTTCCGCAGCCCGTAGCTCCGCCAAATATCATCGTAGCCGATCGATTTTGGACTCGTACGACGCACAAAAGTCCAGGGCAGTTTTTAGTAAAAACGGCGCTCGAATCGGACCCTCCGTTCGCGATGAGGGCCCGTCCAAATTTGAGAGATTTTCCCTCTTGTTGTTTTTGCGTTTTTCAAAGCGCCATTGTCGTTGACGCTCTGGGCACAAGGCGTCGCTCGATCGAGGTGCGCTTTTTCTAAAAACTTTCCGAGACTTTGGGCAATCGAACGAGGCCAAGATCGTCTCTGTGGCTCTTTTATTTGAGCTGCAGTCACGTTCGGAAATCCAGTTCGCACAATTTTGCGAGTTTTTCGACATTGATCACTTAAACGGGAATAAGTCGAGAACGAACGGTCGTATCGAAGTGCGGTTGGCGCCGTTGGAAAGAGCGCGTTTTTCTACACCAGATAGGACCCTTTTCTTGAAAAAAAAAATTTCGAAAAAAATCGATTTTTTTTCTTTTTCGATCGCGACGAGCGACACATAGGACGACGCGCAATTACTCGGCGCGTCGACCTGTTCAAGAATTTTTCCGATCGGATCAACCGTTTTCGAGATATGTGCGATCAAACGTCTACCTTTTGAACGGGCGAGTTTGCGAGCAGGGCTCCGTTCCGCAGCCCGTAGCTCCGCCAAATATCATCGTAGCCGATCGATTTTGGACTCGTACGACGCACAAAAGTCCAGGGCAGTTTTTAGTAAAAACGGCGCTCGAATCGGATCCTCCGTTCGCGCTGAGGGCCCGTCCAAATTTGAGAGATTTTCCCTCTTGTTGTTTTTGCGTTTTTCAAAGCGCCATTGTCGTTGACGCTCTAGGCACAAGGCGTTGCTCCATCGAGGTGCGCTTTTTCTAAAAACTTTCCGAGACTTTGGGCAATCGAACGAGGCCAAGATCGTCTCTGTGGCTCTTTTATTTGAGCTGCAGTCACGTTCGGAAATCCAGTTCGCACAATTTTGCGAGTTTTTCGACATTGATCACTTAAACGGGAATAAGTCGAGAACGAACGGTCGTATCGAAGTGCGGTTGGCGCCGTTGGAAAGAGCGCGTTTTTCTACACCAGATAGGACCCTTTTCTTGAAAAAAAAAATTTCGAAAAAAATCGATTTTTTTTCTTTTTCGATCGCGACGAGCGACACATAGGACGACGCGCAATTACTCGGCGCGTCGACCTGTTCAAGAATTTTTCCGATCGGATCAACCGTTTTCGAGATATGTGCGATCAAACGTCTACCTTTTGAACGGGCGAGTTTGCGAGCAGGGCTCCGTTCCGCAGCCCGTAGCTCCGCCAAATATCATCGTAGCCGATCGATTTTGGACTCGTACGACGCACAAAAGTCCAGGGCAGTTTTTAGTAAAAACGGCGCTCGAATCGGATCCTCCGTTCGCGCTGAGGGCCCGTCCAAATTTGAGAGATTTTCCCTCTTGTTGTTTTTGCGTTTTTCAAAGCGCCATTGTCGTTGACGCTCTGGGCACAAGGCGTCGCTCGATCGAGGTGCGCTTTTTCTAAAACCTTTCCGAGACTTTGGGCAATCGAACGAGGCCAAGATCGTCTCTGTGGCTCTTTTATTTGAACTGCAGTCACGTTCGGAAATCCAGTTCGCACAATTTTGCGAGTTTTTCGACATTGATCACTTAAACGGGAATAAGTCGAAAACGAACGGTCGTATCGAAGTGCGGTTGGCGCCGTTGGAAAGAGCGCGTTTTTCTACACCAGATAGGACCCTTTTCTTGAAAAAAAAATTTCGAAAAAAATCGGTTTTTTTTCTTTTTCGATCGCGACGAGCGACACATAGGACGACGCGCAATTACTCGGCGCGTCGACCTGTTCAAGAATTTTTCCGATCGGATCAACCGTTTTCGAGATATGTGCGATTAAACGTCCACTTACCGTCAGCGTAAGCGACGGTATCAACTTACACGGACCGGCGGGAGAACGACACAATTTTTGATCACTTAAACGGGAATAAGTCGAAAACGAACGGTCGTATCGAAGTGCGGTTGGCGCCGTTGGAAAGAGCGCGTTTTTCTACACCAGATAGGACCCTTTTCTTGAAAAAAAAATTTCGAAAAAAATCGATTTTTTTTTCTTTTTCGATCGCGACGAGCGACACATAGGACGACGCGCAATTACTCGGCGCGTCGACCTGTTCAAGAATTTTTCTGATCGGATCAACCGTTTTCGAGATATGTGCGATCAAACGTCTACCTTTTGAACGGGCGAGTTTGCGAGCAGGGCTCCGTTCCGCAGCCCGTAGCTCCGCCAAATATCATCGTAGCCGATCGATTTTGGACTCGTACGACGCACAAAAGTCCAGGGCAGTTTTTAGTAAAAACGGCGCTCGAATCGGATCCTCCGTTCGCGCTGAGGGCCCGTCCAAATTTGAGAGATTTTCCCTCTTGTTGTTTTTGCGTTTTTCAAAGCGCCATTGTCGTTGACGCTCTGGGCACAAGGCGTCGCTCGATCGAGGTGCGCTTTTTCTAAAAACTTTCCGAGACTTTGGGCAATCGAACGAGGCCAAGATCGTCTCTGTGGCTCTTTTATTTGAGCAGCAGTCGCGTTCGGAAATCCAGTTCGCACAATTTTGCGAGTTTTTCGACCTTGATCACTTAAACGGGAATAAGTCGAGAACGAACGGTCCTATCGAAGTGCGGTTGGCGCCGTTGGAAAGAGCGCGTTTTTCTACACCAGATAGGACCCTTTTCTTGAAAAAAAATTTCGAAAAAAATCGATTTTTTTTTCTTTTTCGATCGCGACGAGCGACACATAGGACGACGCGCAATTACTCGGCGCGTCGACCTGTTCAAGAATTTTTCCGATCGGATCAACCGTTTTCGAGATATGTGCGATTAAACGTCCACTTACCGTCAGCGTAAGCGACGGTATCAACTTACACGGACCGGCGGGAGAACGACACAATTTTTGATCACTTAAACGGGAATAAGTCGAAAACGAACTGTCGTATCGAAGTGCGGTAGGCGCCGTTGGAAAGAGCGCGTTTTTCTACACCAGATAGGACCCTTTTCTTGAAAAAAAAATTTCGAAAAAAATCGATTTTTTTTCTTTTTCGATCGCGACGAGCGACACATAGGACGACGCGCAATTACTCGGCGCGTCGACCTGTTCAAGAATTTTTCCGATCGGATCAACCGTTTTCGAGATATGTGCGATCAAACGTCTACCTTTTGAACGGGCGAGTTTGCGAGCAGGGCTCCGTTCCGCAGCCCGTAGCTCCGCCAAATATCATCGTAGCCGATCGATTTTGGACTCGTACGACGCACAAAAGTCCAGGGCAGTTTTTAGTAAAAACGGCGCTCGAATCGGATCCTCCGTTCGCGCTGAGGGCCCGTCCAAATTTGAGAGATTTTCCCTCTTGTTGTTTTTGCGTTTTTCAAAGCGCCATTGTCGTTGACGCTCTGGGCACAAGGCGTCGCTCGATCGAGGTGCGCTTTTTCTAAAAACTTTCCGAGACTTTGGGCAATCGAACGAGGCCAAGATCGTCTCTGTGGCTCTTTTATTTGAGCTGCAGTCACGTTCGGAAATCCAGTTCGCACAATTTTGCGAGTTTTTCGACATTGATCACTTAAACGGGAATAAGTCGAGAACGAACGGTCGTATCGAAGTGCGGTTGGCGCCGTTGGAAAGAGCGCGTTTTTCTACACCAGATAGGACCCTTTTCTTGAAAAAAAAAATTTCGAAAAAAATCGATTTTTTTTCTTTTTCGATCGCGACGAGCGACACATAGGACGACGCGCAATTACTCGGCGCGTCGACCTGTTCAAGAATTTTTCCGATCGGATCAACCGTTTTCGAGATATGTGCGATCAAACGTCTACCTTTTGAACGGGCGAGTTTGCGAGCAGGGCTCCGTTCCGCAGCCCGTAGCTCCGCCAAATATCATCGTAGCCGATCGATTTTGGACTCGTACGACGCACAAAAGTCCAGGGCAGTTTTTAGTAAAAACGGCGCTCGAATCGGATCCTCCGTTCGCGCTGAGGGCCCGTCCAAATTTGAGAGATTTTCCCTCTTGTTGTTTTTGCGTTTTTCAAAGCGCCATTGTCGTTGACGCTCTGGGCACAAGGCGTCGCTCGATCGAGGTGCGCTTTTTCTAAAACCTTTCCGAGACTTTGGGCAATCGAACGAGGCCAAGATCGTCTCTGTGGCTCTTTTATTTGAACTGCAGTCACGTTCGGAAATCCAGTTCGCACAATTTTGCGAGTTTTTCGACATTGATCACTTAAACGGGAATAAGTCGAAAACGAACGGTCGTATCGAAGTGCGGTTGGCGCCGTTGGAAAGAGCGCGTTTTTCTACACCAGATAGGACCCTTTTCTTGAAAAAAAAATTTCGAAAAAAATCGGTTTTTTTTCTTTTTCGATCGCGACGAGCGACACATAGGACGACGCGCAATTACTCGGCGCGTCGACCTGTTCAAGAATTTTTCCGATCGGATCAACCGTTTTCGAGATATGTGCGATTAAACGTCCACTTACCGTCAGCGTAAGCGACGGTATCAACTTACACGGACCGGCGGGAGAACGACACAATTTTTGATCACTTAAACGGGAATAAGTCGAAAACGAACGGTCGTATCGAAGTGCGGTTGGCGCCGTTGGAAAGAGCGCGTTTTTCTACACCAGATAGGACCCTTTTCTTGAAAAAAAAATTTCGAAAAAAATCGATTTTTTTTTCTTTTTCGATCGCGACGAGCGACACATAGGACGACGCGCAATTACTCGGCGCGTCGACCTGTTCAAGAATTTTTCTGATCGGATCAACCGTTTTCGAGATATGTGCGATCAAACGTCTACCTTTTGAACGGGCGAGTTTGCGAGCAGGGCTCCGTTCCGCAGCCCGTAGCTCCGCCAAATATCATCGTAGCCGATCGATTTTGGACTCGTACGACGCACAAAAGTCCAGGGCAGTTTTTAGTAAAAACGGCGCTCGAATCGGATCCTCCGTTCGCGCTGAGGGCCCGTCCAAATTTGAGAGATTTTCCCTCTTGTTGTTTTTGCGTTTTTCAAAGCGCCATTGTCGTTGACGCTCTGGGCACAAGGCGTCGCTCGATCGAGGTGCGCTTTTTCTAAAAACTTTCCGAGACTTTGGGCAATCGAACGAGGCCAAGATCGTCTCTGTGGCTCTTTTATTTGAGCAGCAGTCGCGTTCGGAAATCCAGTTCGCACAATTTTGCGAGTTTTTCGACCTTGATCACTTAAACGGGAATAAGTCGAGAACGAACGGTCCTATCGAAGTGCGGTTGGCGCCGTTGGAAAGAGCGCGTTTTTCTACACCAGATAGGACCCTTTTCTTGAAAAAAAATTTCGAAAAAAATCGATTTTTTTTTCTTTTTCGATCGCGACGAGCGACACATAGGACGACGCGCAATTACTCGGCGCGTCGACCTGTTCAAGAATTTTTCCGATCGGATCAACCGTTTTCGAGATATGTGCGATTAAACGTCCACTTACCGTCAGCGTAAGCGACGGTATCAACTTACACGGACCGGCGGGAGAACGACACAATTTTTGATCACTTAAACGGGAATAAGTCGAAAACGAACTGTCGTATCGAAGTGCGGTAGGCGCCGTTGGAAAGAGCGCGTTTTTCTACACCAGATAGGACCCTTTTCTTGAAAAAAAAATTTCGAAAAAAATCGATTTTTTTTCTTTTTCGATCGCGACGAGCGACACATAGGACGACGCGCAATTACTCGGCGCGTCGACCTGTTCAAGAATTTTTCTGATCGGATCAACCGTTTTCGAGATATGTGCGATCAAACGTCTACCTTTTGAACGGGCGAGTTTGCGAGCAGGGCTCCGTTCCGCAGCCCGTAGCTCCGCCAAATATCATCGTAGCCGATCGATTTTGGACTCGTACGACGCACAAAAGTCCAGGGCAGTTTTTAGTAAAAACGGCGCTCGAATCGGATCCTCCGTTCGCGCTGAGGGCCCGTCCAAATTTGAGAGATTTTCCCTCTTGTTGTTTTTGCGTTTTTCAAAGCGCCATTGTCGTTGACGCTCTGGGCACAAGGCGTCGCTCGATCGAGGTGCGCTTTTTCTAAAAACTTTCCGAGACTTTGGGCAATCGAACGAGGCCAAGATCGTCTCTGTGGCTCTTTTATTTGAGCAGCAGTCGCGTTCGGAAATCCAGTTCGCACAATTTTGCGAGTTTTTCGACCTTGATCACTTAAACGGGAATAAGTCGAGAACGAACGGTCCTATCGAAGTGCGGTTGGCGCCGTTGGAAAGAGCGCGTTTTTCTACACCAGATAGGACCCTTTTCTTGAAAAAAAATTTCGAAAAAAATCGATTTTTTTTTCTTTTTCGATCGCGACGAGCGACACATAGGACGACGCGCAATTACTCGGCGCGTCGACCTGTTCAAGAATTTTTCCGATCGGATCAACCGTTTTCGAGATATGTGCGATTAAACGTCCACTTACCGTCAGCGTAAGCGACGGTATCAACTTACACGGACCGGCGGGAGAACGACACAATTTTTGATCACTTAAACGGGAATAAGTCGAAAACGAACTGTCGTATCGAAGTGCGGTAGGCGCCGTTGGAAAGAGCGCGTTTTTCTACACCAGATAGGACCCTTTTCTTGAAAAAAAAATTTCGAAAAAAATCGATTTTTTTTCTTTTTCGATCGCGACGAGCGACACATAGGACGACGCGCAATTACTCGGCGCGTCGACCTGTTCAAGAATTTTTCCGATCGGATCAACCGTTTTCGAGATATGTGCGATCAAACGTCTACCTTTTGAACGGGCGAGTTTGCGAGCAGGGCTCCGTTCCGCAGCCCGTAGCTCCGCCAAATATCATCGTAGCCGATCGATTTTGGACTCGTACGATGCACAAAAGTCCAGGGCAGTTTTTAGTAAAAACGGCGCTCGAATCGGACCCTCCGCTCGCGATGAGGGCCCGTCCAAAGTTGAGAGATTTTCCCTCTTGTTGTTTTTGCGTTTTTCAAAGCGCCATTGTCGTTGACGCTCTGGGCACAAGGCGTCGCTCGATCGAGGTGCGCTTTTTCTAAAAACTTTCCGAGACTTTGGGCAATCGAACGAGGCCAAGATCGTCTCTGTGGCTCTTTTATTTGAGCTGCAGTCACGTTCGGAAATCCAGTTCGCACAATTTTGCGAGTTTTTCGACATTGATCACTTAAACGGGAATAAGTCGAGAACGAACGGTCGTATCGAAGTGCGGTTGGCGCCGTTGGAAAGAGCGCGTTTTTCTACACCAGATAGGACCCTTTTCTTGAAAAAAAAATTTCGAAAAAAATCGATTTTTTTTTCTTTTTCGATCGCGACGAGCGACACATAGGACGACGCGCAATTACTCGGCGCGTCAACCTGTTCAAGAATTTTTCCGATCGGATCAACCGTTTTCGAGATATGTGCGATTAAACGTCCACTTACCGTCAGCGTAAGCGACGGTATCAACTTACACGGACCGGCGGGAGAACGACACAATTTTTGATCACTTAAACGGGAATAAGTCGAAAACGAACGGTCGTATCGAAGTGCGGTTGGCGCCGTTGGAAAGAGCGCGTTTTTCTACACCAGATAGGACCCTTTTCTTGAAAAAAAAATTTCGAAAAAAATCGATTTTTTTTTCTTTTTCGATCGCGACGAGCGACACATAGGACGACGCGCAATTACTCGGCGCGTCGACCTGTTCAAGAATTTTTCCGATCGGATCAACCGTTTTCGAGATATGTGCGATCAAACGTCTACCTTTTGAACGGGCGAGTTTGCGAGCAGGGCTCCGTTCCGCAGCCCGTAGCTCCGCCAAATATCATCGTAGCCGATCGATTTTGGACTCGTACGACGCACAAAAGTCCAGGGCAGTTTTTAGTAAAAACGGCGCTCGAATCGGATCCTCCGTTCGCGCTGAGGGCCCGTCCAAATTTGAGAGATTTTCCCTCTTGTTGTTTTTGCGTTTTTCAAAGCGCCATTGTCGTTGACGCTCTGGGCACAAGGCGTCGCTCGATCGAGGTGCGCTTTTTCTAAAAACTTTCCGAGACTTTGGGCAATCGAACGAGGCCAAGCTCGTCTCTGTGGCTCTTTTATTTGAGCTGCAGTCGCGTTCGGAAATCCAGTTCGCACAATTTTGCGAGTTTTTCGACCTTGATCACTTAAACGGGAATAAGTCGAGAACGAACGGTCCTATCGAAGTGCGGTTGGCGCCGTTGGAAAGAGCGCGTTTTTCTACACCAGATAGGACCCTTTTCTTGAAAAAAAAATTTCGAAAAAAATCGGTTTTTTTTCTTTTTCGATCGCGACGAGCGACACATAGGACGACGCGCAATTACTCGGCGCGTCGACCTGTTCAAGAATTTTTCCGATCGGATCAACCGTTTTCGAGATATGTGCGATTAAACGTCCACTTACCGTCAGCGTAAGCGACGGTATCAACTTACACGGACCGGCGGGAGAACGACACAATTTTTGATCACTTAAACGGGAATAAGTCGAAAACGAACGGTCGTATCGAAGTGCGGTTGGCGCCGTTGGAAAGAGCGCGTTTTTCTACACCAGATAGGACCCTTTTCTTGAAAAAAAAATTTCGAAAAAAATCGGTTTTTTTTCTTTTTCGATCGCGACGAGCGACACATAGGACGACGCGCAATTACTCGGCGCGTCGACCTGTTCAAGAATTTTTCCGATCGGATCAACCGTTTTCGAGATATGTGCGATCAAACGTCTACCTTTTGAACGGGCGAGTTTGCGAGCAGGGCTCCGTTCCGCAGCCCGTAGCTCCGCCAAATATCATCGTAGCCGATCGATTTTGGACTCGTACGACGCACAAAAGTCCAGGGCAGTTTTTAGTAAAAACGGCGCTCGAATCGGACCCTCCGTTCGCGATGAGGGCCCGTCCAAAGTTGAGAGATTTTCCCTCTTGTTGTTTTTGCGTTTTTCAAAGCGCCATTGTCGTTGACGCTCTGGGCACAAAGCGTCGCTCGATCGAGGTGCGCTTTTTCTAAAAACTTTCCGAGACTTTGGGCAATCGAACGAGGCCAAGCTCGTCTCTGTGGCTCTTTTATTTGAGCTGCAGTCGCGTTCGGAAATCCAGTTCGCACAATTTTGCGAGTTTTTCGACCTTGATCACTTAAACGGGAATAAGTCGAGAACGAACGGTCCTATCGAAGTGCGGTTGGCGCCGTTGGAAAGAGCGCGTTTTTCTACACCAGATAGGACCCTTTTCTTGAAAAAAAAATTTCGAAAAAAATCGATTTTTTTTTCTTTTTTGAACGCGACGAGCGACACATAGGGCGACGCGCAATAACTCGGCGCGTCGACCTGTTCAAGAATTTTTCCGATCGGATCAACCGTTTTCGAGATATGTGCGATCAAACGTCCACTTACCGTCAGCGTAAGCGATGGTATCAACTTACACGGACCGGCGGGAGAACGACACAATTCTTGATCACTTAAACGGGAATAAGTCGAAAACGAACGGTCGTATCGAAGTGCGGTTGGCGCCGCTGGAAAGAGCGCGTTTTTCTACACCAGATAGGACCCTTTTCTTGAAAAAAAAATTTCGAAAAAAATCGATTTTTTTTTCTTTTTCGATCGCGACGAGCGACACATAGAACGACGCGCAATTACTCGGCGCGTCGACCTGTTCAAGAATTTTTCCGATCGGATCAACCGTTTTCGAGATATGTGCGATCAAACGTCTACCTTTTGAACGGGCGAGTTTGCGAGCAGGGCTCCGTTCCGCAGCCCGTAGCTCCGCCAAAAATCATCGGAGCCGATCGGTTTTGGACTCGTACGACGCACAAAAGTCCAGGGCAGTTTTTAGTGAAAACGGCGCTCGAATCGGACCCTCCGTTCGCGATAAGGGCCCGTCCAAAGTTGAGAGATTTTCCCTCTTGTTGTTTTTGCGTTTTTCAAAGCGCCATTGTCGTTGACGCTCTAGGCACAAGGCGTTGCTCCATCGAGGTGCGCTTTTTCTAAAAACTTTCCGAGACTTTGGGCAATCGAACGAGGCCAAGATCGTCTCTGTGGCTCTTTTATTTGAGCAGCAGTCGCGTTCGGAAATCCAGTTCGCACAATTTTGCGAGTTTTTCGACCTTGATCACTTAAACGGGAATAAGTCGAGAACGAACGGTCCTATCGAAGTGCGGTTGGCGCCGTTGGAACGAGCGCGTTTTTCTACACCAGATAGGACCCTTTTCTTGAAAACAAAATTTCGAAAAAAATCGATTTTTTTTTCTTTTTCGATCGCGACGAGCGACACATAGAACGACGCGCAATTACTCGGCGCGTCGACCTATTCAAGAATTTTTCCGATCGGATCAACCGTTTTCGAGATATGTGCGATCAAACGTCTACCTTTTGAACGGGCGAGTTTGCGAGCAGGGCTCCGTTCCGCAGCCCGTAGCTCCGCCAAAAATCATCGGAGCCGATCGATTTTGGACTCGTACGACGCACAAAAGTCCAGGGCAGTTTTTAGTAAAAACGGCGCTCGAATCGGACCCTCCGTTCGCGATAAGGGCCCGTCCAAAGTTGAGAGATTTTCCCTCTTGTTGTTTTTGCGTTTTTCAAAGCGCCATTGTCGTTGACGCTCTAGGCACAAGGCGTTGCTCCATCGAGGTGCGCTTTTTCTAAAAACTTTCCGAGACTTTGGGCAATCGAACGAGGCCAAGATCGTCTCTGTGGCTCTTTTATTTGAGCAGCAGTCGCGTTCGGAAATCCAGTTCGCACAATTTTGCGAGTTTTTCGACCTTGATCACTTAAACGGGAATAAGTCGAGAACGAACGGTCCTATCGAAGTGCGGTTGGCGCCGTTGGAACGAGCGCGTTTTTCTACACCAGATAGGACCCTTTTCTTGAAAACAAAATTTCGAAAAAAATCGATTTTTTTTTCTTTTTCGATCGCGACGAGCGACACATAGAACGACGCGCAATTACTCGGCGCGTCGACCTATTCAAGAATTTTTCCGATCGGATCAACCGTTTTCGAGATATGTGCGATCAAACGTCTACCTTTTGAACGGGCGAGTTTGCGAGCAGGGCTCCGTTCCGCAGCCCGTAGCTCCGCCAAAAATCATCGGAGCCGATCGATTTTGGACTCGTACGACGCACAAAAGTCCAGGGCAGTTTTTAGTAAAAACGGCGCTCGAATCGGACCCTCCCTTCGCGATAAGGGCCCGTCCAAAGTTGAGAGATTTTCCCTCTTGTTGTTTTTGCGTTTTTCAAAGCGCCATTGTCGTTGACGCTCTGGGCACAAGGCGTTCCTCGATCGAGGTGCGCTTTTTCTAAAAACTTTCCGAGACTTTGGGCAATCGAACGAGGCCAAGATCGTCTCTGTGGCTCTTTTATTTGAGCAGCAGTCGCGTTCGGAAATCCAGTTCGCACAATTTTGCGAGTTTTTCGACCTTGATCACTTAAACGGGAATAAGTCGAGAACGAACGGTCCTATCGAAGTGCGGTTGGCGCCGTTGGAAAGAGCGCGTTTTTCTACACCAGATAGGACCCTTTTCTTGAAAAAAAAATTTCGAAAAAAATCGATTTTTTTTTCTTTTTTGAACGCGACGAGCGACACATAGGGCGACGCGCAATAACTCGGCGCGTCGACCTGTTCAAGAATTTTTCCGATCGGATCAACCGTTTTCGAGATATGTGCGATCAAACGTCCACTTACCGTCAGCGTAAGCGATGGTATCAACTTACACGGACCGGCGGGAGAACGACACAATTCTTGATCACTTAAACGGGAATAAGTCGAAAACGAACGGTCGTATCGAAGTGCGGTTGGCGCCGCTGGAAAGAGCGCGTTTTTCTACACCAGATAGGACCCTTTTCTTGAAAAAAAAATTTCGAAAAAAATCGATTTTTTTTTCTTTTTCGATCGCGACGAGCGACACATAGAACGACGCGCAATTACTCGGCGCGTCGACCTGTTCAAGAATTTTTCCGATCGGATCAACCGTTTTCGAGATATGTGCGATCAAACGTCTACCTTTTGAACGGGCGAGTTTGCGAGCAGGGCTCCGTTCCGCAGCCCGTAGCTCCGCCAAAAATCATCGGAGCCGATCGGTTTTGGACTCGTACGACGCACAAAAGTCCAGGGCAGTTTTTAGTGAAAACGGCGCTCGAATCGGACCCTCCGTTCGCGATAAGGGCCCGTCCAAAGTTGAGAGATTTTCCCTCTTGTTGTTTTTGCGTTTTTCAAAGCGCCATTGTCGTTGACGCTCTAGGCACAAGGCGTTGCTCCATCGAGGTGCGCTTTTTCTAAAAACTTTCCGAGACTTTGGGCAATCGAACGAGGCCAAGATCGTCTCTGTGGCTCTTTTATTTGAGCAGCAGTCGCGTTCGGAAATCCAGTTCGCACAATTTTGCGAGTTTTTCGACCTTGATCACTTAAACGGGAATAAGTCGAGAACGAACGGTCCTATCGAAGTGCGGTTGGCGCCGTTGGAACGAGCGCGTTTTTCTACACCAGATAGGACCCTTTTCTTGAAAACAAAATTTCGAAAAAAATCGATTTTTTTTTCTTTTTCGATCGCGACGAGCGACACATAGAACGACGCGCAATTACTCGGCGCGTCGACCTATTCAAGAATTTTTCCGATCGGATCAACCGTTTTCGAGATATGTGCGATCAAACGTCTACCTTTTGAACGGGCGAGTTTGCGAGCAGGGCTCCGTTCCGCAGCCCGTAGCTCCGCCAAAAATCATCGGAGCCGATCGATTTTGGACTCGTACGACGCACAAAAGTCCAGGGCAGTTTTTAGTAAAAACGGCGCTCGAATCGGACCCTCCGTTCGCGATAAGGGCCCGTCCAAAGTTGAGAGATTTTCCCTCTTGTTGTTTTTGCGTTTTTCAAAGCGCCATTGTCGTTGACGCTCTAGGCACAAGGCGTTGCTCCATCGAGGTGCGCTTTTTCTAAAAACTTTCCGAGACTTTGGGCAATCGAACGAGGCCAAGATCGTCTCTGTGGCTCTTTTATTTGAGCAGCAGTCGCGTTCGGAAATCCAGTTCGCACAATTTTGCGAGTTTTTCGACCTTGATCACTTAAACGGGAATAAGTCGAGAACGAACGGTCCTATCGAAGTGCGGTTGGCGCCGTTGGAACGAGCGCGTTTTTCTACACCAGATAGGACCCTTTTCTTGAAAACAAAATTTCGAAAAAAATCGATTTTTTTTTCTTTTTCGATCGCGACGAGCGACACATAGAACGACGCGCAATTACTCGGCGCGTCGACCTATTCAAGAATTTTTCCGATCGGATCAACCGTTTTCGAGATATGTGCGATCAAACGTCTACCTTTTGAACGGGCGAGTTTGCGAGCAGGGCTCCGTTCCGCAGCCCGTAGCTCCGCCAAAAATCATCGGAGCCGATCGATTTTGGACTCGTACGACGCACAAAAGTCCAGGGCAGTTTTTAGTAAAAACGGCGCTCGAATCGGACCCTCCCTTCGCGATAAGGGCCCGTCCAAAGTTGAGAGATTTTCCCTCTTGTTGTTTTTGCGTTTTTCAAAGCGCCATTGTCGTTGACGCTCTGGGCACAAGGCGTTCCTCGATCGAGGTGCGCTTTTTCTAAAAACTTTCCGAGACTTTGGGCAATCGAACGAGGCCAAGATCGTCTCTGTGGCTCTTTTATTTGAGCAGCAGTCGCGTTCGGAAATCCAGTTCGCACAATTTTGCGAGTTTTTCGACATTGATCACTTAAACGGGAATAAGTCGAGAACGAACGGTCGTATCGAAGTGCGGTTGGCGCCGTTGGAAAGAGCGCGGTTTTCTACACAAGATAGGACCCTTTTCTTGAAAAAAAAATTTCGAAAAAAATCGATTTTTTTTCTTTTTCGATCGCGACGAGCGACACATAGGACGACGCGCAATAACTCGGCGCGTCGACCTGTTCAAGAATTTTTCCGATCGGATCAACCGTTTTCGAGATATGTGCAATCGAACGTCCACTGACCGTCAGCGTAAGCGACGGTATCAACTTACACGGACCGGCGGGAGAACGACACAATTTTTGATCACTTAAACGGGAATAAGTCGAGAACGAACGGTCGTATCAAAGTGCGGTTGGCGCCGTTGGAAAGAGCGCGTTTTTCTACACCAGATAGGACCCTTTTCTTGAAAAAAAAATTTCGAAAAAAATCGATTTTTTTTTCTTTTTTGAACGCGACGAGCGACACATAGGACGACGCGCAATTACTCGGCGCGTCGACCTGTTCAAGAATTTTTCCGATCGGATCAACCGTTTTCGAGATATGTGCGATCAAACGTCTACCTTTTGAACGGGCGAGTTTGCGAGCAGGGCTCCGTTCCGCAGCCCGTAGCTCCGCCAAAAATCATTGGAGCCGATCGGTTTTGGACTCGTACGACGCACAAAAGTCCAGGGCAGTTTTTAGTAAAAACGGCGCTCGAATCGGACCCTCCGTTCGCGATAAGGGCCCGTCCAAAGTTGAGAGATTTTCCCTCTTGTTGTTTTTGCGTTTTTCAAAGCGCCATTGTCGTTGACGCTCTAGGCACAAGGCGTTGCTCGATCGAGGTGCGCTTTTTCTAAAAACTTTCCGAGACTTTGGGCAATCGAACGAGGCCAAGATCGTCTCTGTGGCTCTTTTATTTGAGCAGCAGTCGCGTTCGGAAATCCAGTTCGCACAATTTTGCGAGTTTTTCGACCTTGATCACTTAAACGGGAATAAGTCGAGAACGAACGGTCCTATCGAAGTGCGGTTGGCGCCGTTGGAACGAGCGCGTTTTTCTACACCAGATAGGACCCTTTTCTTGAAAACAAAATTTCGAAAAAAATCGATTTTTTTTTCTTTTTTGAACGCGACGAGCGACACATAGGACGACGCGCAATTACTCGGCGCGTCGACCTGTTCAAGAATTTTTCCGATCGGATCAACCGTTTTCGATATATGTGCGATCAAACGTCTACCTTTTGAACGGGCGAGTTTGCGAGCAGGGCTCCGTTCCGCAGCCCGTAGCTCCGCCAAAAATCATCGGAGCCGATCGATTTTGGACTCGTACGACGCACAAAAGTCCAGGGCAGTTTTTAGTAAAAACGGCGCTCGAATCGGACCCTCCGTTCGCGATAAGGGCCCGTCCAAAGTTGAGAGATTTTCCCTCTTGTTGTTTTTGCGTTTTTCAAAGCGCCATTGTCTTGACGCTCTGGGCACAAGGCGTTGCTCGATCGAGGTGCGCTTTTTCTAAAAACTTTCCGAGACTTTGGGCAATCGAACGAGGCCAAGATCGTCTCTGTGGCTCTTTTATTTGAGCAGCAGTCGCGTTCGGAAATCCAGTTCGCACAATTTTGCGAGTTTTTCGACATTGATCACTTAAACGGGAATAAGTCGAGAACGAACGGTCGTATCGAAGTGCGGTTGGCGCCGTTGGAAAGAGCGCGTTTTTCTACACCAGATACGACCCTTTTCTTGAAAAAAAAATTTCGAAAAAAATCGATTTTTTTTCTTTTTCGATCGCGACGAGCGACACATAGGACGACGCGCAATTACTCGGCGCGTCGACCTGTTCAAGAATTTTTCCGATCGGATCAACCGTTTTCGAGATATGTGCAATCGAACGTCCACTGACCGTCAGCGTAAGCGACGGTATCAACTTACACGGACCGGCGGGAGAACGACACAATTTTTGATCACTTAAACGGGAATAAGTCGAGAACGAACGGTCCTATCGAAGTGCGGTTGGCGCCGTTGGAAAGAGCGCGTTTTTCTACACCAGATAGGACCCTTTTCTTGAAAAAAAAATTTCGAAAAAAATCGATTTTTTTTTCTTTTTCGATCGCGACGAGCGACACATAGGACGACGCGCAATTACTCGGCGCGTCGACCTGTTCAAGAATTTTTCCGATCGGATCAACCGTTTTCGAGATATGTGCAATCGAACGTCCACTGACCGTCAGCGTAAGCGACGGTATCAACTTACACGGACCGGCGGGAGAACGACACAATTTTTGATCACTTAAACGGGAATAAGTCGAGAACGAACGGTCGTATCGAAGTGCGGTTGGCGCCGTTGGAAAGAGCGCGTTTTTCTACACCAGATAGGACCCTTTTCTTGAAAAAAAAATTTCGAAAAAAATCGATTTTTTTTTCTTTTTCGATCGCGACGAGCGACACATAGGACGACGCGCAATTACTCGGCGCGTCGACCTGTTCAAGAATTTTTCCGATCGGATCAACCGTTTTCGAGATATGTGCGATCAAACGTCTACCTTTTGAACGGGCGAGTTTGCGAGCAGGGCTCCGTTCCGCAGCCCGTAGCTCCGCCAAATATCATCGTAGCCGATCGATTTTGGACTCGTACGACGCACAAAAGTCCAGGGCAGTTTTTAGTAAAAACGGCGCTCGAATCGGATCCTCCGTTCGCGCTGAGGGCCCGTCCAAATTTGAGAGATTTTCCCTCTTGTTGTTTTTGCGTTTTTCAAAGCGCCATTGTCGTTGACGCTCTGGGCACAAGGCGTCGCTCGATCGAGGTGCGCTTTTTCTAAAAACTTTCCGAGACTTTGGGCAATCGAACGAGGCCAAGCTCGTCTCTGTGGCTCTTTTATTTGAGCTGCAGTCGCGTTCGGAAATCCAGTTCGCACAATTTTGCGAGTTTTTCGACCTTGATCACTTAAACGGGAATAAGTCGAGAACGAACGGTCCTATCGAAGTGCGGTTGGCGCCGTTGGAAAGAGCGCGTTTTTCTACACCAGATAGGACCCTTTTCTTGAAAAAAAATTTCGAAAAAAATCGATTTTTTTTCTTTTTCGATCGCGACGAGCGACACATAGGACGACGCGCAATTACTCGGCGCGTCGACCTGTTCAAGAATTTTTCCGATCGGATCAACCGTTTTCGAGATATGTGCGATTAAACGTCCACTTACCGTCAGCGTAAGCGACGGTATCAACTTACACGGACCGGCGGGAGAACGACACAATTTTTGATCACTTAAACGGGAATAAGTCGAAAACGAACGGTCGTATCGAAGTGCGGTTGGCGCCGTTGGAAAGAGCGCGTTTTTCTACACCAGATAGGACCCTTTTCTTAAAAAAAAAATTTCGAAAAAAATCGGTTTTTTTTCTTTTTCGATCGCGACGAGCGACACATAGGACGACGCGCAATTACTCGGCGCATCGACCTGTTCAAGAATTTTTCCGATCGGATCAACCGTTTTCGAGATATGTGCGATCAAACGTCTACCTTTTGAACGGGCGAGTTTGCGAGCAGGGCTCCGTTCCGCAGCCCGTAGCTCCGCCAAATATCATCGTAGCCGATCGATTTTGGACTCGTACGACGCACAAAAGTCCAGGGCAGTTTTTAGTAAAAACGGCGCTCGAATCGGACCCTCCGTTCGCGATGAGGGCCCGTCCAAAGTTGAGAGATTTTCCCTCTTGTTGTTTTTGCGTTTTTCAAAGCGCCATTGTCGTTGACGCTCTGGGCACAAAGCGTCGCTCGATCGAGGTGCGCTTTTTCTAAAAACTTTCCGAGACTTTGGGCAATCGAACGAGGCCAAGCTCGTCTCTGTGGCTCTTTTATTTGAGCTGCAGTCGCGTTCGGAAATCCAGTTCGCACAATTTTGCGAGTTTTTCGACCTTGATCACTTAAACGGGAATAAGTCGAGAACGAACGGTCCTATCGAAGTGCGGTTGGCGCCGTTGGAAAGAGCGCGTTTTTCTACACCAGATAGGACCCTTTTCTTGAAAAAAAAATTTCGAAAAAAATCGATTTTTTTTTCTTTTTTGAACGCGACGAGCGACACATAGGGCGACGCGCAATAACTCGGCGCGTCGACCTGTTCAAGAATTTTTCCGATCGGATCAACCGTTTTCGAGATATGTGCGATCAAACGTCCACTTACCGTCAGCGTAGGCGATGGTATCAACTTACACGGACCGGCGGGAGAACGACACAATTCTTGATCACTTAAACGGGAATAAGTCGAAAACGAACGGTCGTATCGAAGTGCGGTTGGCGCCGCTGGAAAGAGCGCGTTTTTCTACACCAGATAGGACCCTTTTCTTGAAAAAAAAATTTCGAAAAAAATCGATTTTTTTTTCTTTTTCGATCGCGACGAGCGACACATAGAACGACGCGCAATTACTCGGCGCGTCGACCTGTTCAAGAATTTTTCCGATCGGATCAACCGTTTTCGAGATATGTGCGATCAAACGTCTACCTTTTGAACGGGCGAGTTTGCGAGCAGGGCTCCGTTCCGCAGCCCGTAGCTCCGCCAAAAATCATCGGAGCCGATCGGTTTTGGACTCGTACGACGCACAAAAGTCCAGGGCAGTTTTTAGTGAAAACGGCGCTCGAATCGGACCCTCCGTTCGCGATAAGGGCCCGTCCAAAGTTGAGAGATTTTCCCTCTTGTTGTTTTTGCGTTTTTCAAAGCGCCATTGTCGTTGACGCTCTAGGCACAAGGCGTTGCTCCATCGAGGTGCGCTTTTTCTAAAAACTTTCCGAGACTTTGGGCAATCGAACGAGGCCAAGATCGTCTCTGTGGCTCTTTTATTTGAGCAGCAGTCGCGTTCGGAAATCCAGTTCGCACAATTTTGCGAGTTTTTCGACCTTGATCACTTAAACGGGAATAAGTCGAGAACGAACGGTCCTATCGAAGTGCGGTTGGCGCCGTTGGAACGAGCGCGTTTTTCTACACCAGATAGGACCCTTTTCTTGAAAACAAAATTTCGAAAAAAATCGATTTTTTTTTCTTTTTCGATCGCGACGAGCGACACATAGAACGACGCGCAATTACTCGGCGCGTCGACCTATTCAAGAATTTTTCCGATCGGATCAACCGTTTTCGAGATATGTGCGATCAAACGTCTACCTTTTGAACGGGCGAGTTTGCGAGCAGGGCTCCGTTCCGCAGCCCGTAGCTCCGCCAAAAATCATCGGAGCCGATCGATTTTGGACTCGTACGACGCACAAAAGTCCAGGGCAGTTTTTAGTAAAAACGGCGCTCGAATCGGACCCTCCGTTCGCGATAAGGGCCCGTCCAAAGTTGAGAGATTTTCCCTCTTGTTGTTTTTGCGTTTTTCAAAGCGCCATTGTCGTTGACGCTCTAGGCACAAGGCGTTGCTCCATCGAGGTGCGCTTTTTCTAAAAACTTTCCGAGACTTTGGGCAATCGAACGAGGCCAAGATCGTCTCTGTGGCTCTTTTATTTGAGCAGCAGTCGCGTTCGGAAATCCAGTTCGCACAATTTTGCGAGTTTTTCGACCTTGATCACTTAAACGGGAATAAGTCGAGAACGAACGGTCCTATCGAAGTGCGGTTGGCGCCGTTGGAACGAGCGCGTTTTTCTACACCAGATAGGACCCTTTTCTTGAAAACAAAATTTCGAAAAAAATCGATTTTTTTTTCTTTTTCGATCGCGACGAGCGACACATAGAACGACGCGCAATTACTCGGCGCGTCGACCTATTCAAGAATTTTTCCGATCGGATCAACCGTTTTCGAGATATGTGCGATCAAACGTCTACCTTTTGAACGGGCGAGTTTGCGAGCAGGGCTCCGTTCCGCAGCCCGTAGCTCCGCCAAAAATCATCGGAGCCGATCGATTTTGGACTCGTACGACGCACAAAAGTCCAGGGCAGTTTTTAGTAAAAACGGCGCTCGAATCGGACCCTCCCTTCGCGATAAGGGCCCGTCCAAAGTTGAGAGATTTTCCCTCTTGTTGTTTTTGCGTTTTTCAAAGCGCCATTGTCGTTGACGCTCTGGGCACAAGGCGTTCCTCGATCGAGGTGCGCTTTTTCTAAAAACTTTCCGAGACTTTGGGCAATCGAACGAGGCCAAGATCGTCTCTGTGGCTCTTTTATTTGAGCAGCAGTCGCGTTCGGAAATCCAGTTCGCACAATTTTGCGAGTTTTTCGACATTGATCACTTAAACGGGAATAAGTCGAGAACGAACGGTCGTATCGAAGTGCGGTTGGCGCCGTTGGAAAGAGCGCGGTTTTCTACACCAGATAGGACCCTTTTCTTGAAAAAAAAATTTCGAAAAAAATCGATTTTTTTTCTTTTTCGATCGCGACGAGCGACACATAGGACGACGCGCAATTACTCGGCGCGTCGACCTGTTCAAGAATTTTTCCGATCGGATCAACCGTTTTCGAGATATGTGCAATCGAACGTCCACTGACCGTCAGCGTAAGCGACGGTATCAACTTACACGGACCGGCGGGAGAACGACACAATTTTTGATCACTTAAACGGGAATAAGTCGAGAACGAACGGTCGTATCAAAGTGCGGTTGGCGCCGTTGGAAAGAGCGCGTTTTTCTACACCAGATAGGACCCTTTTCTTGAAAAAAAAATTTCGAAAAAAATCGATTTTTTTTTCTTTTTTGAACGCGACGAGCGACACATAGGACGACGCGCAATTACTCGGCGCGTCGACCTGTTCAAGAATTTTTCCGATCGGATCAACCGTTTTCGAGATATGTGCGATCAAACGTCTACCTTTTGAACGGGCGAGTTTGCGAGCAGGGCTCCGTTCCGCAGCCCGTAGCTCCGCCAAAAATCATTGGAGCCGATCGGTTTTGGACTCGTACGACGCACAAAAGTCCAGGGCAGTTTTTAGTAAAAACGGCGCTCGAATCGGACCCTCCGTTCGCGATAAGGGCCCGTCCAAAGTTGAGAGATTTTCCCTCTTGTTGTTTTTGCGTTTTTCAAAGCGCCATTGTCGTTGACGCTCTAGGCACAAGGCGTTGCTCGATCGAGGTGCGCTTTTTCTAAAAACTTTCCGAGACTTTGGGCAATCGAACGAGGCCAAGATCGTCTCTGTGGCTCTTTTATTTGAGCAGCAGTCGCGTTCGGAAATCCAGTTCGCACAATTTTGCGAGTTTTTCGACCTTGATCACTTAAACGGGAATAAGTCGAGAACGAACGGTCCTATCGAAGTGCGGTTGGCGCCGTTGGAACGAGCGCGTTTTTCTACACCAGATCGGACCCTTTTCTTGAAAACAAAATTTCGAAAAAAATCGATTTTTTTTCTTTTTCGATCGCGACGAGCGACACATAGGACGACGCGCAATTACTCGGCGCGTCGACCTGTTCAAGAATTTTTCCGATCGGATCAACCGTTTTCGAGATATGTGCAATCGAACGTCCACTGACCGTCAGCGTAAGCGACGGTATCAACTTACACGGACCGGCGGGAGAACGACACAATTTTTGATCACTTAAACGGGAATAAGTCGAGAACGAACGGTCGTATCAAAGTGCGGTTGGCGCCGTTGGAAAGAGCGCGTTTTTCTACACCAGATAGGACCCTTTTCTTGAAAAAAAAATTTCGAAAAAAATCGATTTTTTTTTCTTTTTTGAACGCGACGAGCGACACATAGGACGACGCGCAATTACTCGGCGCGTCGACCTGTTCAAGAATTTTTCCGATCGGATCAACCGTTTTCGAGATATGTGCGATCAAACGTCTACCTTTTGAACGGGCGAGTTTGCGAGCAGGGCTCCGTTCCGCAGCCCGTAGCTCCGCCAAAAATCATTGGAGCCGATCGGTTTTGGACTCGTACGACGCACAAAAGTCCAGGGCAGTTTTTAGTAAAAACGGCGCTCGAATCGGACCCTCCGTTCGCGATAAGGGCCCGTCCAAAGTTGAGAGATTTTCCCTCTTGTTGTTTTTGCGTTTTTCAAAGCGCCATTGTCGTTGACGCTCTAGGCACAAGGCGTTGCTCGATCGAGGTGCGCTTTTTCTAAAAACTTTCCGAGACTTTGGGCAATCGAACGAGGCCAAGATCGTCTCTGTGGCTCTTTTATTTGAGCAGCAGTCGCGTTCGGAAATCCAGTTCGCACAATTTTGCGAGTTTTTCGACCTTGATCACTTAAACGGGAATAAGTCGAGAACGAACGGTCCTATCGAAGTGCGGTTGGCGCCGTTGGAACGAGCGCGTTTTTCTACACCAGATCGGACCCTTTTCTTGAAAACAAAATTTCGAAAAAAATCGATTTTTTTTTCTTTTTTGAACGCGACGAGCGACACATAGGACGACGCGCAATTACTCGGCGCGTCGACCTGTTCAAGAATTTTTTCCGATCGGATCAACCGTTTTCGAGATATGTGCGATCAAACGTCTACCTTTTGAACGGGCGAGTTTGCGAGCAGGGCTCCGTTCCGCAGCCCGTAGCTCCTCCAAAAATCATCGGAGCCGATCGATTTTGGACTCGTACGACGCACAAAAGTCCAGAGCAGTTTTTAGTAAAAACGGCGCTCGAATCGGACCCTCCGTTCGCGATAAGGGCCCGTCCAAAGTTGAGAGATTTTCCCTCTTGTTGTTTTAGCGTTTTTCAAAGCGCCATTGTCGTTGACGCTCTGGGCACAAGGCGTTGCTCGATCGAGGTGCGCTTTTTCTAAAAACTTTCCGAGACTTTGGGCAATCGAACGAGGCCAAGATCGTCTCTGTGGCTCTTTTATTTGAGCAGCAGTCGCGTTCGGAAATCCAGTTCGCACAATTTTGCGAGTTTTTCGACATTGATCACTTAAACGGGAATAAGTCGAGAACGAACGGTCGTATCGAAGTGCGGTTGGCGCCGTTGGAAAGAGCGCGTTTTTCTACACCAGATAGGACCCTTTTCTTGAAAAAAAATTTCGAAAAAAATCGATTTTTTTTTCTTTTTCGATCGCGACGAGCGACACATAGGACGACGCGCAATTACTCGGCGCGTCGACCTGTTCAAGAATTTTTTCCGATCGGATCAACCGTTTTCGAGATATGTGCGATCAAACGTCTACCTTTTGAACGGGCGAGTTTGCGAGCAGGGCTCCGTTCCGCAGCCCGTAGCTCCTCCAAAAATCATCGGAGCCGATCGATTTTGGACTCGTACGACGCACAAAAGTCCAGAGCAGTTTTTAGTAAAAACGGCGCTCGAATCGGACCCTCCGTTCGCGATAAGGGCCCGTCCAAAGTTGAGAGATTTTCCCTCTTGTTGTTTTTGCGTTTTTCAAAGCGCCATTGTCGTTGACGCTCTAGGCACAAGGCGTTGCTCGATCGAGGTGCGCTTTTTCTAAAAACTTTCCGAGACTTTGGGCAATCGAACGAGGCCAAGATCGTCTCTGTGGCTCTTTTATTTGAGCAGCAGTCGCGTTCGGAAATCCAGTTCGCACAATTTTGCGAGTTTTTCGACCTTGATCACTTAAACGGGAATAAGTCGAGAACGAACGGTCCTATCGAAGTGCGGTTGGCGCCGTTGGAACGAGCGCGTTTTTCTACACCAGATAGGACCCTTTTCTTGAAAACAAAATTTCGAAAAAAATCGATTTTTTTTTCTTTTTTGAACGCGACGAGCGACACATAGGACGACGCGCAATTACTCGGCGCGTCGACCTGTTCAAGAATTTTTCCGATCGGATCAACCGTTTTCGATATATGTGCGATCAAACGTCTACCTTTTGAACGGGCGAGTTTGCGAGCAGGGCTCCGTTCCGCAGCCCGTAGCTCCGCCAAATATCATCGGAGCCGATCGATTTTGGACTCGTACGACGCACAAAAGTCCAGAGCAGTTTTTAGTAAAAACGGCGCTCGAATCGGACCCTCCGTTCGCGATAAGGGCCCGTCCAAAGTTGAGAGATTTTCCCTCTTGTTGTTTTTGCGTTTTTCAAAGCGCCATTGTCGTTGACGCTCTAGGCACAAGGCGTTGCTCGATCGAGGTGCGCTTTTTCTAAAAACTTTCCGAGACTTTGGGCAATCGAACGAGGCCAAGATCGTCTCTGTGGCTCTTTTATTTGAGCAGCAGTCGCGTTCGGAAATCCAGTTCGCACAATTTTGCGAGTTTTTCGACATTGATCACTTAAACGGGAATAAGTCGAGAACGAACGGTCGTATCGAAGTGCGGTTGGCGCCGTTGGAAAGAGCGCGTTTTTCTACACCAGATACGACCCTTTTCTTGAAAAAAAATTTCGAAAAAAATCGATTTTTTTTCTTTTTCGATCGCGACGAGCGACACATAGGACGACGCGCAATAACTCGGCGCGTCGACCTGTTCAAGAATTTTTCCGATCGGATCAACCGTTTTCGAGATATGTGCAATCGAACGTCCACTGACCGTCAGCGTAAGCGACGGTATCAACTTACACGGACCGGCGGGAGAACGACACAATTTTTGATCACTTAAACGGGAATAAGTCGAGAACGAACGGTCGTATCAAAGTGCGGTTGGCGCCGTTGGAAAGAGCGCGTTTTTCTACACCAGATAGGACCCTTTTCTTGAAAAAAAAATTTCGAAAAAAATCGATTTTTTTTTCTTTTTCGATCGCGACGAGCGACACAGGACGACGCGCAATAACTCGGCGCGTCGACCTGCGCAAGAATTTTTCCGATCGGATCAACCGTTTTCGAGATATGTGCGATCAAACGTCTACCTTTTGAACGGGCGAGTTTGCGAGCAGGGCTCCGTTCCGCAGCCCGTAGCTCCGCCAAATATCATCGTAGCCGATCGATTTTGGACTCGTACTACGCACAAAAGTCCAGGGTCCATGTATTGTGTAAATTGTAAGAGACTTTGTATTATATAATTATTAAATACATTATTCCTTATTGTTAATGGTGTTTTATTGCTTAATTTTTGGAATTTTAACTTAAATTCAAAAATTGGATACTACTGGCGCCATCTACGGCTTGATGGCTTAACTAGAGCTGAAAACGCGAAGGGAAACTTCAAGATTACTTCGGCTATTAGACGTCGGATGGCGCCACCGGTAGCGGCCTTAGTTTACCATCTATATCATTCTATAATCATCTATGAACTCAAGAATTTTCATAGACATAAACTTCTAATACATAATCATAAATAACCATACGTATACATAAACAATTAAATGTAGGGTTCGGATGTTTGTTGACATGTCAAAAAAATATTAAAAAATTTTAAATTGTAAAATAAAAATGGGAATTCAAAAGGAAGCACTAAAACAAACAAATAAACCTCATAGACATGGAAGACACCGTTCGAAGGGGGCTGGCTATGGATGCTATAAACGAAGCGCATCAAGGTAAATACCTATATATATAGTCACGTCATTGCTGTAACAATTTCCAATTCATTTCTTTACTTTTTGATGCACTTTTATCGTCTCGTCTCGTGTCATTTGTTATTTTACCGCCTTGTTAATTCGTCCTTTCTGTGTGTTTTTGTTTAGTTTGACTCATCGAAGAGATCCTATCGAAGTTATATGTACGTATAATGAAACAAGTCGTCTAAAATGGTATTCTTATTCGTCGTCTTCCTTTGCCGATCGTTTTCTTCAGAAGCACGTTTAAAAGGTAATCAATATATTGGATAGATATTTATATGTAGAAATGAAACCTGTTATTAATCAATCTAATCAATTGCCACCGTATGTGTTTCAGGTCTACGCTGGAGAAGACTGAGAAAACCGCTGGTTCGAACGATTTTGTTTACCCTTAATTTTACTTAATATTGAGCAAATACTCGACGTTATAAGCTCATTTTTATTCATAATACGCTTATATAAGCTAATTTTAATGAGTGGTAGGTATAAGACAATGATCGACGTTGTATGCATAGCTTATGTTACCCAATAGTAGGCAATAAACAACATGTATTGTGTAAATTGTAAGAGACTTTGTATTATATAATTATTAAATACATTATTCCTTATTGTTAATGGTGTTTTATTGCTTAATTTTTGGAATTTTAACTTAAATTCAAAAATTGGATACTACTGGCGCCATCTACGGCTTGATGGCTTAACTAGAGCTGAAAACGCGAAGGGAAACTTCAAGATTAATTCGGCTATTAGACGTCGGATGGCGCCACCGGTAGCGGCCGAAGTTTACCATCTATATCATTCTATAATCATCTATGGACTCAAGAATTTTCATAGACATAAACTTCTAATACATAATCATAAATAACCATACGTATACATAAACAATTAAATGTAGGGTTCGGATGTTTGTTGACATGTCAAAAAAATATTAAAAAATTTTAAATTGTAAAATAAAAATGGGAATTCAAAAGGAAGCACTAAAACAAACAAATAAACCTCATAGACACGGAAGACATCGTTCGAAGGGGGCTGGCTATGAATGCTATAAACGAAGCGCATCAAGGTAAATACCTATATATAGTCACGTCATTGCTGTAACAATTTCCAATTCATTTCTTTACTTTTTGATGCACTTTTATCGTCTCGTCTCGTGTCATTTGTTATTTTACCGCCTTGTTAATTCGTCCTTTCTGTGTGTTTTTGTTTAGTTTGACTCATCGAAGAGATCCTATCGAAGTTATATGTACGTATAATGAAACAAGTCGTCTAAAATGGTATTCTTATTCGTCGACTTCCTTTGCCGATCGTTTTCTTCAGAAGCACGTTTAAAAGGTAATTAATATATTGAATGGATACCTATATGTAGAAATGAAACCTGTTATTAATCAATCTAATCAATTGCCACCGTATGTGTTTCAGGTCTACGCTGCAGAAGACTGAGAAGACCGCTGGTTCGAACGATTTTGTTTACCCTTAATTTTACTTAATATTGAGCAAATACTCGACGTTATAAGCTCATTTTTATTCTAGATCCATGTAAAATGAGACGTAGAATCTCGTGGAACCAGCAGATTCCCGAACGGACAACGACGAAACGAGATAATTGCGGATTTAGCATAATATTGCAAAATACCAGAAAAAAGTTAGCGAAATTAGTTTTTTATCAGTCGAGTTTTTAATATTAATTATTATAGACAAATACTTAATTGAAATTATGCATAAAATTGTTTTTAAAATTTAATTCCTGTACAAAATGTTATGTATTTGATATGTATTATAAACAAATGCTGAAAAAAAATAAATATTAAATTTAAATTAAGTTGTATTTTTTCTTTTATTTATTTATATTTGTATTTAATTTTATTTATTACAATATAAACTACTTTTGAAGTCCTATTATAAATAAGAAAAGGTACGTATCATGAAATAATTAACCGTTTTTATTTATTTTTTTAATTATATCATATTATAAATAAATATAATATTAATAAATAATATCAGAATTATTTATAATTAATTATTAATTATGGTGGATGCGCGGGGCGGCCCCCCAATAATGGTAAATAATGTATTTTTAAATTTTGGTGGAGGCGCGTGGAATTCTTGAAGATTTGTGCGACTTAAAATTTCGGATTTTGGTATTAGGAGAGCAGAAGTTTGAGGACTAATATGACCTAGTATATTTTGAAATTTGAAGTTGGCAATACAAGATTTAAGTTGGCAGCTATGGTACGTAAACAAAAAACAGCTGATTTTTGGGTTTGAGGTTATGTCTTTGTGTTTGTTATGACGTTTACTGTCATAATCAACTAATTTTACTTACAAAATGCAATTAGTCGTGATTATTAATGAAGCAGAAGCTTTTTAAAGATACTACTAACTACTAATGACTTGTTGTAGTGTTGTCAGAATTCATTGCTTGCCGAATGCGAAGCTTTTAGAATACAACAATACATGTTGTACGTGTACAACTAAAATTCGGAAAAATTCTTAAATTATGCTTTGCAGCGTTAGAAATATAAAAGGTTTTGTTAAAAAATATTATATTAGTGTTATTATTTGTATAAGGATTTATTTATTGCAGATAAATTTCCTTTAAAAACGTCAGACTTGTTTGAGAACCAAGTTGAACCTTCAGAGTTCGAATGGAGCAGTGAAGGCAAAATAGAGAATGCTGAAACAAGATAAATTTAAATCTGAACATAGTGATTGATAAAGAGAAATTTGATGAAGTGGAGATATGCAGGAGAAGATTGTCATGTAATTAATAAATGTTCATTGACGTGAGGTTAAAATTTTACAAGAACTACCTTTGGAAGATGATGAACTGCATGATACAGTAGAGGAAGAATACAATTTCCTTGGAAAGGTATTAGTATGTATACAATTTATTGTCTTCAATTAATAAGTAGGTAATTCAATGACTTATAAATTTCTTGGTAATTTACAGGTTTACTGTTTGGCAACGAAACTATTCCCTCGCCAAGAAGTTGAAAATTTGGCAATAAGGGTTACCTTGGATGGTCTTTCTATTGAAAATATTTTCGACTGTCTGTTAGTTCCGGTTGTAAGTTATTCAATTGATTCCTACATTGCTAACTTAAGTAAAACAGAGTAGAAAACGAACAAATTGTGTCGTTTAATTGCAGATTATTAAAGAATATTACCTTTTATTAGCATATTATGAGCCAAAACGAGCAGATTTTTTCGTTTAATAGCAAACTATTAAACAAGATTGCCATTTTTTTAGCATATCATGACCCAGAACGAGCAATTTTTTCCTTTTTTGCAATTTATTATAATTTGGCGAAGTGGAGACACGCAGGAAAAGATTATCATGTAATTGTAGCGATGTGGCAGCTACCATGAAGTTGTGTGCAGAGAGAGTGGTTCTAATAAGAACCGTTGGATGTGGAAGCCTATTTCAGATTCCAATGAGGAGCGAGTCAAGGTTAGACTTAGACTAGACGACTAGACTTTATTGAAATCAACTACAGCTATTTAGTTTCGGTCCATTGGACGTTTGTTAGGTCTATACCCATGTAAAATGAGACGTAGAATCTCGTGGAACCAGCAGATTCGCGAACGGGCAACGACGAAACGAAATAATTGCGGATTTAGCATAATATTGCAAAATTCCATAAATCGTACCAAAGCGTATACAATAAACAACATGTATTGTGTAAATTGTAAGAGACTTTGTATTATATAATTATCAAATACATTATTCCCTATTGTTAATGGTGTTTTATTGCTTAATTTTTGGAATTTTAACTTAAATTCAAAAATTGGATACTACTGGCGCCATCTACGGCTTGATGGCTTAACTAGAGCTGAAAACGCGAAGGGAAACTTCAAGATTAATTCGGCTATTAGACGTCGGATGGCGCCACCGGTAGCGGCCGAAGTTTACCATCTATATCATTCTATAATCATCTATGGACTCAAGAATTTTCATAGACATAAACTTCTAATACATAATCATAAATAACCATACGTATACATAAACAATTAAATGTAGGGTTCGGATGTTTGTTGACATGTCAAAAAAATATTAAAAAATTTTAAATTGTAAAATAAAAATGGGAATTCAAAAGGAAGCACTAAAACAAACAAATAAACCTCATAGACACGGAAGACATCGTTCGAAGGGGGCTGGCTATGAATGCTATAAACGAAGCGCATCAAGGTAAATACCTATATATAGTCACGTCATTGCTGTAACAATTTCCAATTCATTTCTTTACTTTTTGATGCACTTTTATCGTCTCGTCTCGTGTCATTTGTTATTTTACCGCCTTGTTAATTCGTCCTTTCTGTGTGTTTTTGTTTAGTTTGACTCATCGAAGAGATCCTATCGAAGTTATATGTACGTATAATGAAACAAGTCGTCTAAAATGGTATTCTTATTCGTCGACTTCCTTTGCCGATCGTTTTCTTCAGAAGCACGTTTAAAAGGTAATTAATATATTGAATGGATACCTATATGTAGAAATGAAACCTGTTATTAATCAATCTAATCAATTGCCACCGTATGTGTTTCAGGTCTACGCTGCAGAAGACTGAGAAGACCGCTGGTTCGAACGATTTTGTTTACCCTTAATTTTACTTAATATTGAGCAAATACTCGACGTTATAAGCTCATTTTTATTCTAGATCCATGTAAAATGAGACGTAGAATCTCGTGGAACCAGCAGATTCCCGAACGGACAACGACGAAACGAGATAATTGCGGATTTAGCATAATATTGCAAAATACCAGAAAAAAGTTAGCGAAATTAGTTTTTTATCAGTCGAGTTTTTAATATTAATTATTATAGACAAATACTTAATTGAAATTATGCATAAAATTGTTTTTAAAATTTAATTCCTGTACAAAATGTTATGTATTTGATATGTATTATAAACAAATGCTGAAAAAAAATAAATATTAAATTTAAATTAAGTTGTATTTTTTCTTTTATTTATTTATATTTGTATTTAATTTTATTTATTACAATATAAACTACTTTTGAAGTCCTATTATAAATAAGAAAAGGTACGTATCATGAAATAATTAACCGTTTTTATTTATTTTTTTAATTATATCATATTATAAATAAATATAATATTAATAAATAATATCAGAATTATTTATAATTAATTATTAATTATGGTGGATGCGCGTGGCGGCCCCCCAATAATGGTAAATAATGTATTTTTAAATTTTGGTGGAGGCGCGTGGAATTCTTGAAGATTTGTGCGACTTAAAATTTCGGATTTTGGTATTAGGAGAGCAGAAGTTTGAGGACTAATATGACCTAGTATATTTTGAAATTTGAAGTTGGCAATACAAGATTTAAGTTGGCAGCTATGGTACGTAAACAAAAAACAGCTGATTTTTGGGTTTGAGGTTATGTCTTTGTGTTTGTTATGACGTTTACTGTCATAATCAACTAATTTTACTTACAAAATGCAATTAGTCGTGATTATTAATGAAGCAGAAGCTTTTTAAAGATACTACTAACTACTAATGACTTGTTGTAGTGTTGTCAGAATTCATTGCTTGCCGAATGCGAAGCTTTTAGAATACAACAATACATGTTGTACGTGTACAACTAAAATTCGGAAAAATTCTTAAATTATGCTTTGCAGCGTTAGAAATATAAAAGGTTTTGTTAAAAAATATTATATTAGTGTTATTATTTGTATAAAGATTTATTTATTGCAGATAAATTTCCTTTAAAAACGTCAGACTTGTTTGAGAACCAAGTTGAACCTTCAGAGTTCGAATGGAGCAGTGAAGGCAAAATAGAGAATGCTGAAACAAGATAAATTTAAATCTGAACATAGTGATTGATAAAGAGAAATTTGATGAAGTGGAGATATGCAGGAGAAGATTGTCATGTAATTAATAAATGTTCATTGACGTGAGGTTAAAATTTTACAAGAACTACCTTTGGAAGATGATGAACTGCATGGTACAGTAGAGGAAGAATACAATTTCCTTGGAAAGGTATTAGTATGTATACAATTTATTGTCTTCAATTAATAAGTAGGTAATTCAATGACTTATAAATTTCTTGGTAATTTACAGGTTTACTGTTTGGCAACGAAACTATTCCCTCGCCAAGAAGTTGAAAATTTGGCAATAAGGGTTACCTTGGATGGTCTTTCTATTGAAAATATTTTCGACTGTCTGTTAGTTCCGGTTGTAAGTTATTCAATTGATTCCTACATTGCTAACTTAAGTAAAACAGAGTAGAAAACGAACAAATTGTGTCGTTTAATTGCAGATTATTAAAGAATATTACCTTTTATTAGCATATTATGAGCCAAAACGAGCAGATTTTTTCGTTTAATAGCAAACTATTAAACAAGATTGCCATTTTTTTAGCATATCATGACCCAGAACGAGCAATTTTTTCCTTTTTTGCAATTTATTATAATTTGGCGAAGTGGAGACACGCAGGAAAAGATTATCATGTAATTGTAGCGATGTGGCAGCTACCATGAAGTTGTGTGCAGAGAGAGTGGTTCTAATAAGAACCGTTGGATGTGGAAGCCTATTTCAGATTCCAATGAGGAGCGAGTCAAGGTTAGACTTAGACTAGACGACTAGACTTTATTGAAATCAACTACAGCTATTTAGTTTCGGTCCATTGGACGTTTGTTAGGTCTATACCCATGTAAAATGAGACGTAGAATCTCGTGGAACCAGCAGATTCGCGAACGGGCAACGACGAAACGAAATAATTGCGGATTTAGCATAATATTGCAAAATTCCATAAATCGTACCAAAGCGTATACAATAAACAACATGTATTGTGTAAATTGTAAGAGACTTTGTATTATATAATTATCAAATACATTATTCCCTATTGTTAATGGTGTTTTATTGCTTAATTTTTGGAATTTTAACTTAAATTCAAAAATTGGATACTACTGGCGCCATCTACGGCTTGATGGCTTAACTAGAGCTGAAAACGCGAAGGGAAACTTCAAGATTAATTCGGCTATTAGACGTCGGATGGCGCCACCGGTAGCGGCCGAAGTTTACCATCTATATCATTCTATAATCATCTATGGACTCAAGAATTTTCATAGACATAAACTTCTAATACATAATCATAAATAACCATACGTATACATAAACAATTAAATGTAGGGTTCGGATGTTTGTTGACATGTCAAAAAAATATTAAAAAATTTTAAATTGTAAAATAAAAATGGGAATTCAAAAGGAAGCACTAAAACAAACAAATAAACCTCATAGACACGGAAGACATCGTTCGAAGGGGGCTGGCTATGAATGCTATAAACGAAGCGCATCAAGGTAAATACCTATATATAGTCACGTCATTGCTGTAACAATTTCCAATTCATTTCTTTACTTTTTGATGCACTTTTATCGTCTCGTCTCGTGTCATTTGTTATTTTACCGCCTTGTTAATTCGTCCTTTCTGTGTGTTTTTGTTTAGTTTGACTCATCGAAGAGATCCTATCGAAGTTATATGTACGTATAATGAAACAAGTCGTCTAAAATGGTATTCTTATTCGTCGTCTTCCTTTGCCGATCGTTTTCTTCAGAAGCACGTTTAAAAGGTAATGAATATATTGGATAGATATTTATATGTAGAAATGAAACCTGTTATTAATCAATCTAATCAATTGCCACCGTATGTGTTTCAGGTCTACGCTGGAGAAGACTGAGAAAACCGCTGGTTCGAACGATTTTGTTTACCCTTAATTTTACTTAATATTGAGCAAATACTCGACGTTATAAGCTCATTTTTATTCATAATACGCTTATATAAGCTAATTTTAATGAGTGGTAGGTATAAGACAATGATCGACGTTGTATGCATAGCTTATGTTACCCAATAGTAGGCAATAAACAACATGTATTGTGTAAATTGTAAGAGACTTTGTATTATATAATTATTAAATACATTATTCCTTATTGTTAATGGTGTTTTATTGCTTAATTTTTGGAATTTTAACTTAAATTCAAAAATTGGATACTACTGGCGCCATCTACGGCTTGATGGCTTAACTAGAGCTGAAAACGCGAAGGGAAACTTCATGATTAATTCGGCTATTAGACGTCGGATGGCGCCACCGGGAGAGGCCGAAGTTTACCATCTATATCATTCTATAATCATCTATGGACTCAAGAATTTTCATAGACATAAACTTCTAATACATAATCATAAATAACCATACGTATACGTAAACAATTAAATGTAGGGTTCGGATGTTTGTTGACATGTCAAAAAAATATTAAAAAATTTTAAATTGTAAAATAAAAATGGGAATTCAAAAGGAAGCACTATAACAAACAAATAAACCTCATAGACACGGAAGACATCGTTCGAAGGGGGCTGGCTATGAATGCTATAAACGAAGCGCATCAAGGTAAATACCTATATATAGTCACGTCATTGCTGTAACAATTTCCAATTCATTTCTTTACTTTTTGATGCACTTTTATCGTCTCGTCTCGTGTCATTTGTTATTTTACCGCCTTGTTAATTCGTCCTTTCTGTGTGTTTTTGTTTAGTTTGACTCATCGAAGAGATCCTATCGAAGTTATATATATATGTATAATGGAACAAGTCGTCTAAAATGGTATTCTTATTCGTCGACTACCTTTGCTGATCGTTTACTTCAGAAGCACGTTTAAAAGTTAATTAATATATTGAATGGATACCTATATGTAGAAATGAAACCTGTTATTAATCAATCTAATCAATTGCCACCGTATGTTTTTTAGGTCTAAGCTGGAGAAGACTGAGAAAACCGCTGGTTCAAACGATTTTGTTTATCCTTAATTTTACTTAATATTGAGCAAATACTCGACGTTATAAGCTCATTTTTATTCTAGATCCATGTAAAATGAGACGTAGAATCTCGTGGAACCAGCAGATTCCTGAACGGACAACGACGAAACGAGATAATTGCGGATTTAGCATAATATTGCAAAATACCAGAAAAAAGTTAGCGAAATTAGTTTTTTATCAGTCGAGTTTTTAATATTAATTATTATAGACAAATACTTAATTGAAATAATGCATAAAATTGTTTTTAAAATTTAATTCCTGTACAAAATGTTATGTATTTGATATGTATTATAAACAAATGCTGAAAAAAAATAAATAATAAATTTAAATTAAGTTGTATTTTTTCTTTTATTTATTTATATTTGTATTTAATTTTATTTATTACAATATAAACTACTTTTGAAGTCCTATTATAAATAAGAAAAGGTACGTATCATGAAATAATTAACCGTTTTTATTTATTTTTTTAATTATATCATATTATAAATAAATATAATATTAATAAATAATATCAGAAATGATTATAATTAATTATTAATTATGGTGGATGCGCGTGGCGCCCCCCAATAATGGTAAATAATGTATTTTTAAATTTTGGTGGAGGCGCGTGGAATTCTTGAAGATTTGTGCGACTTAAAATTTCGGATTTTGGTATTAGGAGAGCAGAAGTTTGAGGACTAATATGACCTAGTATATTTTGAAATTTGAAGTTGGCAATACAAGATTTAAGTTGGCAGCTATGGTACGTAAACAAAAAACAGCTGATTTTTGGGTTTGAGGTTATGTCTTTGTGTTTGTTATGACGTTTACTGTCATAATCAACTAATTTTACTTACAAAATGCAATTAGTCGTGATTATTAATGAAGCAGAAGCTATTTAAAGATACTACTAACTACTAATGACTTGTTGTAGTGTTGTCAGAATTCATTGCTTGCCGAATGCGAAGCTTTTAGAATACAACAATACATGTTGTACATGTACAACTAAAATTCGGAAAAATTCTTAAATTATGCTTTGCAGCGTTAGAAATATAAAAGGTTTTGTTAAAAAATATTATATTAGTGTTATTATTTGTATAAAGATTTATTTATAGTATGTTTAGATTTTATAGAACTTTAATAGTAGAAACATAGAAATGCTATGTTACAAATAACCTGTTTATAAAAATTAGCCATAGGCTATTTGCGTGTAAATAAATAAATAAATAATAAATTTCCTTTAAAAACGTCAGACTTGTTTGAGAACCAAGTTGAACCTTCAGAGTTCGAATGGAGCAGTGAAGGCAAAATAGAGAATGCTGAAACAAGATAAATTTAAATCTGAACATAGTGATTGATAAAGAGAAATTTGATGAAGTGGAGATATGCAGGAGAAGATTGTCATGTAATTAATAAATGTTCATTGACGTGAGGTTAAAATTTTACAAGAACTACCTTTGGAAGATGATGAACTGCATGGTACAGTAGAGGAAGAATACAATTTCCTTGGAAAGGTATTAGTATGTATACAATTTATTGTCTTCAATTAATAAGTAGGTAATTCAATTAGTTATAAATTTCTTGGTAATTTACAGGTTTACTGTTTGGCAACGAAACTATTCCCTCGCCAAGAAGTTGAAAATTTGGCAATAAGGGTTACCTTGGATGGTCTATCTATTGAAAATATTTTCGACTGTCTGTTAGTTCCGGTTGTAAGTTATTCAATTGATTCCTACATTGCTAACTTAAGTAGAACAGAGTAGAAAACGAACAAATTGTGTCGTTTAATTGCAGATTATTAAAGAATATTACCTTTTATTAGCATATTATGAGCCAAAACGAGCAGATTTTTTCGTTTAATAGCAAACTATTAAACAAGATTGCCATTTTTTTAGCATATCATGACCCAGAACGAGCAATTTTTTCCTTTTTTGCAATTTATTATAATTTGGCGAAGTGGAGACACGCAGGAAAAGATTATCATGTAATTGTAGCGATGTGGCAGCTACCATGAAGTTGTGTGCAGAGAGAGTGGTTCTAATAAGAACCGTTGGATGTGGAAGCCTATTTCAGATTCCAATGAGGAGCGAGTCAAGGTTAGACTTAGACTAGACGACTAGACTTTATTGAAATCAACTACAGCTATTTAGTTTCGGTCAATTGGACGTTTGTTAGGTCTATACCCATGTAAAATGAGACGTAGAATCTCGTGGAACCAGCAGATTCGCGAACGGGCAACGACGAAACGAAATAATTGCGGATTTAGCATAATATTGCAAAATTCCATAAATCGTACCAAAGCGTATACAATAAACAACATGTATTGTGTAAATTGTAAGAGACTTTGTATTATATAATTATCAAATACATTATTCCCTATTGTTAATGGTGTTTTATTGCTTAATTTTTGGAATTTTAACTTAAATTCAAAAATTGGATACTACTGGCGCCTACTACGGCTTGATGGCTTAACTAGAGCTGAAAACGCGAAGGGAAACTTCAAGATTAATTCGGCTATTAGACGTCGGATGGCGCCACCGGTAGCGGCCGAAGTTTACCATCTATATCATTCTATAATCATCTATGGACTCAAGAATTTTCATAGACATAAACTTCTAATACATAATCATAAATAACCATACGTATACATAAACAATTAAATGTAGGGTTCGGATGTTTGTTGACATGTCAAAAAAATATTAAAAAATTTTAAATTGTAAAATAAAAATGGGAATTCAAAAGGAAGCACTAAAACAAACAAATAAACCTCATAGACATGGAAGACACCGTTCGAAGGGGGCTGGCTATGAATGCTATAAACGAAGCGCATCAAGGTAAATACCTATATATAGTCACGTCATTGCTGTAACAATTTCCAATTCATTTCTTTACTTTTTGATGCACTTTTATCGTCTCGTCTCGTGTCATTTGTTATTTTACCGCCTTGTTAATTCGTCCTTTCTGTGTGTTTTTGTTTAGTTTGACTCATCGAAGAGATCCTATCGAAGTTATATGTACGTATGATGAAACAAGTCGTCTAAAATGGTATTCTTATTCGTCGTCTTCCTTTGCCGATCGTTTTCTTCAGAAGCACGTTTAAAAGGTAACTAATATATTGGATAGATATTTATATGTAGAAATGAAACCTGTTATTAATCAATCTAATCAATTGCCACCGTATGTGTTTCAGGTCTACGCTGTCTATGAAAATTCTTGAGTCCATAGATGATTATAGAATGATATAGATGGTAAACTTCGGCCGCTACCGGTGGCGCCATCCGACGTCTAATAGCCGAATTAATCTTGAAGTTTCCCTTCGCGTTTTCAGCTCTAGTTAAGCCATCAAGCCGTAGATGGCGCCAGTAGTATCCAATTTTTGAATTTAAGTTAAAATTCCAAAAATTAAGCAATAAAACACCATTAACAATAAGGAATAATGTATTTGATAATTATATAATACAAAGTCTCTTACAATTTACACAATACATGTTGTTTATTGCCTACGCTATGGTACGATTTATGGAATTTTGCAATATTATGCTAAATCCGCAATTATCTCGTTTCGTCGTTGCCCGTTCGGGAATCTGCTGGTTCCACGAGATTCTACGTCTCATTTTACATGGGTATAGACCTAAAAACGTCCAATGGATCGAAATTGAAGGAACGCTATGGTACGATTTTTTTGAATTTCGCAATATTATGCTAAATCCGCAATTATTTCGTTTCGTCGTTGCCCGTTCGGGAATCTGCTGGTTCCGCGAGATTCTACGTCTCATTTTACATGGGTATAGACCTAACAAACGTCCAATGGACCGAAAATAAATAGCTGTAGTTTATTTCAATAAAGTCTAGTTGTCTAGTCTAAGTCTAACCTTGACTCGCTCCTCATTGGAATCTGAAATAGGCTTCCACATCCAACGGTTCTTATTAGAACCACTCTCTCTGCACACAACTTCATGGTAGCTGCCACATCGCTACAATTACATGATAATCTTTTCCTGCGTGTCTCCACTTCGCCAAATTATAATAAATTGCAAAAAAGGAAAAAATTGCTCGTTCTGGGTCATGATATGCTCAAAAAATGGCAATCTTGTTTAATAGTTTGCTATTAAACGAAAAAATCTGCTCGTTTTGGCTCATAATATGCTAATAAAAGGTAATATTCTTTAATAATCTGCAATTAAACGACACAATTTGTTCGTTTTCTACTCTGTTCTACTTAAGTTAGCAATGTAGGAATCAATTGAATAACTTACAACCGGAACTAACAGACAGTCGAAAATATTTTCAATAGATAGACGATCCAAGGTAACCCTTATTGCCAAATTTTCAACTTTTTGGCGAGGGAATAGTTTCGTTGCCAAACAGTAAACTTGTAAATTACCAAGAAATTTATAACTAATTGAATTACCTACTTATTAATTGAAGACAATAAATTGTATACATACTAATACCTTTCCAAGGAAATTGTATTCTTCCTCTACTGTACCATGCAGTTCATCATCTTCCAAAGGTAGTTCTTGTAAAATTTTAACCTCACGTCAATGAACATTTATTAATTACATGACAATCTTCTCCTGCATATCTCCACTTCATCAAATTTCTCTTTATCAATCACTATGTTCAGATTTAAATTTATCTTGTTTCAGCATTCTCTATTTTGCCTTCACTGCTCCATTCGAACTCTGAAGGTTCAACTTGGTTCTCAAACAAGTCTGACGTTTTTAAAGGAAATTTATCTGCAATAAATAAATCCTTATACAAATAATAACACTAATATAATATTTTTTAACAAAACCTTTTATATTTCTAACGCTGCAAAGCATAATTTAAGAATTTTTCCGAATTTTAGTTGTACACGTACAACATGTATTGTTGTATTCTAAAAGCTTCGCATTCGGCAAGCAATGAATTCTGACAACACTACAACAAGTCATTAGTAGTTAGTAGTATCTTTAAAAAGCTTCTGCTTCATTAATAATCACGACTAATTGCATTTTGTAAGTAAAATTAGTTGATTATGACAGTAAACGTCATAACAAACACAAAGACATAACCTCAAACCCAAAAATCAGCTGTTTTTTGTTTACGTACCATAGCTGCCAACTTAAATCTTGTATTGCCAACTTCAAATTTCAAAATATACTAGGTCATATTAGTCCTCAAACTTCTGCTCTCCTAATACCAAAATCCGAAATTTTAAGTCGCACAAATCTTCAAGAATTCCACGCGCCTCCACCAAAATTTAAAAATACATTATTTACCATTATTGGGGGGCCGCCACGCGCATCCACCATAATTAATAATTAATTATAAATAATTCTGATATTATTTATTAATATTATATTTATTTATAATATGATATAATTAAAAAAATAAATAAAAACGGTTAATTATTTCATGATACGTACCTTTTCTTATTTATAATAGGACTTCAAAAGTAGTTTATATTGTAATAAATAAAATTAAATACAAATATAAATAAATAAAAGAAAAAATACAACTTAATATAAATTTATTATTTATTTTTTTTCAGCATTTGTTTATAATACATATCAAATACATAACATTTTGTACAGGAATTAGATTTTAAAAACAATTTTATGCATAATTTCAATTAAGTATTTGTCTATAATAATTAATATTAAAAACTCGACTGATAAAAAACTAATTTCGCTAACTTTTTTCTGGTATTTTGCAATATTATGCTAAATCCGCAATTATCTCGTTTGGTCGTTGCCCGTTCGGGAATCTGCTGGTTCCACGAGATTCTACGTCTCATTTTACATGGATCTAGAATAAAAATGAGCTTATAACGTCGAGTATTTGCTCAATATTAAGTAAAATTAAGGATAAACAAAATCGTTCGAACCAGCGGTTTTCTGAGTCTTCTTCAGCTTAGACCTAAAACACATACGGTGGCAATTGATTAGATTGATTAATAACAGGTTTCATTTCTACATATAGGTATCCATTCAATATATTAATTACCTTTTAAACGTGCTTCTGAAGTAAACGATCAGCAAAGGTAGTCGACGAATAAGAATACCATTTTAGACGACTTGTTCCATTATACGTATATATATAACTTAGATAGGATCTCTTCGATGAGTCAAACTAAACAAACACACAGAAGGGACGAATTAACAAGGCGGTAAAATAACAAATAACATGAGACGCATGAGACGAGACAATAAAAGTGCATCAAAAAGTAAAGAAATGAATTGGAAATTGTTACAGGAATGACGTGACTATATATAGGTATTTACCTTGATGCGTTTCATTTATAGCATTCATAGCCAGCCCCCTTGGAACGATGTTTTCCATATCTATGAGGTTTATTTGTTTGTTTAAGTGCTTCCTTTTGAATTCCCATTTTTATTTTGCAATTTAAAATTTTTTAATATTTTTTTGACATGTCCACAAACATCCGAACCGTACACTTGTTATCTTGTTATATATGTAAGATTATTTATGTTTATGTATGAGAAGTCTATGTCTATGAATATTCTTGAGTCCATAGATGATGATAGAATGATATAGATGGTAAACTTCGGCCGTTACCAGTGGCGCCATCCTACGTTTAATAGCCGAATTAAGATTAACACGCAAAACAGCGCTACTAGTCTTGAAGTTTCCCTTCGCGTATTCAGCTCTAGTAAAGCCATCAAGCCGTAGATGGCGCCAGTAGTATCCAATATTTGAATTTAAATTAAAATTCCAAAAATTAAACAATAAAACACCATTAACAAAAAGGAATATTGTATTTGATAATTATATAATACAAAGTCTCTTACAATTTACACAATACATGGTGTTTATTGCCTACGCTATGGTACGATTTATGGTATTTCGCAATATTATGCTAAATCCGCAATTATCTCGTTTCGTCGTTGCCCGTTCGGGAATCTGCTGGTTCCACGAGATTCTACGTCTCATTTTACATGGATCTAGACCTAAAAACGTCCAATGGATCGAAATTGAAGGTACGCTATGGTACGATTTATGGTATTTCGCAATATTATGCTAAATCCGCAATTATCTTGTTTCGTCGTTGTCCGTTCGGGAATCTGCTGGTTCCACGAGATTCTACGTCTCATTTTACATGGATCTAGACCTAAAACTGTCCAATGGACCGAAATTGAAAGAACGCTATGGTACGATTTTTTTGAATTTCGCAATATTATGCTAAATCCGCAATTATTTCGTTTCGTCGTTGCCCGTTCGGGAATCTGCTGGTTCCACGAGATTCTACGTCTCATTTTACATGGGTATAGACCTAAAACCGTCCAATGGACCGAAATTGATGGTACGCTATGGTACGATTTATGGTATTTCGCAATATTATGCTAAATCCGCAATTATCTCGTTTCGTCGTTGCCCGTTCGGGAATCTGCTGGTTCCACGAGATTCTACGTCTCATTTTACATGGATCTAGACCTAAAAACGTCCAATGGATCGAAATTGAAGCTACGCTATGGTACGATTTATGGTATTTCGCAATATTATGCTAAATCCGCAATTATCTCGTTTCGTCGTTGCCCGTTCGGGAATCTGCTTGTTCCACGAGATTCTACGTCTCATTTTACATGGGTATAGACCTAAAACCGTCCAATGGACCGAAATTGATGGTACGCTATGGTACGATTTATGGTATTTCGCAATATTATGCTAAATCCGCAATTATCTCGTTTCGTCGTTGCCCGTTCGGGAATCTGCTGATTCCACGAGATTCTACGTCTCATTTTACATGGGTATAGACCTAAAAACGTCCAATGGATCGAAATTGAAGGTACGCTATGGTACGATTTATGGTATTTCGCAATATTATGCTAAATCCGCAATTATCTCGTTTCGTCGTTGTCCGTTCGGGAAGCTGCTGGTTCCACGAGATTCTACGTCTCATTTTACATGGATCTAGACCTAAAAACGTCCAATGGATCGAAATTGAAGCTACGCTATGGTACGATTTATGGTATTTTGCAATATTATGCTAAATCCGCAATTATCTCGTTTCGTCGTTGCCCGTTCGGGAATCTGCTGGTTCTACGAGATTCTACGTCTCATTTTACATGGGTATAGACCTAAAAACGTCCAATGGATCGAAATTGAAAGAACGCTATGGTACGATTTTTTTGAATTTCGCAATATTATGCTAAATCCGCAATTATTTCGTTTCGTCGTTGCCCGTTCGGGAATCTGCTGGTTCTACGAGATTCTACGTCTCATTTTACATGAGTATAGACCTAACAAACGTCCAATGGATCGAAATTGAAAGAACGCTTTGGTACGATTTTTTTGAATTTCGCAATATTATGCTAAATCCGCAATTATTTCGTTTCGTCGTTGCCCGTTCGGGAATCTGCTGGTTCTACGAGATTCTACGTCTCATTTTACATGGGTATAGACCTAAAAACGTCCAATGGATCGAAATTGAAAGAACGCTATGGTACGATTTTTTTGAATTTCGCAATATTATGCTAAATCCGCAATTATTTCGTTTCGTCGTTGCTCGTTCGGGAATCTGCTGGTTCTACGAGATTCTACGTCTCATTTTACATGGGTATAGACCTAACAAACGTCCAATGGATCGAAATTGAAAGAACGCTATGGTACGATTTTTTTGAATTTCGCAATATTATGCTAAATCCGCAATTATTTCGTTTCGTCGTTGCCCGTTCGGGAATCTGCTGGTTCTACGAGATTCTACGTCTCATTTTACATGGGTATAGACCTAAAAACGTCCAATGGACCGAAATTGAAGCTACGCTATGGTACGATTTATGGTGTTTCGCAATATTATGCTAAATCCGCAATTATCTCGTTTCGTCGTTGCCCGTTCGGGAATCTGCTGGTTCCACGAGATTCTACGTCTCATTTTACATGGGTATAGACCTAAAAACGTCCAATGGATCGAAATTGAAGGAACGCTATGGTACGATTTTTTTGAATTTCGCAATATTATGCTAAATCCGCAATTATTTCGTTTCGTCGTTGCCCGTTCGGGAATCTGCTGGTTCCGCGAGATTCTACGTCTCATTTTACATGGGTATAGACCTAACAAACGTCCAATGGACCGAAAATAAATAGCTGTAGTTTATTTCAATAAAGTCTAGTCGTCTAGTCTAAGTCTAACCTTGACTCGCTCCTCATTGGAATCTGAAATAGGCTTCCACATCCAACGGTTCTTATTAGAACCACTCTCTCTGCACACAACTTCATGGTAGCTGCCACATCGCTACAATTACATGATAATCTTTTCCTGCGTGTCTCCACTTCGCCAAATTATAATAAATTGCAAAAAAGGAAAAAATTGCTCGTTCTGGGTCATGATATGCTCAAAAAATGGCAATCTTGTTTAATAGTTTGCTATTAAACGAAAAAATCTGTTCGTTTTGGCTCATAATATGCTAAAAAAAGGTAATATTCTTTAATAATCTGCAATTAAACGACACAATTTGTTCGTTTTCTACTCTGTTCTACTTAAGTTAGCAATGTAGGAATCAATTGAATAACTTACAACCGGAACTAACAGACAGTCGAAAATATTTTCAATAGATAGACCATCCAAGGTAACCCTTATTGCCAAATTTTCAACTTTTTGGCGAGGGAATAGTTTCGTTGCCAAACAGTAAACTTGTAAATTACCAAGAAATTTATAACTAATTGAATTACCTACTTATTAATTGAAGACAATAAATTGTATACATACTAATACCTTTCCAAGGGAATTGTTTTCTTCCTCTACTGTACCATGCAGTTCATCATCTTCCAAAGGTAGTTCTTGTAAAATTTTAACCTCACGTCAATGAACATTTATTAATTACATGACAATCTTCTCCTGCATATCTCCACTTCATCAAATTTCTCTTTATCAATCACTATGTTCAGATTTAAATTTATCTTGTTTCAGCATTCTCTATTTTGCCTTCACTGCTCCATTCGAACTCTGAAGGTTCAACTTGGTTCTCAAACAAGTCTGACGTTTTTAAAGGAAATTTATCTGCAATAAATAAATCTTTATACAAATAATAACACTAATATAATATTTTTTAACAAAACCTTTTACATTTCTAACGCTGCAAAGCATAATTTAAGAATTTTTCCGAATTTTAGTTGTACACGTACATGTATTGTTGTATTCTAAAAGCTTCGCATTCGGCAAGCAATGAATTCTGACAACACTACAACAAGTCATTAGTAGTTAGTAGTATCTTTAAAAAGCTTCTGCTTCATTAATAATCACGACTAATTGCATTTTGTAAGTAAAATTAGTTGATTATGACAGTAAACGTCATAACAAACACAAAGACATAACCTCAAACCCAAAAATCAGCTGTTTTTTGTTTACGTACCATAGCTGCCAACTTAAATCTTGTATTGCCAACTTCAAATTTCAAAATATACTAGGTCATATTAGTCCTCAAACTTCTGCTCTCCTAATACCAAAATCCGAAATTTTAAGTCGCACAAATTTTCAAGAATTCCACGCGCCTCCACCAAAATTTTAAAATACATTATTTACCATTATTGGGGGGCCGCCCCGCGCATCCACCATAATTAATAATTAATTATAAATAATTCTGATATTATTTATTAATATTATATTTATTTATAATATGATATAATTAAATAAATAAATAAAAACAGTTAATTATTTCATGATACGTACCTTTTCTTATTTATAATAGGACTTCAAACGTAGTTTATATTATATTGTAATAAATAAAATTAAATACAAATATAAATAAATAAAAGAAAAAATACAACTTAATATAAATTTATTATTTATTTTTTTTCAGCATTTGTTTATAATACATATCAAATACATAACATTTTGTACAGGAATTAAATTTTAAAAACAATTTTATGCATAATTTCAATTAAGTATTTGTCTATAATAATTAATATTAAAAACTCGACTGATAAAAAACTAATTTCGCTAACTTTTTTCTGGTATTTTGCAATATTATGCTAAATCCGCAATTATCTCGTTTCGTCGTTGCCCGTTCGGGAATCTGCTGGTTCCACGAGATTCTACGTCTCATTTTACATGGATCTAGAATAAAAATGAGCTTATAACGTCGAGTATTTGCTCAATATTAAGTAAAATTAAGGATAAACAAAATCGTTCGAACCAGCGGTTTTCTCAGTCTTCTCCAGCTTAGACCTAAAACACATACGGTGGCAATTGATTAGATTGATTAATAACAGGTTTCATTTCTACATATAGGTATCCATTCAATATATTAATTACCTTTTAAACGTGCTTCTGAAGTAAACGATCAGCAAAGGTAGTCGACGAATAAGAATACCATTTTAGACGACTTGTTCCATTATACGTATATATATAACTTAGATAGGATCTCTTCGATGAGTCAAACTAAACAAACACACAGAAGGGACGAATTAACAAGGCGGTAAAATAACAAATAACATGAGACGCATGAGACGAGACAATAAAAGTGCATCAAAAAGTAAAGAAATGAATTGGAAATTGTTACAGGAATGACGTGACTATATATAGGTATTTACCTTGATGCGTTTCATTTATAGCATTCATAGCCAGCCCCCTTGGAACGATGTTTTCCATATCTATGAGGTTTATTTGTTTGTTTAAGTGCTTCCTTTTGAATTCCCATTTTTATTTTGCAATTTAAAATTTTTTAATATTTTTTTGACATGTCCACAAACATCCGAACCGTACACTTGTTATCTTGTTATATATGTAAGATTATTTATGTTTATGTATGAGAAGTCTATGTCTATGAATATTCTTGAGTCCATAGATGATGATAGAATGATATAGATGGTAAACTTCGGCCGCTACCAGTGGCGCCATCCTACGTTTAATAGCCGAATTAAGATTAACACGCAAAACAGCGCTACTAGTCTTGAAGTTTCCCTTCGCGTATTCAGCTCTAGTAAAGCCATCAAGCCGTAGATGGCGCCAGTAGTATCCAATATTTGAATTTAAATTAAAATTCCAAAAATTAAACAATAAAACACCATTAACAAAAAGGAATATTGTATTTGATAATTATATAATACAAAGTCTCTTACAATTTACACAATACATGGTGTTTATTGCCTACGCTATGGTACGATTTATGGTATTTCGCAATATTATGCTAAATCCGTAATTATCTCGTTTCGTCGTTGGCCGTTCGGGAATCTGCTGGTTCCACGAGATTCTACGCCTCATTTTACATGGGTACAGACCTAAAAACGTCCAATGGACCGAAATTGAAGGTACGCTATGGTACGATTTATGGTATTTCGCAATATTATGCTAAATCCGCAATTTTCTCGTTTCGTCGTTGCCCGTTCGGGAATCTGCTGGTTCCACGAGATTCTACGTCTCATTTTACATGGGTATAGACCTAAAAACGTCCAATGGATCGAAATTGAAGGTACGCTATGGTATGATTTTTTTGAATTTCGCAATATTATGCTAAATCCGCAATTATTTCGTTTCGTCGTTGCCCGTTCGGGAATCTGCTGGTTCCACGAGATTCTACGTCTCATTTTACATGGATCTAGACCTAAAAACGTCCAATGGATCGAAATTGAAGGTACGCTATGGTACGATTTATGGTATTTCGCAATATTATGCTAAATCCGCAATTATCTCGTTTCGTCGTTGTCCGTTCGGGAATCAGCTGGTTCCACGAGATTCTACGTCTCATTTTACATGGATCTAGACCTAAAAACGTACAATGGATCGAAATTGAAGGAACGCTATGGTACGATTTTTTTGAATTTCGCAATATTATGCTAAATCCGCAATTATTTCGTTTCGTCGTTGCCCGTTCGGGAATCTGCTGGTTCCGCGAGATTCTACGTCTCATTTTACATGGGTATAGACCTAACAAACGTCCAATGGACCGAAAATAAATAGCTGTAGTTTATTTCAATAAAGTCTAGTCGTCTAGTCTAAGTCTAACCTTGACTCGCTCCTCATTGGAATCTGAAATAGGCTTCCACATCCAACGGTTCTTATTAGAACCACTCTCTCTGCACACAACTTCATGGTAGCTGCCACATCGCTACAATTACATGATAATCTTTTCCTGCGTGTCTCCACTTCGCCAAATTATAATAAATTGCAAAAAAGGAAAAAATTGCTCGTTCTGGGTCATGATATGCTCAAAAAATGGCAATCTTGTTTAATAGTTTGCTATTAAACGAAAAAATCTGCTCGTTTTGGCTCATAATATGCTAATAAAAGGTAATATTCTTTAATAATCTGCAATTAAACGACACAATTTGTTCGTTTTCTACTCTGTTCTACTTAAGTTAGCAATGTAGGAATCAATTGAATAACTTACAACCGGAACTAACAGACAGTCGAAAATATTTTCAATAGATAGACCATCCAAGGTAACCCTTATTGCCAAATTTTCAACTTTTTGGCGAGGGAATAGTTTCGTTGCCAAACAGTAAACTTGTAAATTACCAAGAAATTTATAACTAATTGAATTACCTACTTATTAATTGAAGACAATAAATTGTATACATACTAATACCTTTCCAAGGGAATTGTTTTCTTCCTCTACTGTACCATGCAGTTCATCATCTTCCAAAGGTAGTTCTTGTAAAATTTTAACCTCACGTCAATGAACATTTATTAATTACATGACAATCTTCTCCTGCATATCTCCACTTCATCAAATTTCTCTTTATCAATCACTATGTTCAGATTTAAATTTATCTTGTTTCAGCATTCTCTATTTTGCCTTCACTGCTCCATTCGAACTCTGAAGGTTCAACTTGGTTCTCAAACAAGTCTGACGTTTTTAAAGGAAATTTATCTGCAATAAATAAATCTTTATACAAATAATAACACTAATATAATATTTTTTAACAAAACCTTTTATATTTCTAACGCTGCAAAGCATAATTTAAGAATTTTTCCGAATTTTAGTTGTACACGTACAACATGTATTGTTGTATTCTAAAAGCTTCGCATTCGGCAAGCAATGAATTCTGACAACACTACAACAAGTCATTAGTAGTTAGTAGTATCTTTAAAAAGCTTCTGCTTCATTAATAATCACGACTAATTGCATTTTGTAAGTAAAATTAGTTGATTATGACAGTAAACGTCATAACAAACACAAAGACATAACCTCAAACCCAAAAATCAGCTGTTTTTTGTTTACGTACCATAGCTGCCAACTTAAATCTTGTATTGCCAACTTCAAATTTCAAAATATACTAGGTCATATTAGTCCTCAAACTTCTGCTCTCCTAATACCAAAATCCGAAATTTTAAGTCGCACAAATTTTCAAGAATTCCACGCGCCTCCACCAAAATTTTAAAATACATTATTTACCATTATTAGGGGGCCGCCCCGCGCATCCACCATAATTAATAATTAATTATAAATAATTCTGATATTATTTATTAATATTATATTTATTTATAATATGATATAATTAAATAAATAAATAAAAACAGTTAATTATTTCATGATACGTACCTTTTCTTATTTATAATAGGACTTCAAACGTAGTTTATATTATATTGTAATAAATAAAATTAAATACAAATATAAATAAATAAAAGAAAAAATACAACTTAATATAAATTTATTATTTATTTTTTTTCAGCATTTGTTTATAATACATATCAAATACATAACATTTTGTACAGGAATTAAATTTTAAAAACAATTTTATGCATAATTTCAATTAAGTATTTGTCTATAATAATTAATATTAAAAACTCGACTGATAAAAAACTAATTTCGCTAACTTTTTTCTGGTATTTTGCAATATTATGCTAAATCCGCAATTATCTCGTTTCGTCGTTGCCCGTTCGGGAATCTGCTGGTTCCACGAGATTCTACGTCTCATTTTCATGGATCTAGAATAAAAATGAGCTTATAACGTCGAGTATTTGCTCAATATTAAGTAAAATTAAGGATAAACAAAATCGTTCGAACCAGCGGTTTTCTCAGTCTTCTCCAGCTTAGACCTAAAACACATACGGTGGCAATTGATTAGATTGATTAATAACAGGTTTCATTTCTACATATAGGTATCCATTCAATATATTAATTACCTTTTAAACGTGCTTCTGAAGTAAACGATCAGCAAAGGTAGTCGACGAATAAGAATACCATTTTAGACGACTTGTTCCATTATACGTATATATATAACTTAGATAGGATCTCTTCGATGAGTCAAACTAAACAAACACACAGAAGGGACGAATTAACAAGGGGGTAAAATAACAAATAACATGAGACGCATGAGACGAGACAATAAAAGTGCATCAAAAAGTAAAGAAATGAATTGGAAATTGTTACAGGAATGACGTGACTATATATAGGTATTTACCTTGATGCGTTTCATTTATAGCATTCATAGCCAGCCCCCTTGGAACGATGTTTTCCATATCTATGAGGTTTATTTGTTTGTTTAAGTGCTTCCTTTTGAATTCCCATTTTTATTTTGCAATTTAAAATTTTTTAATATTTTTTTGACATGTCCACAAACATCCGAACCGTACACTTGTTATCTTGTTATATATGTAAGATTATTTATGTTTATGTATGAGAAGTCTATGTCTATGAATATTCTTGAGTCCATAGATGATGATAGAATGATATAGATGGTAAACTTCGGCCGCTACCAGTGGCGCCATCCTACGTTTAATAGCCGAATTAAGATTAACACGCAAAACAGCGCTACTAGTCTTGAAGTTTCCCTTCGCGTATTCAGCTCTAGTAAAGCCATCAAGCCGTAGATGGCGCCAGTAGTATCCAATATTTGAATTTAAATTAAAATTCCAAAAATTAAACAATAAAACACCATTAACAAAAAGGAATATTGTATTTGATAATTATATAATACAAAGTCTCTTACAATTTACACAATACATGGTGTTTATTGCCTACGCTATGGTACGATTTATGGTATTTCGCAATATTATGCTAAATCCGCAATTATCTCGTTTCGTCGTTGCCCGTTCGGGAATCTGCTGGTTCCACGAGATTCTACGTCTCATTTTACATGGATCTAGACCTAAAAACGTCCAATGGATCGAAATTGAAGGTACGCTATGGTACGATTTATGGTATTTCGCAATATTATGCTAAATCCGCAATTATCTTGTTTCGTCGTTGTCCGTTCGGGAATCTGCTGGTTCCACGAGATTCTACGTCTCATTTTACATGGATCTAGACCTAAAACTGTCCAATGGACCGAAATTGAAAGAACGCTATGGTACGATTTTTTTGAATTTCGCAATATTATGCTAAATCCGCAATTATTTCGTTTCGTCGTTGCCCGTTCGGGAATCTGCTGGTTCCACGAGATTCTACGTCTCATTTTACATGGGTATAGACCTAAAACCGTCCAATGGACCGAAATTGATGGTACGCTATGGTACGATTTATGGTATTTCGCAATATTATGCTAAATCCGCAATTATCTCGTTTCGTCGTTGCCCGTTCGGGAATCTGCTGGTTCCACGAGATTCTACGTCTCATTTTACATGGATCTAGACCTAAAAACGTCCAATGGATCGAAATTGAAGCTACGCTATGGTACGATTTATGGTATTTCGCAATATTATGCTAAATCCGCAATTATCTCGTTTCGTCGTTGTCCGTTCGGGAATCTGCTGGTTCCACGAGATTCTACGTCTCATTTTACATGGGTATAGACCGAAAAACCGTCCAATAGATCGAAATTGAAGCTACGCTATGGTACGATTTATGGTATTTTGCAATATTATGCTAAATCCGCAATTATCTCGTTTCGTCGTTGCCCGTTCGGGAATCTGCTGGTTCTACGAGATTCTACGTCTCATTTTACATGGGTATAGACCTAAAAACGTCCAATGGATCGAAATTGAAAGAACGCTATGGTACGATTTTTTTGAATTTCGCAATATTATGCTAAATCCGCAATTATTTCGTTTCGTCGTTGCCCGTTCGGGAATCTGCTGGTTCTACGAGATTCTACGTCTCATTTTACATGGGTATAGACCTAACAAACGTCCAATGGATCGAAATTGAAAGAACGCTATGGTACGATTTTTTTGAATTTCGCAATATTATGCTAAATCCGCAATTATTTCGTTTCGTCGTTGCCCGTTCGGGAATCTGCTGGTTCTACGAGATTCTACGTCTCATTTTACATGGGTATAGACCTAAAAACGTCCAATGGATCGAAATTGAAAGAACGCTATGGTACGATTTTTTTGAATTTCGCAATATTATGCTAAATCCGCAATTATTTCGTTTCGTCGTTGCCCGTTCGGGAATCTGCTGGTTCCACGAGATTCTACGTCTCATTTTACATGGGTATAGACCTAAAACCGTCCAATGGACCGAAATTGATGGTACGCTATGGTACGATTTATGGTATTTCGCAATATTATGCTAAATCCGCAATTATCTCGTTTCGTCGTTGCCCGTTCGGGAATCTGCTGGTTCCACGAGATTCTACGTCTCATTTTACATGGATCTAGACCTAAAAACGTCCAATGGACCGAAATTGAAGCTACGCTATGGTACGATTTATGGTGTTTCGCAATATTATGCTAAATCCGCAATTATCTCGTTTCGTCGTTGCCCGTTCGGGAATCTGCTGGTTCCACGAGATTCTACGTCTCATTTTACATAGGTATAGACCTAAAAACGTCCAATGGACCGAAATTGAAGCTACGCTATGGTACGATTTATGGTATTTCGCAATATTATGCTAAATCCGCAATTATCTCGTTTCGTCGTTGTCCGTTCGGGAATCTGCTGGTTCCACGAGATTCTACTTCTCATTTTACATGCGTATAGACCTAAAAACGTCCAATGGACCGAAATTGAAGCTACGCTATGGTACGATTTATGGTGTTTCGCAATATTATGCTAAATCCGCAATTATCTCGTTTCGTCGTTGCCCGTTCGGGAATCTGCTGGTTCCACGAGATTCTACGTCTCATTTTACATAGGTATAGACCTAAAAACGTCCAATGGACCGAAATTGAAGCTACGCTATGGTACGATTTATGGTATTTCGCAATATTATGCTAAATCCGCAATTATCTCGTTTCGTCGTTGCCCGTTCGGGAATCTGCTGGTTCCACGAGATTCCACGTCTCATTTTACATGGATCTAGACCTAAAAACGTCCAATGGATCGAAATTGAAGGTACGCTATGCTACGATTTATGGTATTTCGCAATATTATGCTAAATCCGCAATTATCTCGTTTCGTCGTTGTCCGTTCGGGAATCAGCTGGTTCCACGAGATTCTACGTCTCATTTTACATGGATCTAGACCTAAAAACGTACAATGGATCGAAATTGAAGGTACGCTATGGTACGATTTATGGTATTTCGCAATATTATGCTAAATCCGAAATTATCTCGTTTCGTCGTTGCCCGTTCGGGAATCTGCTGGTTCCACGAGATTCTACGTCTCATTTTACATGGGTATAGACCTAAAAACGTCCAATGGATCGAAATTGAAAGAACGCTATGGTACGATTTTTTTGAATTTCGCAATATTATGCTAAATCCGCAATTATTTCGTTTCGTCGTTGCCCGTTCGGGAATCTGCTGGTTCTACGAGATTCTACGTCTCATTTTACATGGGTATAGACCTAACAAACGTCCAATGGATCGAAATTGAAAGAACGCTATGGTACGATTTTTTTGAATTTCGCAATATTATGCTAAATCCGCAATTATCTCGTTTCGTCGTTGTCCGTTCGGGAATCTGCTGGTTCCACGAGATTCTACTTCTCATTTTACATGCGTATAGACCTAAAAACGTCCAATGGACCGAAATTGAAGCTACGCTATGGTACGATTTATGGTGTTTCGCAATATTATGCTAAATCCGCAATTATCTCGTTTCGTCGTTGCCCGTTCGGGAATCTGCTGTTTCCACGAAATTCTACGTCTCATTTTACATGCGTATAGACATAAAAACGTCCAATGGACCGAAATTGAAGCTACGCTATGGTACGATTTATGGTATTTCGCAATATTATGCTAAATCCGCAATTATCTCGTTTCGTCGTTGCCCGTTCGGGAATCTGCTGTTTCCACGAAATTCTACGTCTCATTTTACATGCGTATAGACATAAAAACGTCCAATGGACCGAAATTGAAGCTACGCTATGGTACGATTTATGGTGTTTCGCAATATTATGCTAAATCCGCAATTATCTCGTTTCGTCGTTGCCCGTTCGGGAATCTGCTGGTTCTACGAGATTCTACGTCTCATTTTACATGGGTATAGACCTAAAAACGTCCAATGGATCGAAATTGAAGGTACGCTATGGTACGATTTATGGTATTTCGCAATATAATGCTAAATCCGCAATTATTTCGTTTCGTCGTTGCCCGTTCGGGAATCTGCTGGTTCCACGAGATTCTACGTCTCATTTTACATGGGTATAGACCTAAAAACGTCCAATGGACCGAAATTGAAGCTACGCTATGGTACGATTTATGGTGTTTCGCAATATTATGCTAAATCCGCAATTATCTCGTTTCGTCGTTGCCCGTTCGGGAATCTGCTGGTTCCACGAGATTCTACGTCTCATTTTACATGGGTATATACCTTTCCAAGGGAATTGTTTTCTTCCTCTACTGTACCATGCAGTTCATCATCTTCCAAAGGTAGTTCTTGTAAAATTTTAACCTCACGTCAATGAACATTTATTAATTACATGACAATCTTCTCCTGCATATCTCCACTTCATCAAATTTCTCTTTATCAATCACTATGTTCAGATTTAAATTTATCTTGTTTCAGCATTCTCTATTTTGCCTTCACTGCTCCATTCGAACTCTGAAGGTTCAACTTGGTTCTCAAACAAGTCTGACGTTTTTAAAGGAAATTTATCTGCAATAAATAAATCTTTATACAAATAATAACACTAATATAATATTTTTTAACAAAACCTTTTATATTTCTAACGCTGCAAAGCATAATTTAAGAATTTTTCCGAATTTTAGTTGTACACGTACAACATGTATTGTTGTATTCTAAAAGCTTCGCATTCGGCAAGCAATGAATTCTGACAACACTACAACAAGTCATTAGTAGTTAGTAGTATCTTTAAAAAGCTTCTGCTTCATTAATAATCACGACTAATTGCATTTTGTAAGTAAAATTAGTTGATTATGACAGTAAACGTCATAACAAACACAAAGACATAACCTCAAACCCAAAAATCAGCTGTTTTTTGTTTACGTACCATAGCTGCCAACTTAAATCTTGTATTGCCAACTTCAAATTTCAAAATATACTAGGTCATATTAGTCCTCAAACTTCTGCTCTCCTAATACCAAAATCCGAAATTTTAAGTCGCACAAATTTTCAAGAATTCCACGCGCCTCCACCAAAATTTTAAAATACATTATTTACCATTATTAGGGGGCCGCCCCGCGCATCCACCATAATTAATAATTAATTATAAATAATTCTGATATTATTTATTAATATTATATTTATTTATAATATGATATAATTAAATAAATAAATAAAAACAGTTAATTATTTCATGATACGTACCTTTTCTTATTTATAATAGGACTTCAAACGTAGTTTATATTATATTGTAATAAATAAAATTAAATACAAATATAAACAAATAAAAGAAAAAATACAACTTAATATAAATTTATTATTTATTTTTTTTTTCAGCAATTGTTTATAATACATATCAAATACATAACATTTTGTACAGGAATTAAATTTTAAAAACAATTTTATGCATAATTTCAATTAAGTATTTGTCCATAATAATTAATATTAAAAACTCGACTGATAAAAAACTAATTATCTCGTTTCGTCGTTGCCCGTTCGGGAATCTGCTTGTTCCACGAGATTCTACGTCTCATTTTACATGGGTATAGACCTAAAACCGTCCAATGGACCGAAATTGATGGTACGCTATGGTACGATTTATGGTATTTCGCAATATTATGCTAAATCCGCAATTATCTCGTTTCGTCGTTGCCCGTTCGGGAATCTGCTGGTTCCACGAGATTCTACGTCTCATTTTACATGGGTATAGACCTAAAAACGTCCAATGGACCGAAATTGAAGCTACGCTATGGTACGATTTATGGTATTTCGCAATATTATGCTAAATCCGCAATTATCTCGTTTCGTCGTTGTCCGTTCGGGAATCTGCTGGTTCCACGAGATTCTACGTCTCATTTTACATGGGTATAGACCGAAAAACCGTCCAATAGATCGAAATTGAAGCTACGCTATGGTACGATTTATGGTATTTTGCAATATTATGCTAAATCCGCAATTATCTCGTTTCGTCGTTGCCCGTTCGGGAATCTGCTGGTTCTACGAGATTCTACGTCTCATTTTACATGGGTATAGACCTAAAAACGTCCAATGGATCGAAATTGAAAGAACGCTATGGTACGATTTTTTTGAATTTCGCAATATTATGCTAAATCCGCAATTATTTCGTTTCGTCGTTGCCCGTTCGGGAATCTGCTGGTTCTACGAGATTCTACGTCTCATTTTACATGGGTATAGACCTAACAAACGTCCAATGGATCGAAATTGAAAGAACGCTATGGTACGATTTTTTTGAATTTCGCAATATTATGCTAAATCCGCAATTATTTCGTTTCGTCGTTGCCCGTTCGGGAATCTGCTGGTTCTACGAGATTCTACGTCTCATTTTACATGGGTATAGACCTAAAAACGTCCAATGGATCGAAATTGAAAGAACGCTATGGTACGATTTTTTTGAATTTCGCAATATTATGCTAAATCCGCAATTATTTCGTTTCGTCGTTGCCCGTTCGGGAATCTGCTGGTTCTACGAGATTCTACGTCTCATTTTACATGGGTATAGACCTAACAAACGTCCAATGGATCGAAATTGAAAGAACGCTATGGTACGATTTTTTTGAATTTCGCAATATTATGCTAAATCCGCAATTATTTCGTTTCGTCGTTGCCCGTTCGGGAATCTGCTGGTTCTACGAGATTCTACGTCTCATTTTACATGGGTATAGACCTAAAAACGTCCAATGGATCGAAATTGAAAGAACGCTATGGTACGATTTTTTTGAATTTCGCAATATTATGCTAAATCCGCAATTATTTCGTTTCGTCGTTGCCCGTTCGGGAATCTGCTGGTTCCGCGAGATTCTACGTCTCATTTTACATGGGTATAGACCTAACAAACGTCCAATGGACCGAAAATAAATAGCTGTAGTTTATTTCAATAAAGTCTAGTCGTCTAGTCTAAGTCTAACCTTGACTCGCTCCTCATTGGAATCTGAAATAGGCTTCCACATCCAACGGTTCTTATTAGAACCACTCTCTCTGCACACAACTTCATGGTAGCTGCCACATCGCTACAATTACATGATAATCTTTTCCTGCGTGTCTCCACTTCGCCAAATTATAATAAATTGCAAAAAAGGAAAAAATTGCTCGTTCTGGGTCATGATATGCTCAAAAAATGGCAATCTTGTTTAATAGTTTGCTATTAAACGAAAAAATCTGCTCGTTTTGGCTCATAATATGCTAATAAAAGGTAATATTCTTTAATAATCTGCAATTAAACGACACAATTTGTTCGTTTTCTACTCTGTTCTACTTAAGTTAGCAATGTAGGAATCAATTGAATAACTTACAACCGGAACTAACAGACAGTCGAAAATATTTTCAATAGATAGACCATCCAAGGTAACCCTTATTGCCAAATTTTCAACTTTTTGGCGAGGGAATAGTTTCGTTGCCAAACAGTAAACTTGTAAATTACCAAGAAATTTATAACTAATTGAATTACCTACTTATTAATTGAAGACAATAAATTGTATACATACTAATACCTTTCCAAGGGAATTGTTTTCTTCCTCTACTGTACCATGCAGTTCATCATCTTCCAAAGGTAGTTCTTGTAAAATTTTAACCTCACGTCAATGAACATTTATTAATTACATGACAATCTTCTCCTGCATATCTCCACTTCATCAAATTTCTCTTTATCAATCACTATGTTCAGATTTAAATTTATCTTGTTTCAGCATTCTCTATTTTGCCTTCACTGCTCCATTCGAACTCTGAAGGTTCAACTTGGTTCTCAAACAAGTCTGACGTTTTTAAAGGAAATTTATCTGCAATAAATAAATCTTTATACAAATAATAACACTAATATAATATTTTTTAACAAAACCTTTTACATTTCTAACGCTGCAAAGCATAATTTAAGAATTTTTCCGAATTTTAGTTGTACACGTACAACATGTATTGTTGTATTCTAAAAGCTTCGCATTCGGCAAGCAATGAATTCTGACAACACTACAACAAGTCATTAGTAGTTAGTAGTATCTTTAAAAAGCTTCTGCTTCATTAATAATCACGACTAATTGCATTTTGTAAGTAAAATTAGTTGATTATGACAGTAAACGTCATAACAAACACAAAGACATAACCTCAAACCCAAAAATCAGCTGTTTTTGTTTACGTACCATAGCTGCCAACTTAAATCTTGTATTGCCAACTTCAAATTTCAAAATATACTAGGTCATATTAGTCCTCAAACTTCTGCTCTCCTAATACCAAAATCCGAAATTTTAAGTCGCACAAATTTTCAAGAATTCCACGCGCCTCCACCAAAATTTTAAAATACATTATTTACCATTATTGGGGGGCCGCCCCGCGCATCCACCATAATTAATAATTAATTATAAATAATTCTGATATTATTTATTAATATTATATTTATTTATAATATGATATAATTAAATAAATAAATAAAAACAGTTAATTATTTCATGATACGTACCTTTTCTTATTTATAATAGGACTTCAAACGTAGTTTATATTATATTGTAATAAATAAAATTAAATACAAATATAAATAAATAAAAGAAAAAATACAACTTAATATAAATTTATTATTTATTTTTTTTCAGCATTTGTTTATAATACATATCAAATACATAACATTTTGTACAGGAATTAAATTTTAAAAACAATTTTATGCATAATTTCAATTAAGTATTTGTCTATAATAATTAATATTAAAAACTCGACTGATAAAAAACTAATTTCGCTAACTTTTTTCTGGTATTTTGCAATATTATGCTAAATCCGCAATTATCTCGTTTCGTCGTTGCCCGTTCGGGAATCTGCTGGTTCCACGAGATTCTACGTCTCATTTTACATGGATCTAGAATAAAAATGAGCTTATAACGTCGAGTATTTGCTCAATATTAAGTAAAATTAAGGATAAACAAAATCGTTCGAACCAGCGGTTTTCTCAGTCTTCTCCAGCTTAGACCTAAAACACATACGGTGGCAATTGATTAGATTGATTAATAACAGGTTTCATTTCTACATATAGGTATCCATTCAATATATTAATTACCTTTTAAACGTGCTTCTGAAGTAAACGATCAGCAAAGGTAGTCGACGAATAAGAATACCATTTTAGACGACTTGTTCCATTATACGTATATATATAACTTAGATAGGATCTCTTCGATGAGTCAAACTAAACAAACACACAGAAGGGACGAATTAACAAGGCGGTAAAATAACAAATAACATGAGACGCATGAGACGAGACAATAAAAGTGCATCAAAAAGTAAAGAAATGAATTGGAAATTGTTACAGGAATGACGTGACTATATATAGGTATTTACCTTGATGCGTTTCATTTATAGCATTCATAGCCAGCCCCTTGGAACGATGTTTTCCATATCTATGAGGTTTATTTGTTTGTTTAAGTGCTTCCTTTTGAATTCCCATTTTTATTTTGCAATTTAAAATTTTTTAATATTTTTTTGACATGTCCACAAACATCCGAACCGTACACTTGTTATCTTGTTATATATGTAAGATTATTTATGTTTATGTATGAGAAGTCTATGTCTATGAATATTCTTGAGTCCATAGATGATGATAGAATGATATAGATGGTAAACTTCGGCCGCTACCATTGGCGCCATCCTACGTTTAATAGCCGAATTAAGATTAACACGCAAAACAGCGCTACTAGTCTTGAAGTTTCCCTTCGCGTATTCAGCTCTAGTAAAGCCATCAAGCCGTAGATGGCGCCAGTAGTATCCAATATTTGAATTTAAATTAAAATTCCAAAAATTAAACAATAAAACACCATTAACAAAAAGGAATATTGTATTTGATAATTATATAATACAAAGTCTCTTACAATTTACACAATACATGGTGTTTATTGCCTACGCTATGGTACGATTTATGGTATTTCGCAATATTATGCTAAATCCGTAATTATCTCGTTTCGTCGTTGGCCGTTCGGGAATCTGCTGGTTCCACGAGATTCTACGCCTCATTTTACATGGGTACAGACCTAAAAACGTCCAATGGACCGAAATTGAAGGTACGCTATGGTACGATTTATGGTATTTCGCAATATTATGCTAAATCCGCAATTTTCTCGTTTCGTCGTTGCCCGTTCGGGAATCTGCTGGTTCCACGAGATTCTACGTCTCATTTTACATGGGTATAGACCTAAAAACGTCCAATGGATCGAAATTGAAGGTACGCTATGGTATGATTTATGGTATTTCGCAATATTATGCTAAATCCGCAATTATCTCGTTTCGTCGTTGCCCGTTCGGGAATCTGCTGGTTCCACGAGATTCTACGTCTCATTTTACATGGATCTAGACCTAAAAACGTCCAATGGATCGAAATTGAAGGTACGCTATGGTACGATTTATGGTATTTCGCAATATTATGCTAAATCCGCAATTATCTCGTTTCGTCGTTGTCCGTTCGGGAATCAGCTGGTTCCACGAGATTCTACGTCTCATTTTACATGGATCTAGACCTAAAAACGTACAATGGATCGAAATTGAAGGAACGCTATGGTACGATTTTTTTGAATTTCGCAATATTATGCTAAATCCGCAATTATTTCGTTTCGTCGTTGCCCGTTCGGGAATCTGCTGGTTCTACGAGATTCTACGTCTCATTTTACATGGGTATAGACCTAAAAACGTCCAATGGATCGAAATTGAAAGAACGCTATGGTACGATTTTTTTGAATTTCGCAATATTATGCTAAATCCGCAATTATTTCGTTTCGTCGTTGCCCGTTCGGGAATCTGCTGGTTCTACGAGATTCTACGTCTCATTTTACATGGGTATAGACCTAAAAACGTCCAATGGATCGAAATTGAAAGAACGCTATGGTACGATTTTTTTGAATTTCGCAATATTATGCTAAATCCGCAATTATTTCGTTTCGTCGTTGCCCGTTCGGGAATCTGCTGGTTCCGCGAGATTCTACGTCTCATTTTACATGGGTATAGACCTAACAAACGTCCAATGGACCGAAAATAAATAGCTGTAGTTTATTTCAATAAAGTCTAGTCGTCTAGTCTAAGTCTAACCTTGACTCGCTCCTCATTGGAATCTGAAATAGGCTTCCACATCCAACGGTTCTTATTAGAACCACTCTCTCTGCACACAACTTCATGGTAGCTGCCACATCGCTACAATTACATGATAATCTTTTCCTGCGTGTCTCCACTTCGCCAAATTATAATAAATTGCAAAAAAGGAAAAAATTGCTCGTTCTGGGTCATGATATGCTCAAAAAATGGCAATCTTGTTTAATAGTTTGCTATTAAACGAAAAAATCTGCTCGTTTTGGCTCATAATATGCTAATAAAAGGTAATATTCTTTAATAATCTGCAATTAAACGACACAATTTGTTCGTTTTCTACTCTGTTCTACTTAAGTTAGCAATGTAGGAATCAATTGAATAACTTACAACCGGAACTAACAGACAGTCGAAAATATTTTCAATAGATAGACCATCCAAGGTAACCCTTATTGCCAAATTTTCAACTTTTTGGCGAGGGAATAGTTTCGTTGCCAAACAGTAAACTTGTAAATTACCAAGAAATTTATAACTAATTGAATTACCTACTTATTAATTGAAGACAATAAATTGTATACATACTAATACCTTTCCAAGGGAATTGTTTTCTTCCTCTACTGTACCATGCAGTTCATCATCTTCCAAAGGTAGTTCTTGTAAAATTTTAACCTCACGTCAATGAACATTTATTAATTACATGACAATCTTCTCCTGCATATCTCCACTTCATCAAATTTCTCTTTATCAATCACTATGTTCAGATTTAAATTTATCTTGTTTCAGCATTCTCTATTTTGCCTTCACTGCTCCATTCGAACTCTGAAGGTTCAACTTGGTTCTCAAACAAGTCTGACGTTTTTAAAGGAAATTTATCTGCAATAAATAAATCTTTATACAAATAATAACACTAATATAATATTTTTTAACAAAACCTTTTACATTTCTAACGCTGCAAAGCATAATTTAAGAATTTTTCCGAATTTTAGTTGTACACGTACAACATGTATTGTTGTATTCTAAAAGCTTCGCATTCGGCAAGCAATGAATTCTGACAACACTACAACAAGTCATTAGTAGTTAGTAGTATCTTTAAAAAGCTTCTGCTTCATTAATAATCACGACTAATTGCATTTTGTAAGTAAAATTAGTTGATTATGACAGTAAACGTCATAACAAACACAAAGACATAAACTCAAACCCAAAAATCAGCTGTTTTTTGTTTACGTACCATAGCTGCCAACTTAAATCTTGTATTGCCAACTTCAAATTTCAAAATATACTAGGTCATATTAGTCCTCAAACTTCTGCTCTCCTAATACCAAAATCCGAAATTTTAAGTCGCACAAATTTTCAAGAATTCCACGCGCCTCCACCAAAATTTTAAAATACATTATTTACCATTATTGGGGGGCCGCCCCGCGCATCCACCATAATTAATAATTAATTATAAATAATTCTGATATTATTTATTAATATTATATTTATTTATAATATGATATAATTAAATAAATAAATAAAAACAGTTAATTATTTCATGATACGTACCTTTTCTTATTTATAATAGGACTTCAAACGTAGTTTATATTATATTGTAATAAATAAAATTAAATACAAATATAAACAAATAAAAGAAAAAATACAACTTAATATAAATTTATTATTTATTTTTTTTTTCAGCAATTGTTTATAATACATATCAAATACATAACATTTTGTACAGGAATTAAATTTTAAAAACAATTTTATGCATAATTTCAATAAAGTATTTGTCTATAATAATTAATATTAAAAACTCGACTGATAAAAAACTAATTTCGCTAACTTTTTTCTGGTATTTTGCAATATTATGCTAAATCCGCAATTATCTCGTTTCGTCGTTGCCCGTTCGGGAATCTGCTGGTTCCACGAGATTCTACGTCTCATTTTACATGGATCTAGAATAAAAATGAGCTTATAACGTCGAGTATTTGCTCAATATTAAGTAAAATTAAGGATAAACAAAATCGTTCGAACCAGCGGTTTTCTCAGTCTTCTCCAGCTTAGACCTAAAACACATACGGTGGCAATTGATTAGATTGATTAATAACAGGTTTCATTTCTACATATAGGTATCCATTCAATATATTAATTACCTTTTAAACGTGCTTCTGAAGTAAACGATCAGCAAAGGTAGTCGACGAATAAGAATACCATTTTAGACGACTTGTTCCATTATACGTATATATATAACTTAGATAGGATCTCTTCGATGAGTCAAACTAAACAAACACACAGAAGGAACGAATTAACAAGGCGGTAAAATAACAAATAACATGAGACGCATGAGACGAGACAATAAAAGTGCATCAAAAAGTAAAGAAATGAATTGGAAATTGTTACAGGAATGACGTGACTATATATAGGTATTTACCTTGATGCGTTTCATTTATAGCATTCATAGCCAGCCCCCTTGGAACGATGTTTTCCATATCTATGAGGTTTATTTGTTTGTTTAAGTGCTTCCTTTTGAATTCCCATTTTTATTTTGCAATTTAAAATTTTTTAATATTTTTTTGACATGTCCACAAACATCCGAACCGTACACTTGTTATCTTGTTATATATGTAAGATTATTTATGTTTATGTATGAGAAGTCTATGTCTATGAATATTCTTGAGTCCATAGATGATGATAGAATGATATAGATGGTAAACTTCGGCCGCTACCAGTGGCGCCATCCTACGTTTAATAGCCGAATTAAGATTAACACGCAAAACAGCGCTACTAGTCTTGAAGTTTCCCTTCGCGTATTCAGCTCTAGTAAAGCCATCAAGCCGTAGATGGCGCCAGTAGTATCCAATATTTGAATTTAAATTAAAATTCCAAAAATTAAACAATAAAACACCATTAACAAAAAGGAATATTGTATTTGATAATTATATAATACAAAGTCTCTTACAATTTACACAATACATGGTGTTTATTGCCTACGCTATGGTACGATTTATGGTATTTCGCAATATTATGCTAAATCCGCAATTATCTCGTTTCGTCGTTGCCCGTTCGGGAATCTGCTGGTTCCACGAGATTCTACGTCTCATTTTACATGGATCTAGACCTAAAAACGTCCAATGGACCGAAATTGATGGTACGCTATGGTACAATTTATGGTATTTTGCAATATTATGCTAAATCCGCAATTATCTCGTTTCGTCGTTGCCCGTTCGGGAATCTGCTTGTTCCACGAGATTCTACGTCTCATTTTACATGGGTATAGACCTAAAACCGTCCAATGGACCGAAATTGATGGTACGCTATGGTACGATTTATGGTATTTCGCAATATTATGCTAAATCCGCAATTATCTCGTTTCGTCGTTGCCCGTTCGGGAATCTGCTGGTTCCACGAGATTCTACGTCTCATTTTACATGGGTATAGACCGAAAAACCGTCCAATAGATCGAAATTGAAGCTACGCTATGGTACGATTTATGGTATTTTGCAATATTATGCTAAATCCGCAATTATCTCGTTTCGTCGTTGTCCGTTCGGGAATCTGCTGGTTCCACGAGATTCTACGTCTCATTTTACATGGGTATAGACCTAAAAACGTCCAATGGATCGAAATTGAAAGAACGCTATGGTACGATTTTTTTGAATTTCGCAATATTATGCTAAATCCGCAATTATTTCGTTTCGTCGTTGCCCGTTCGGGAATCTGCTGGTTCTACGAGATTCTACGTCTCATTTTACATGGGTATAGACCTAACAAACGTCCAATGGATCGAAATTGAAAGAACGCTATGGTACGATTTTTTTGAATTTCGCAATATTATGCTAAATCCGCAATTATTTCGTTTCGTCGTTGCCCGTTCGGGAATCTGCTGGTTCTACGAGATTCTACGTCTCATTTTACATGGGTATAGACCTAAAAACGTCCAATGGATCGAAATTGAAAGAACGCTATGGTACGATTTTTTTGAATTTCGCAATATTATGCTAAATCCGCAATTATTTCGTTTCGTCGTTGCCCGTTCGGGAATCTGCTGGTTCTACGAGATTCTACGTCTCATTTTACATGGGTATAGACCTAACAAACGTCCAATGGATCGAAATTGAAAGAACGCTATGGTACGATTTTTTTGAATTTCGCAATATTATGCTAAATCCGCAATTATTTCGTTTCGTCGTTGCCCGTTCGGGAATCTGCTGGTTCTACGAGATTCTACGTCTCATTTTACATGGGTATAGACCTAAAAACGTCCAATGGATCGAAATTGAAAGAACGCTATGGTACGATTTTTTTGAATTTCGCAATATTATGCTAAATCCGCAATTATTTCGTTTCGTCGTTGCCCGTTCGGGAATCTGCTGGTTCCGCGAGATTCTACGTCTCATTTTACATGGGTATAGACCTAACAAACGTCCAATGGACCGAAAATAAATAGCTGTAGTTTATTTCAATAAAGTCTAGTCGTCTAGTCTAAGTCTAACCTTGACTCGCTCCTCATTGGAATCTGAAATAGGCTTCCACATCCAACGGTTCTTATTAGAACCACTCTCTCTGCACACAACTTCATGGTAGCTGCCACATCGCTACAATTACATGATAATCTTTTCCTGCGTGTCTCCACTTCGCCAAATTATAATAAATTGCAAAAAAGGAAAAAATTGCTCGTTCTGGGTCATGATATGCTCAAAAAATGGCAATCTTGTTTAATAGTTTGCTATTAAACGAAAAAATCTGCTCGTTTTGGCTCATAATATGCTAATAAAAGGTAATATTCTTTAATAATCTGCAATTAAACGACACAATTTGTTCGTTTTCTACTCTGTTCTACTTAAGTTAGCAATGTAGGAATCAATTGAATAACTTACAACCGGAACTAACAGACAGTCGAAAATATTTTCAATAGATAGACCATCCAAGGTAACCCTTATTGCCAAATTTTCAACTTTTTGGCGAGGGAATAGTTTCGTTGCCAAACAGTAAACTTGTAAATTACCAAGAAATTTATAACTAATTGAATTACCTACTTATTAATTGAAGACAATAAATTGTATACATACTAATACCTTTCCAAGGGAATTGTTTTCTTCCTCTACTGTACCATGCAGTTCATCATCTTCCAAAGGTAGTTCTTGTAAAATTTTAACCTCACGTCAATGAACATTTATTAATTACATGACAATCTTCTCCTGCATATCTCCACTTCATCAAATTTCTCTTTATCAATCACTATGTTCAGATTTAAATTTATCTTGTTTCAGCATTCTCTATTTTGCCTTCACTGCTCCATTCGAACTCTGAAGGTTCAACTTGGTTCTCAAACAAGTCTGACGTTTTTAAAGGAAATTTATCTGCAATAAATAAATCTTTATACAAATAATAACACTAATATAATATTTTTTAACAAAACCTTTTACATTTCTAACGCTGCAAAGCATAATTTAAGAATTTTTCCGAATTTTAGTTGTACACGTACAACATGTATTGTTGTATTCTAAAAGCTTCGCATTCGGCAAGCAATGAATTCTGACAACACTACAACAAGTCATTAGTAGTTAGTAGTATCTTTAAAAAGCTTCTGCTTCATTAATAATCACGACTAATTGCATTTTGTAAGTAAAATTAGTTGATTATGACAGTAAACGTCATAACAAACACAAAGACATAACCTCAAACCCAAAAATCAGCTGTTTTTTGTTTACGTACCATAGCTGCCAACTTAAATCTTGTATTGCCAACTTCAAATTTCAAAATATACTAGGTCATATTAGTCCTCAAACTTCTGCTCTCCTAATACCAAAATCCGAAATTTTAAGTCGCACAAATTTTCAAGAATTCCACGCGCCTCCACCAAAATTTTAAAATACATTATTTACCATTATTGGGGGGCCGCCCCGCGCATCCACCATAATTAATAATTAATTATAAATAATTCTGATATTATTTATTAATATTATATTTATTTATAATATGATATAATTAAATAAATAAATAAAAACAGTTAATTATTTCATGATACGTACCTTTTCTTATTTATAATAGGACTTCAAACGTAGTTTATATTATATTGTAATAAATAAAATTAAATACAAATATAAATAAATAAAAGAAAAAATACAACTTAATATAAATTTATTATTTATTTTTTTTCAGCATTTGTTTATAATACATATCAAATACATAACATTTTGTACAGGAATTAAATTTTAAAAACAATTTTATGCATAATTTCAATTAAGTATTTGTCTATAATAATTAATATTAAAAACTCGACTGATAAAAAACTAATTTCGCTAACTTTTTTCTGGTATTTTGCAATATTATGCTAAATCCGCAATTATCTCGTTTCGTCGTTGCCCGTTCGGGAATCTGCTGGTTCCACGAGATTCTACGTCTCATTTTACATGGATCTAGAATAAAAATGAGCTTATAACGTCGAGTATTTGCTCAATATTAAGTAAAATTAAGGATAAACAAAATCGTTCGAACCAGCGGTTTTCTCAGTCTTCTCCAGCTTAGACCTAAAACACATACGGTGGCAATTGATTAGATTGATTAATAACAGGTTTCATTTCTACATATAGGTATCCATTCAATATATTAATTACCTTTTAAACGTGCTTCTGAAGTAAACGATCAGCAAAGGTAGTCGACGAATAAGAATACCATTTTAGACGACTTGTTCCATTATACGTATATATATAACTTAGATAGGATCTCTTCGATGAGTCAAACTAAACAAACACACAGAAGGAACGAATTAACAAGGCGGTAAAATAACAAATAACATGAGACGCATGAGACGAGACAATAAAAGTGCATCAAAAAGTAAAGAAATGAATTGGAAATTGTTACAGGAATGACGTGACTATATATAGGTATTTACCTTGATGCGTTTCATTTATAGCATTCATAGCCAGCCCCCTTGGAACGATGTTTTCCATATCTATGAGGTTTATTTGTTTGTTTAAGTGCTTCCTTTTGAATTCCCATTTTTATTTTGCAATTTAAAATTTTTTAATATTTTTTTGACATGTCCACAAACATCCGAACCGTACACTTGTTATCTTGTTATATATGTAAGATTATTTATGTTTATGTATGAGAAGTCTATGTCTATGAATATTCTTGAGTCCATAGATGATGATAGAATGATATAGATGGTAAACTTCGGCCGCTACCAGTGGCGCCATCCTACGTTTAATAGCCGAATTAAGATTAACACGCAAAACAGCGCTACTAGTCTTGAAGTTTCCCTTCGCGTATTCAGCTCTAGTAAAGCCATCAAGCCGTAGATGGCGCCAGTAGTATCCAATATTTGAATTTAAATTAAAATTCCAAAAATTAAACAATAAAACACCATTAACAAAAAGGAATATTGTATTTGATAATTATATAATACAAAGTCTCTTACAATTTACACAATACATGGTGTTTATTGCCTACGCTATGGTACGATTTATGGTATTTCGCAATATTATGCTAAATCCGCAATTATCTCGTTTCGTCGTTGCCCGTTCGGGAATCTGCTGGTTCCACGAGATTCTACGTCTCATTTTACATGGATCTAGACCTAAAAACGTCCAATGGATCGAAATTGAAGGTACGCTATGGTACGATTTATGGTATTTCGCAATATTATGCTAAATCCGCAATTATCTTGTTTCGTCGTTGTCCGTTCGGGAATCTGCTGGTTCCACGAGATTCTACGTCTCATTTTACATGGATCTAGACCTAAAACTGTCCAATGGACCGAAATTGATGGTACGCTATGGTACAATTTATGGTATTTTGCAATATTATGCTAAATCCGCAATTATCTCGTTTCGTCGTTGCCCGTTCGGGAATCTGCTTGTTCCACGAGATTCTACGTCTCATTTTACATGGGTATAGACCTAAAACCGTCCAATGGACCGAAATTGATGGTACGCTATGGTACGATTTATGGTATTTCGCAATATTATGCTAAATCCGCAATTATCTCGTTTCGTCGTTGCCCGTTCGGGAATCTGCTGGTTCCACGAGATTCTACGTCTCATTTTACATGGATCTAGACCTAAAACCGTCCAATTGACCGAAATTGAAGGTACGCTATGGTACGATTTATGGTATTTTGCAATATTATGCTAAAACCGCAATTATCTCGTTTCGTCGTTGCCCGTTCGGGAATCTGCTGGTTCCACGAGATTCTACGTCTCATTTTACATGGGTATAGACCTAAAAACGTCCAATGGACCGAAATTGAAGGTACGCTATGGTACGATTTATGGTATTTTGCAATATTATGCTAAATCCGCAATTATCTCGTTTCGTCGTTGTCCGTTCGGGAATCTGCTGGTTCCACGAGATTCTACGTCTCATTTTACATGGATCTAGACCTAAAACCGTCCAATTGACCGAAATTGAAGGTACGCTATGGTACGATTTATGGTATTTTGCAATATTATGCTAAAACCGCAATTATCTCGTTTCGTCGTTGCCCGTTCGGGAATCTGCTGGTTCCACGAGATTCTACGTCTCATTTTACATGGATCTAGACCTAAAAACGTCCAATGGACCGAAATTGAAGGTACGCTATGGTACGATTTATGGTATTTTGCAATATTATGCTAAATCCGCAATTATCTCGTTTCGTCGTTGTCCGTTCGGGAATCTGCTGGTTCCACGAGATTCCACGTCTCATTTTACATGGGTATAGACCTAACAAACGTCCAATGGACCGAAAATAAATAGCTGTCGTTTATTTTCAACTTTTTGGCGTGGGAATAGTTTCATTGCCATACAGTAAACCTGTAAATTACCAAGAAATTTATAACTAATTGAATTACCTACTTATTAATTGAAGACAATAAATTGTATACATACTAATACCTTTCCAAGGGAATTGTTTTCTTCCTCTACTGTACCATGCAGTTCATCATCTTCCAAAGGTAGTTCTTGTAAAATTTTAACCTCATGTCAATGAACATTTATTAATTACATGACAATCTTCTCCTGTATATCTCCACTTCATCAAATTTCTCTTTATCACTATGTTCAGATTTAAATTTATCTTGTTTCAGCATTCTCTATTTTGCCTTCACTGCTCCATTCCAACTCTGAAGGTTCAACTTGGTTTTCAAACAAGTCTGACGTTTTTAAAGGAAATTTATCTGCAATAAATAAATCTTTATACAAATAATAACACTAATATAATATTTTTTAACAAAACCTTTTATATTTCTAATGCTGCAAAGCATAATTTAAGAATTTTTCCGAATTTTAGTTGTACACGTACAACATGTATTGTTGTATTCTAAAAGCTTCGCATTCGGCAAGCAATGAATTCTGACAACACTACAACAAGTCATTAGTAGTTAGTAGTATCTTTAAAAAGCTTCTGCTTCATTAATAATCACGACTAATTGCATTTTGTAAGTAAAATTAGTTGATTATGACAGTAAACGTCATAACAAACACAAAGACATAACCTCAAACCCAAAAATCAGCTGTTTTTTGTTTACGTACCATAGCTGCCAACTTAAATCTTGTATTGCCAACTTCAAAATATACTAGGTCATATTAGTCCTCAAACTTCTGCTCTCCTAATACCAAAATCCGAAATTTTAAGTCGCACAAATTTTCAAGAATTCCACGCGCCTCCACCAAAATTTTAAAATACATTATTTACCATTATTGGGGGGCCGCCCCGCGCATCCACCATAATTAATAATTAATTATAAATAATTCTGATATTATTTATTAATATTATATTTATTTATAATATGATATAATTAAAAAAATAAATAAAAACAGTTAATTATTTCATGATACGTTCCTTTTCTTATTTATAATAGGACTTCAAACGTAGATTATATTGTAATAAATAAAATTAAATACAAATATAAATAAATAAAAGAAAAAATACAACTTAATATAAATTTATTATTTATTTTTTTTCAGCAATTGTTTATAATACATATCAAATACATAACATTTTGTACAGGAATTAAATTTTAAAAACAATTTTATGCATAATTTCAATTAAGTATTTGTCTATAATAATTAAAATTAAAAACTCGACTGATAAAAAACTAATTTCGCTAACTTTTTTCTGGTATTTTGCAATATTATGCTAAATCCGCAATTATCTCGTTTCGTCGTTGCCCGTTCGCGAATCTGCTGGTTCCACGAGATTCTACGTCTCAAAATTTATAACGAAATCGACAGAATACCCCCCCTTCCATCAAAATTTTGAAAAGAATTTAAATTTTTTCTGCTAAATCGCGCTGAATTTGGGTAAAATCGATCCTATAAGATACCAATAGGACCGTAAATATCGAATTTGCTGGCGCTGAAGCGAAATTAATTATACGAGAAAAAGTCGATTTTTAACAAAATCAATTTTTACCGAAAAACGCTAAGTTTCTCCTAGTTCTTGCGCTCTATTTAGCCAAAATTAGTCACAAACAACTCTAATGGGTACAATGGAGACGAATTAGTACGAATTAGCCCGCTTTCTTACGAAAAAATTTCAAAATTTATAACGAAATCGACAGAATACCCCCCCCTTCTATCAAAATTTTGAAAAAAATTTAATTTTTTCTGCTAAATCGCGCTGAATTTGGGTAGAATCGATCCTATAAGATACCAATAGGACCGTAAATGTCGAATTAGCTAATGCTAAGTTTCTCCTAATTCTTGCGCTCTATTTAGCCAAAATTAGTCACAAACAACTCCAATGGGTACAATAGAGACGAATTAGTACGAATTATGAACGAGGAATTTTCCTAATAGTTGCAGAAATCCCAGTCCTATTCCCATACCGATCCCGACGTTCAAATGGGATTTCATCCGGTTATGAACAGCCTCGTAACATCCCTGGAAAACAAAAATAACGTTATCAATACCAAAAATTTATATTATAGATATATTTTTTGTTTTCTGCGAAATAAAAAAAATTAATTGAAAAATTTTCGAGTATAATTTTAAACTGTAATTATTTGTAATCACAAGCCGGTTTTTGCCGTTTGAGAGTAAAAATAAATTCAAAATTAATATATAAAATACAATATTTTTATAAATAGACGTATGCAATTTTATATACACCGATGCATTTCGGTTGCATAGACAAACATTCATAGTAATTAATTTTACACTTATTTTCGAAAATAATTTTTATCTCTTGAACGGCTGGACCGATTCGAATGAAATTCGTACCAGCTATAGACAGCATTAGGATACATTTGCAAAAAAAAAGCAATGAAATTTGATGATGGGAACACGTGCTGCAACTTTAAACAGTTTAATGAAAATTCAAAATTAACAATTTTATTTATTTTTTCCTAATTTCCCGTGGTCAGATTTCGTTGCAATTTTTTTCGCTAATGAACTCTAATACCGTCTACAAATGGTATAAATTTCATTCGAATCAGGCAATCGGGCAACATAGCCCCCCATAGGTCCTTATTATGTATATGGAAAAAATGGAATAAATTATTATTTATTATTAATATTTTTACAATTAACGTTATTATCGAAAATTATTTTTATCTTTTAAATGGTTTTACTAATTTGAATGCAATTTATACCATCTTTAGACAATATTGTAATCTAGATGTGGTATAAATTTTATTCGAATCAGTCCAGCCATCCCATAGAAAAAAATATACATTTTCGGTAATTAAATTGGTAAAATTGTTTTTTTTTTTATCAGATTGAAAAACTAAACAAAAGTGAATGTTTGAAATTTGGTGAAGTCATAGAAGACCAAATGAATTTTTTAAAAACATATTAAAAGATTGTGAGCCAAAATAAATTCTATCGTCAATATTACTTGAATTGGATGTTTTTTGCAGTTTTTTGGTTCATTATTAGTGATTTTCTGACGACCTCTAATTTTTAAGTCAGCAAACGGAACGTCGAAGACTTACTAATGGTACATTAGTGTATAACTATTTTGTGTAACACGGTACAATAATTGTATTTATCTATTAACGTCTACAACATTATAACGTACCATATTTTACATATTTTGTATTCAGTATGATAATGGTGGCACACATTAACAAGGGATAATTAATATCTTGAATAACAGGAGTGAAATTTTTGAAATCGTCTTTATAAAGCCAATAACCATTAAGATTAAGAACTTAATGGACTATATTAAAGGTACTGATTCATTTTTGAGGTAGATACACACTTTTTCCTTTGTAAACAGCAGCTAGACTACTTGCAGGCACTTCTAAAATTAGAAAAATAGAATGATACAGAAATTTGACATTAACATTACCTACAACATAATGGAAATGCAAAAGCCACAAATTTTAAGGACATTTACTCACTTTAACGAATTCATCGAACACATTAACTATTTGACCAATTAAAAGCATCTAAAACTTACGATTGCTATTAAATTTTTTTAATTTTAGTTTTGATGGGGTGCCAGCAGTATCGGATGTTCTTAAAAAAAAATCGAATAGTCATCTTTCACTAAACACTAGACAAACGTTGGACCGAATTTTAAACCGGATTAGGCCAATTAGTACCGTAATTCGTTCTTTTTTTGCTGCCGGCGAGCAAATTTAAACGTTTTAACGCGTATTTCACTTTAAATTACAATATAAGTTATAAGGGGTTATGTGAGGTTATGCATGCATCATCGCCTGTTAGATAACTATAGATCTATGAAGAATAATTTAGATGGCCTTCCGATAATCGCGCTGGCGGAACTGATTACTCGAAATCCGTTTATTTCTTTTAATACCGTTCGCGAATGGATTGCAAACGTTTCTCCTAATCTACCGAAATTGATTTCCGAACGGATGTAAACGCGTTTAGTTAATTTAATACATAGACAAGAGAGGATTTAATAAAAGTCCCACAGAAAAGAGAGGGAGGAGCGTACTTTTCGCCATTTTAGGCGTCATCTGCCAGTTCGTGTCAGAACTGAACAAGCCATTGTTGACTGACAGACATGATAAATCAATGATAAATCTACGAATAATTGGGCGGCGTTCGTTAATCTTGTGCGCGTAACAGATCTGACAAAGTTCTCGTCGCGAATCGATTGCAGACGTTTCCTCCTCTCTACCGAAATTTATTTTATTTTAAACGCTGTACCATACAGATGAAAGCAATCAACATAGACCACCACTTACCGACAACATATTTCTAAAAGAACTTACTGAATACCATTAAGTGTATATTACAAAATTAAAAACAAAACACTGATTTACAAAATATGTATACAAATGACTATGTTCGCACACAATTAGATAAAAAAAAAAAGAAAACGAAATTGTATTCTACCGCGCAAGTTCTTATTACTTTTATTTTCTTTCGTTATAACTATTTTTTTTAGAAAAGTACATAAATATTTTAGAGATAATTTGCACCAAAAATATTCTTTTTTTTACAGTCTCCAATCGAATGCATTATTAATTTTTGACCCAGTTTATAATGTAAGTTAACGTGCGTCGAACTCAAAACGTGATTTCTTTTTCTTTTTTGTTTTTTTTTTTTTTTTTTGATACCAGCATAGCTCTGATATAATAGCGAGATTTGTTAAAGCATTTACAGATTGTATACAATATTATATTTACAAAAACGAAAACTTAACGTCTACTAACTGGCACCTTGGGCTAATATTATTGTTTATTACAAATTATACGATTAATATTGCCATTTACAAAAAGTCATAATAAAAGTTTCAAGTACCGACTTCTTCGTAAATTCATTTTATACATGTACGATAAGTAAATTATGACACAACATGTATTTTTTGTTGTTATAAACTTCTAAGTGTGGATTTTGAGGAGACATATGCCAACTGAGGCACGTAGGTATGTATACCAGTCGAGACGGTTTGACGGTTTCTATCCGATTCTGAATACCTGAACACACGTTAAAACTCAAATGCACAATCGAAGTAATGTAACGGTAATTTTAATTTAATATCTTTGATGCATCGGATATGCTACACTTTTATTTTATTAATTAATATTTATTTTGAAATTATCCGCCAGTTAATACGTTTACCTCAGTTTACATATTTATTTCCTTTTGAGGTACCTATGTATCCTTTCCTTTTAAAAATTACATTATAAAATGAATTTCCATGCTACATCATCAGCGAAAATTACCACAACAACGGCAAATCCTATGTAATCCCTGAGTTTTTAACTGAACTCGATACCTTAAAAGTAGTAGTTTATAAATTGCAGTAAAATTTAAAAGTACACCACTGATGAAAATAAAAAAATGTAATTGACGTTGACATTCAGAAATAACGTTTTTGTTTAAAAATTTTCCGTACCAGCGATTTTAAAATTACATGCTACTTAAAGAAAGGTTTAGACAAAATACATTTTTCATTATTTTAAAATGGATATTGTAAATCAGTATCTATATTAATTTATAAGTGATTTGTCCCTTAAAAAAACGTTTTCTTAGTTTAACTTTATAAATTAGCGTTAATTACATAAGTATGTATGTATGTATTCCTTTTTTTAAAAAGATCTCATTATGCATTAACCAAGGCTTTATAAAAGCTAAAAATAGATTTAATTGATATAGGTATGTATATCTATCTATACTATGATAAATAATCAATTAAGTAACGGCATAAAAAAAATTAATGGGAAAACAATGAAAAGTTGGTACAATTTTTCTACTTAAATTAATAACAACAAATAATTAACAATAGTCTACCTTTTAGTCTATCAGTGAACACAATAGAGGCTTAACGTCTAGAGTGAGCAATAAATTTTGAATACTTGCTTATGCAAATATCTTTGCTTGTCCGTACGTAACGATTCCAAGTTATGTATTTTACTTTTTTTAATTTCAAAAAAGAAAGACCGACTTGTCAGAACGAATCCAAAAGGTGATTTATCCAACACGTTTCCTCTGCTGGATTTCGGTGATGATCAATAATTCGAACCAGAACTTCCTCTCATGACCATCTGTTAAATAATTGAGAAATATCGTGGTGTGAATTAAATCGGAATTAAAGAGGTACGATACAAACGTAAATAAGAAAATACAATAAACCTACCGAACAGAAGAACCGGAAGGATTCTGGTTATTTCCAGCAGGACTGCGATGCTGATGGGGGTATTGTTGGTTGGGGTCGGGGGGCAACCCATTTTCAACAGGCAGAGACTGGTGCTGGGAGGGAATTTGACTAAGAGTCGTATACACGCCGTTGTGTCGCGTTCGAGAACCTTCGGGATGAGAAGAAACAGCCGGGTGAATATTATTAACTGAAACAATGAAAAAAGTTAACACATAAAATTGTCCGTCAGGTATGTACATATTATATAAAATAATGTACGTATAAAAGGGCCCGTGTAAACGTCCAATTTAAACGATTATTTATTAAGTGTTACGGATTTAGGCAACCTTTGAAACACGTGTGCAAAGTTGTGGGCAGTTTAAGTAAAGAATTAATTGTACTGTTAATGTAATTGAGTTGTTATTAAGAATTGTTTTTATGTTGTTGACGTTCATTAAGAAAAGTAATTAATTGTTAAGTTTGAGCGTTGAATAAATAAATAGTTTGGAAAAATTTGTGACATTATTAATAGTTTTCATACCAATGTGCGAATGTGTGGCCTGCGGAGTTGCCGGTTGTCCTGTGAGCGGAATCGCTAGTCTTGCGTTTACAGCTAATAAGTGATCCCGTCTTTGTAATAACGAACTCACGTGTTCTTCAAGTCTCAAATTTTCGGCTCGAAGTTGATGCAAGCACGACAACAGGGAAGCAACTGCAAATAAAAAGTAAAAAACCATACGTTACGTACGTTTCTTTACAGAAACTGCATTTATTTGCTTACTATCGAAATGTTGCGCTTGTTCCATAAGAAATTGAGAGCCCTGTTCCCACTGCCTTTCGAGCAACTGGTCCAAAGTCTGCGGTATGGATCCTCCACTCCCGCCTAGCATGGAAAAACCGCCGCTCGTGGCTGACGCAGTGCTCGAACCACCTGAACTACTCGCCCTCGTCTGTAAATTTAAATTAAGAAAGAAACGTGCACAATGGTGAATTCATTAAAATAAAAAAATAAAAACAACATACGCTTGCAATGACCTTATGATGTAATTGCGGCCCTATAAGGTTGGAACTTTCGTTTATATTGAAAATACTGTGCGCTTCCAGTTCGGAATTAAGATGGTCCGTCATCTTTTGGGCCATATTTGAATTAGGATTTAACTGATTTCCCATCATGTGGGGAGCAGTCATTCCATTTTGAAACCTGTTTATTAAAATGTTAATGTCTTCATCTATCATTTCTGTTGGTCTTTATAAAGTGATTCTGTAGCTTACGCTTTGAGACTATCCTTTGTGTCTTTGTGGGTGGATATGGACGCAGGAGCGCTCTTTCTTCCCTTATTCTTTGTTCTGTTCGTTGTAGTGAAGCCCTGACTTTCGGAACTGGGCGAACTCGGTGGAGATTCTTTGATCTGTGACACAGTTTTTGATACTCCTAGTGAGTTAGCAGTCTGCATCAGTTGCGCCGGCGGCGGAGTTGGATGCTGTGACCTGCTGGAACGTCTCGAGACGCTACCGTTATTTACGTTTCCTGCATTGCTGTTGGCGGTATGATGGTGACTGGTACAGTTGGGGTTACTGCTATTGTTGATATTATTGTATTGGGAACTAGAATTATTTGATCCTCTCTTTTTTGCACGTGTCATTTTTTCTTTTTCGTTTTTCTCACTAGACTGAGATCTACAGGGAAACGAGGCAGAGTAGCTTATACTAGGCGTTTTCAACAAAATATTCCGTTAAAATATTATAATAAGCTCTTATTTCCCTTATTATTATTATTATTATTAAATATACATATGCACATACATACGATTAAATAGTAATCTATCGGGGGAATATCCTGCATAGATTTGAAAAACATCCAGTATATAACAAAAGCAACAAAGAGAACGTAATGTTACACAAGATAATGAATAAAAATAAAAAAACAAAAAAAAATGAAAAGGTGACAATTCATTACCTGGGCCTCTTCGCTGATCCCTCTTGTTCTATTGGCGCAATTCTTTCCAATTCCATTTGAAGATTACTGCTCGACGTCTGCTTTTCATAAGTTATCTTAAGTCCACCTACGTTCACTTCGCCGGTAATCATTCCACTATTTTGATTAGCGCTACTACCTGTCAATGTGCTCACTTAAAAGAATTTTTACGCGACAGTACAAGAAATTAAAAAACTTACCACTCGCTGTTGAACTAGAAGGAGTACTCCGGTCAGGTATGCTGCAACTACTATTGCTGTGGTCCTGATTCAAACTAACGAACGGCATCTGGTTATTTAAAATATGAGAGTTCGGACTAAGATTTGCACTGGCCAGGGGCAACGACACGACTAACGAGCCCTGGGTTATGTTGGATTGTATGACTGGTTGAGAAGATGCGTTATGGGTGCCGGGAGATGGGCTGATGGGCTCGGTCGTCTGGGCGGATGGGGAGTTACGTTTTGTACTTGGCGGTACAGCGGTCGCTGTTAAAACTACAGTAGGCTGACTTACGTTTATCGAAAGCTCCGTCTTTACCTGACAAAAATAATCACAATTAATTTCTTAATTAAAAAGTATGTAAATTGACAAAAAACAACTTGCCTTCTTCGGCTTTTCGGATACTTCGGTTTTTTCGCTCAAAATTCCCGAGTTTCCCGAATTTCCAGCGTTACTCTCACTCGAATTTGCCAGAGGAGAAGCATTCACAACAACACTAACACTTTCACTGGGTACAGTTATAGGGGTCGGAGTTCTAGAGTTTGCTTTCCTCTTTTTTCCGCTCTTATTCTCTTTTAAATCGGGTTTATTGCTAGAATCGCCGTCCACGTCACTTTTCGGTTCTTTCCTTTCGTTCCTGTTATTCGAATCGATGATGTTGTTGTCGGAAATGTTTAGAGAGGACGCAGCACCGTCGTCTGCTCCTTTGGCACTTTTAATATTCGAATTGCTAGCTAGTTTGACTTTGTCTCTGTCAGATTTGCCAGACGAGTTGTGAACCGTTTTTATGTGCGACGAACTGGATGTACTTTTCGTTAGAGGATTGTTCGATTTTGAATTGGTTGACGAAATTTTTCCGTTCGAAGACGACTTATTACGTTTATTATTAAAAGATGATGATGATGATGACGAAGTGGAAGACGACGGAGGCGTTAACGAAGTAGTTGACGATGAGGATAATTGAGTGGGGATCAGTTTAGAATTTAACGCGACTGTAGAGTCGGTTTCTTTTTCGGAACTCGAATCGGAAGTGTGGTTTTCCGTAGATACCGGTTTATAGGGAGGAATTGTTTTCACGTTACCACCTTTTTTCTACAATCATTAATAAATACTAGTTAACTATCAATAAAAATAATTCCAAAGCTGTCTTACCAATTTACCATAATGGTGCTGACAATAACCGCAATATTTAACATTATCTAAATAATTGCCGGCTTCTTCACACAACAGGCCTAGACCCTGAGCACAAGTGACATGAAATTGTTGCTTGCAACCAGTTTTATTGCACTGCATACAAGCTCCAACTGTTGCATTCGATGGTTTGCCTTGCTCTTCGCAAATATAACAAACCTAAATAAATAAAATTTATTAAGCACACAAAAAATATTATTTTAATATCTTCTTATTAAATGATAGTTTGCGACACCTTGTTAAATCTTTCTGCAGGTATTAGTTGTAGTTGAATAGGTTCCATAGTGGTAACATTGCCAAATCGAACTTCTGGTATGTACAATGCACAGACCACGTGGGCCCATCCAGAATTATCAGTTTTCTTGAGAGCTCCATATTTACTAGGACACAACTCGCATTTCTAAAATAATTACAGAAAAAAAAAAAAAGAAAACAAAAAAACAATAAAAAACTGTCCTGATTACCCATAACAGAAAAACTCGTACCATTAACTTCATTATCTCATTAATTATTATTTTTAAGTCTTGCAAGATAGCAAAATCGTCAGAATTTAAATGAATGTTAAACAAATTTTAGTATGTATTTGGTTAGTTTATTTTTGCATTTAGATGGGTAACATGGTCTCATTCAATAGGACGGACACTAGGGAAATAAATTTGAGAATTTAGGATACTGCTTAATGAAGGAAAACAAATTTTATTACTTGCGTTTACTTTTAGGACAGTAAGTTTGATACTTACCACTCTTGCTGTTCTTTCTTGACTTTCACATTTACGACAGTACCAAGGACCAGTTGGAACCGTTACTATTCCATAACATGCTGTTCAGAAGAATATAAAAATTATACCATTTAAAGAAAAGCTCTTTTTTTCTTTTCATGGTAATAAATAATAACATAAATTAATAAACTGATACAGAGCAAACTACAATTAAATTGCTAAGTAAGTAAGTAACATGGTAAGTAACAGAAAACTCACTCAGATATAGGTATGTATGTGGATAAGAAACATGTCATAGTTGGTTATAAATATAATAATCTTTTTTATAAATCAAAATCAATATACAGAGTGTTTTCTTCTACCTACCAAATTATAATGTGCAGTATGTAAAGTAAAAACATAAATAGAACTGCAGTAGAAATACAGAAATCGACAAGCAATAGCCTTAAGTAAGAATTTACCAAAATTGAAAGTTGTCTTGACTAATTCTAACTATTTTAGGTATTACACATATCATTTTGCAATGACACTTGACTTGATAAATGCCGACTTAATGTAGCATTGAAGACTTTATTGCATAAAATTAACTGAATACATAAAATTGTAAACTGTTGGTGCTCACCTTGGTGCACAGCAACGGTGCATGATTGTCCATCACAATATACAAGGGGATTTTCAGGCCAACCTCTGTCATCAGAACACACGCAACAGCCTCCTACCATCTCCTTCATAATGCATACGAACACAATTTGCTAAACTAGCGAACAAATATCTCTTTCCCATGTTCTCCACATTATTTTAATTTTAAAATACATCTCGTTTTCTTTTCATTTCATCTTTTTAAATTTGTAACCTCTTCCACAAAGTAAATACAATAACCACAACACGTCGACTGCGTTTGCAGTAGTACGTAATCAATCACACTTGCATAATTTAATTAATTAAACGACATAAGCGAGTTAAATATTCACTTGGCAGCTTTTGATGTGAGTTTCGATTTATTATTTACAATTGTTTGATCACATTGCAGAGCTAACGAATTCGCTATTTGAATGTCTATTTTTAGTAATATCCCCCACAAAGTAACCAGACTCCTGTAGCACTTTAGCAAAAAAACACCATTAGATAGAAATAAGAACGCGGTACGTATGCACTCAATAAATAATGGTTTATAAACACTTGTACTAAGAGGAGACCATTTTGTTTTTCTATTCTAATTTGTAATCAGCAACCAGTTCACTTCCCTGCGCATGTCAATACATGTCATGTCTGAGCAAATAGCAAACCTTCCCTCCTCTCATGTGTACTTCCCATAGAATTGCATAGAATTAACATTTGGAAGTAATCAGAAACACGTTTAGAAACTATTTTTATCGCAATTTTTTATTTTTATTTTAATTACTTTATTTATTATTTTTTTACAGATGACTGTATTACTTCCTTACCTTCCACAGTAATTTGGAAAGGTTAGCTGCTTGCAGTAAAAAATTCTCGTATACCTTGGCCACTACCTGTTCAGAATTTATAATGAAAGAAACATGAACAAAAAATTAAACGTGTCGAAAGGTTAGGTTTATGAACATACAAAAAATTAAGTAGAAATTACATAAAAAATTAAATTTGTAACTAATTATAAAGTAAATTTAAGTGATATTGACAGCGAAATAATTCTGAGATGGATGCTCCCGAGGTGTTACAAAAGAAGCTGTATTTTTTGGTAGAACAGTTACAAAACATGGCCAGAGATTTACCCCCGTAACTGGATTTGGTTTTTGGACATGACGAGTCGTAATTTATTGCTTTTATTTTTAGAAAATACCAGATGCGTGTGCCGTATGAATTACTATCGAGTTTAGCTAATTGTTTATTAAACGAAACAGTATTTGAAATAGTTAAAGGTCTGATGGAAATACAACATGTAACTGAACAACATTTATACCAACAACGTCTTCAATTAATCAATAAACATAAAAGTTAGTTGAACAAAGGATAATCTTTTCTGAGTCTTATGCAGTAGTCCTAATTTTAGTGGAGGAACAAGATTTACTTAATAATTGTCGGATTACTGCTGCTGAGAAGGTTGAGAAACTAAAGCAGTTAAAAGATGAACAAAGACAGGATTCTAAGGAACTTGATAAGTCACTTGTGTTGCAATTAGATCAAAAGGTAAACGGTCGGACAGTTAAGTTATAAATACATACCTATGTACCTTTAATAATTAATTGGTTTCATTAGGTAACTGATCAACAACAAACTTTAGAACAGGCAGGGGTTCCTGGCTTTTATGTTACGTCTAATCCTCTAGAAATCAAAGTACAAATGCATTTAATTGATTTCATTCTAAGATTGAGTAAAATGACTATACCTTTAAATCTGTAAGAATAAGAGAACAAAAAATCAAATTAACTATATTAAAATAAGTAAATAATATAAATAGTTCGTCAATTGTTGTTTATATCTATTTAAGAGTTTCTAAAAGTTGATGAAAAACGTTTTTCATACGTTTGATGTGTTGTATTTTATGGTAGCTAAAATACATTTTTACATAAGTACATACACATTTTTATCTACTATTTATGTATTTTATAAATTCGGCTCTTTCAATTAAAAATGCAATAATTTACCAATAAAAGTGTAGCAACTTGGAATTGTTGAAAAATAAAGCACATTTGATAAAATAGTGAACTAAGACTCGTTTATATGTATTTGAAACATTTTATTGGTTTTCACATTGTGTTAAAATATTATCATTTCGTTTTTGGTTAAATTGAAATACATTTAATATATATTTAGCATGTGTTTGCAGAATTGAATTAAGTAACGAAAAATAAAAATTTTGTTATTAAATTTATTTACTGAACATGTAGAACAAAAATCATCGGATATGTTTTATATCGACGTTTTATTGCTTTATATGCAGATAATTTAATCAATCACAAGATAAAAATACGATACATATGCCGTATGTTTCAAATAATAAAAAGTCTGGGAGGCTGTAAATGGAATTAAATCTCTTAAAAAACTAGATTTTTATCAAAATCACGAGCGGACAATAATAAAACGTTTTATTTCGAAAGTATAATCCAGGTATCGTCCATTTTGACTGTGCAAAAATGTTTGTATCTAAAAGAGTTGAATACTAAAAAAGCTTTAAAAGAATCTCGTATCGTCCTTTTACCTATCATGTGGATTTACATACATATAATATAGTAGTTATTTTGAAGAGGCACTAGTGCACTCGACGAGAAAATTTGAGAAGCGAAAAAGCAACGAGACGTAATTGGCACCAACGATAAGTAAACGAATTTTCTAGTTATCTATTATTCGACTTTCTTTGAGGGCGTGCTCACTTTTCCATACGAAGATCCTTCGCTGATTTTCGTAGTTCCCACCGTCTTGTAGAGTAAAATAATAACTGAAAAAAATAGTTAAAAGTTAATCAATCATTACATTACAATTAGAAGAGAAATTTAAAAGGATAAATTCTTACATGATCCAATAATGACAGATCCGATTAAAATGTAAAACGGATTTCCACTGGAAAGTAACGCGAACATGTAGTAAGTCATTGGGCATAATATGGTAACACACCAGAACAACATATTGATCAAGGGATGGATCCGCCTTTCATCTTGAAACTCTTTGACCCTTTCAACTCCAGATGTTGCAAAAAAGTCGCCAGTTTTTGCAAAACTCTCCTTCATTTTGTCCTGGAATGGTATTTTACATTTACCTACAGAATATTTAAAAAAAAAAAACAATAATGTATTTGGAAATGGAAACACTACTTTCTGAATGAAAAGGTCTCTTAAAAATTTTTCTTGCTCTTTTTCATCAGTAGGTACGTCCTCCATGGAGTATCGCTTCTGATAATAATAAGCAGTTACTGGTTTTCCATCCATTAGACTTGTCATTGTGGGTTTAACGTGGCTGTCTTCTTTAAATGCCACCATTGTATCATATAAAGCAGGGACTTTGCCTCTCATTGGAGGCAGACTTGCGATGAACCCTTTGAAACGGGGCTGTAGGTGATGGTTTAATTGTGGCAAGTTTTTCTCTTGTGCATATTTTTCAGAAATTTTATGTTTTTCTTTGGTGAAACGGGTTCCTTCAGGGAAAAGCAACAACTGAAAGCACTTTTCTGTTGTAAGATGAACATTTAATTTAATGTAGGTATTACCCAGATAGGGTCTGGATAATCGGCTAGCTGTGTAATTTGTTTCTCTATTACCTCCTTGTCTTTTTCAAAAGATCTTTCTAAAAAAACAAATTCTGCAAACTTCCAAGCCCATCCCATGATGGGTATAAACTGCGTAGATTTTTTAGCATAAGCTTTGCAATTCTATAAAAAAAAACATACGAGTAATTAATAATAATTACACCTATTTATTGATTTATTTATATAAATTGCTTATGACCACTGAAAATCCTATACTTAAACTTAAACATGCAATTGGCTTACACCTAGCAGACGTATTCTATCACAAACCATCCAACCAATTAACCAATCGATTTCATAAGAATGATTCATTACACAATATGCGTGTTCTTTGCCCCAATATTTTTTGTAGTCATCTTGATCAATAAAAATTTTAATATTGGTCTCTGACCACCAGTCGCCCATAAAAACCAGCTCTAAAAGTTAATTAGGTAGCTAGCAATTTGAAAAGGCAGACAAATGCTTTGCAATATTTCAAATAGATGACTTACGTGAATAGATGGACCAACATAAATACCAATTTATTTTCCTGTACAAATATTTATTAAATGGTCTTAAAATCACATACAATAAAGCTTGAATAACGTTTATTATCAGTCCTGACGTGAAAAATGTTATTGCCATGCATAACTGTAAGCTTTTCAATCTTTTAAGTTTTGAAAAATCCATTTTTATTTTATCTGAAAATAATAAATAATTTAACTTTTATCACTTAGCAGTCTCACCTTTTAATCAATTAATTAATTTACAACATAGAAAATGAAATCTTCAAATAGGTGTTAGGTATACCTTTTATCCGGATAGTTTGTTAATAGCTAATAGGGAAATATGTAGGTGATAGGTCCCTATAGTTTTATTACGTACCTACGTAGGATAAAACTAGTTATTAAAAATAAGAAGTAAACTAATCGATTACACTGTTAACGTCTTCAATTAAGTAACAAGGGCATTTAAAGAATTGGAATACAACGAGCGAACGAGCCATATTTCAACGTTCATCATAAACTAAGTCAGTAAAAAAAACTATTATGCCATACACACCGACGTCGTTGCCAAATCATGTTATATTGTATCTGTATCTTTGGTATCGTTGCATGCTTGTCACAGATCATATATGCATATATGTACGCATGTATGTATGGTATGTACGTGCAAGCAAAGAGCCCCCTGTTGCCAATTTTAAGGGCGAATTAAAAAAATAATAATCTCAAGTAAATATGAGATAAATTTATGAGATAAAAAAAAAAAAATTTCTTTACTTATATTATTGATATTTACAATTTAAAATTAGACGTCAAATAATTACAGCAATAGGTATAAAAACTATTACTATAATCGACGAATTCATCATTTTCGCTGATAAAATTGCAGATTTGTAGTTGTACCACAGATACATATTGCACTATTATAGTCAATGACTCTTATTGTGAGTTACTTACAGTGGTTCACATATATTATCGAACGGTTTAAAATGAAAACTTTTCATTGAATAACAAAAATTTTAAAATCTATCGCGTAAAATTATTGTCGTTACTAATTATGTATGCCTTATTTTCCAGACAACAAGTTACTTAATTAATGAACAATTTTTGTTAAAACATAATACACCTACCAACTTGCACCCTTCAAAATCACTCTAACGAAATAAAAAAATGTGGCAAATAATAAAAAAAAACAAATGATAAAATTTCGAAATAAAAAAAAATAATAAAAGTAATGAAATTGAGATACTTAGTTAGTATAGCTTATTAATTTTTTTTCCTAATGTATAAAATAGTCAGTTTCCAAAAAAAAAAAAAGAAAAAAGAAAGGGTCGGACAAAACTGCGCTAATACGTAGATATAATAGGTACCTACTAATTTTCAAAGAAAAAAAAAAAAAAAGAAACACCTATAATTGAGTGAAAGTATTTAATTAATTATATAAGTAATGAAACAAATGAAATGTATTTGAATTAATGCGAATGCTATTTTACTATTACCGAATTGTACCGAATTCTAAAAGTTAACGGCATAGAGATTGTCAACAACTTGAAGCTGTTTTTTCCGCTTTAATTAATTAATTAATAAATTAATTATAAGATCCGGTGGTTACCTAGATTACGTGGTTTTGGTTTTGCGGTATGGCGGTTTTGAAGAGTTCGAGTCGATTGTTGATTGTGAATAGCGATGTGATAGTGACAGCGGCTAACTAACGAGTTTCGTTTGTCGTGGCTCGTGGGGATGATTGAAGATTATGCAATATTTTGAATGGAGGTGAAATAGGTATCTACAGATAAAACCGATGAAATGAACAGAGACGGCTTCATATTCCGCCTTTTCGTGACATGTTTGTTGAAGTGTTTCTTTCCTCTTTGTTATTATAAATATCTGCACGTTGTATGTTGTACTTGTACCTACTACACCTACCTACTACTTAATACCCTACCTACCTACCTACCTACCTACCTACCAATTAATAATATAATTAATCGTGAAAATGGTAAAATCAAGCTTCCTTTTTATCTTGTGCAGTTTTGCGACGTGCATTGGCAATGCATTCAGTCGTATTTTATTACATCCGAGTGATCAAAATGTCACCAACTATTACAACTCCCAATCAGTAAGTTATCTGTTAAGTAACTATTTTTTTTATCTTTACATTTATTTGATGCTTAGGTACATAGATAGATAGGTACCTACTGTATATTGAAATCAACTAAATAATATGTACATATTTACAAATACATACGATTTTTTTTTTTTTTTCAAGTCACTGACTTGTTCGAAATTATCGCATTAGATTTACATGTTATTTTATTTATTGTGATTATTAAGGCACGTCTGGTTTAATGAACTCTGTTTTTTAATAAACCAAGTTTAATTATTTTATTTTCATTTTCAAACTATGTATGTAGATTACGCAGATTATTATTATTATTATTATGTCTTTCTTTATTTCTTTTGAGTTATAAAAAAGTTTTAAATAAAACCTAATAATGACCTACGTGAATTTAAAATAAAAGAAATTTTAATGTAATGTTTTTAAATTTTCGTATAGCTAGCTAATAGTACCTATCTACCCGCCTACTTATATAAAGTAAATTAGTAGATAGTGAATTAGTGCCTACTTACCTACCTACCTACCTACCTACCTACCTAATACCTATATCTATAAGATGTACCTAGCATTTATGTAATTTCCTTCCAAGTTTGTTCATCCGATAGAAAATAAAAGTGAAAGTTGTCCTTTGAGAAGATGAATTAATAGATATAAAAACGTAGTTTTCTAATTTAGAAAAGGGTGGGGGGGCGGGGGGATCTAAAAAATGCACGTTATTCTTCTTTGTCTGCGCGAATAATTCGATTTTATCAATTGTACTTATCTATTGTAATTTTTTAATAATTTTTTTTGCTCTCGAAATGAAAGGGGGAAGAGAGCATCCATCTGAACCCGGAATTTATCTAGTAGATACCTAAATAAGTTAACTTTTACCAATGAAGCGTAATAAAAGAAGTTGAACTTAAAAGTAAATGAGTGCTGGCTGTACCTATTATAGTTCGCATCCACTCGCATCGACATGTGACAAACAAACACAAATGTTTTTAATTTCAGAAAAGGCGATGCGAGATTCCAAAAACGGCCCCGAAAAATATCGAAAATGCAATAGTGGAATGTCAAGTCGAAATTCAGATTGCGCTTTTATCTGGTACGTAGCTATATATGCATTTATTATCTTTTCATTTTTTACGATACATAATATAATAATATACCTACCTACCTGTATCTAATAATTTCAAGTGTGCAAGTCCGCCATTACCTACCTACCTACCTACCTATTATACTTACATTGCTAATTAAACTTTTTTCACAATTACCTATTCAACGTAAAACACATTTCAGTTAATCTTAATTACCATTATTACACTGTTGTTTTATACGTAAACAAGTGTTTAATTAATGAATCTATCGCGAATATCTAATTAAGTGTGGACATGGCACATTCTCACGTGCTTTTTCTTATCACTGTTAGTTTACGTACTATTAGCAGGTATCTAATTAATACCCACCTATAGATACCTATAGATAGGTTTAAACATACTATGTACGTACAAGACATATCTATCTACCTACCTGCAAATTCTATGAAATTAAAAGTAAGTTAGAGTAAATGGAAGGAAGTCTAGTTTTCGACGAATCTTTTCTTCTTTTTTCCTAACCAGTAGATAATTTAATTAAGAAACTACTCGTATAATTTCAAAATTTGAATAAGTATCTATTTTTTTAATAGATAGGTACATACATAGATATGTAGTAGGTAGGTAATTACTTTTTGAACTATTTGTTCGTTTATTTACGACTACCTAATACCTACACCTATCTATACGTTACCTTCCTATCTACTTGGTGTTTTTTATTATTACATAATAAGTACGTTGCAGATGCTATAGAACTCGTTGGCGTTGACAGTACAAAAAGTGAAAGCCGCCAGCAATTAACGAACGATGAAAGAAATCGAAAAGTAAGATCTACTGATACGTTTTTTACAGAAGAAGAAAGAAAAATTGCCGGCGTAAGTGACAATAAGACATTTTCTATTATTATACAATACCTAGGTACTTACTAAGTACCTACTTAGTTTATATCCACCTGTATCTACCTATTTAATTAATATTTTTAATTATTTATCGATGATTTCTAAAAAAAAAAAAGAAAAAGAAATGCCTATGTATCTATCTACCTACATATTTTGAAAGTTTCCTTATAAATCGAAAGTAGGTAGGTACACCTAGGTAGGTACTTATTAGACATTAGACAGGTAAATTACAGTAGCGTTGTTATAAGTAGTTAATTAGTTACTTAGACTATTACCTCTACTATTTACTATTACAACTGGTCACTCACCTGATCCTGATTGTACATAAGATTTCGAATTTCGTAGATATAACACACTTGTAGGTACTCGAAACCCAAATAAAGACATTTACCATTTACGATTATTAGGTACATACTACATATACCTACCTACCTATCTGCCTAATACTGCATATTTAAACAGAAATGAAATAATTAGGTATGTATCTTCTAAGTATAGGTACCTACCTACCTACCTACTCACTAAAACTAAATAAGTAGATAATATAATTTACATACACACGTTTATGTCGGTCGATTAGCGAAATTTAACGATAATACTTAATTAGATAGATATAGGTACCTAGCTAGGAAAAGGTTGAAGATAATTATGTATTTATTAGAAACTACCTACTACCTTCCGTTTCTCTTTCATAATTAGGTAGGTAAATAGGCAGGCAGGTATAACATAACAGATACGTATATACGTACCTATATACGTAATTACCTAATAGATACTTAGGTATCGTACAACAACCAACTTGTTTTGCCTTTATAAAGATCGCAATTACCTACCTACCTATGTGCCTGCATAGATAAACGACATTAAATCAGTGAGTGACTAGGCCAATTAGGTATAATATTTTTCGAAAAATTACCGTTTACCTACCTACCTACGTTACCTAATTTTAATTGTGAGATAGTTTATATACGTACGTACATATACATACATAAATACATAGATACATACGTACCTACCTACTTAACAAACGATGTGCTAAATCTACTTATCATCAATTACGTAGACGTAGGTAGGTACCTCTACTAATTTATGTGTTTTTTTTTAATTATTTTTTCTTTTAGTGTCTTCTCCAATGCGTTTATCGTAAAATGAAGGCAGTAAGTATTTTTTTATAAGATAATACATAATAGAAATTATTTATTTCTCCTTCAGCGATTACCTACTTGAAATATTGACACTATCTTTTCTTTTTTTTCCTTTTATGAATGACTTTTTTAACGTTTTTTTTTATCGTAAATTTGTATATAGATAGATAAATATGTGTAGGTAGCTATAAATACATACATAATAGACATACCTAATCCTTTTGTCTCGTGAACAATTCCAGTTAGGTACTTAGGTACCTGTATACATAGGTACATAAAGTTTTAAGTTACCCGGCGCATCCACAAAACTTTTCCCTTTTTTATTGAGTGTTGTGTTTGTTATACCCATCCATCCATACCTGTAGCCTGTATATATACCTACCTACCTACCTACCTACCTACCTACCTATTACATATGTATATGAATAATGTACCTAAGATATATCCGTATGCGTATTTATATAGGTAAATGAATTTGGATTTCCCACGCCAAATGGACTCGTTACTTTGTATACCGAGGGTGTCACAGATACCGAATATATGAAAGGGACATTTCAGGCAGTGAATAGCTGTTTGGCAAATGCAAAAAAGAAATATTCCACAAACTTGGAAAGTATTAAAGGTAAACAAGTTTGATCTCGAAAATATGTTATTTACCTACCTACCTACCTACCTTTACTTGTTTCCTGATGTGATAAGTAAAGCTTCTGTATATTTTTTTAGACGATGGAACAACATGCGATGTCGCCTTCTATACTTTCGACTGTATTTCCGATTTGATCGATGAATATTGTAAACAAAGACCGTAGCTAGATTTTTTTTAGCACATTCATTCTATTCTATGTTACACGTTGTAGGTAGGTATGTACATACTTAGCTACTAATAATACCTACGATGTGTTTTAGCAATCACATATACAAGTGTGTACGTAGGTACCTATCTATTCTATTATATTCGTACAATCTTTCATTTCAACCTTTGTACCTACCTTTGTATTGAAAATACTTATCTAATAAAGAAGATAATTAATTATTAATAGATATGTAGGTAGGTACTTTACTTTTATTTTTCCTCCTTTGACTCACTCACTCTTCTCGTTAAATATTTAAAAACAATACAATACAATACAATACATAGAAAGAAAAAAAAAAAAAAGCAGACGATTCGATAGATAGGTAGATACATATATAGTGAATATGTAGGCATCTAATACCTACCTACTAATAAAGTAATAAATTAATTAATAAATTGCAATACCTATTCTAATAACGATAACGCATTAACACACGCGCGTACACACGTAATGAACTACGAGAGTTAAATAATTCTTACAGCGTTTGCGACCTTTAGCGCGAACCGAATGACATTCTGTCGGTTCGCTTTCTGCTTTCAGATTCTGATTCGTTGTTTTTTTCTTTTGTTGCCTAGGTACCTACTTAGTTACCTACCTAATTAAAAATTCATTTGGCTGAAGCTGTTGCGAATAAATTAAATAATAAAAACAAATACATAGTTATTAGGTAGGTACAAGGTACACAATAGGTAGATACATACCTATGTATTAGAATGCTCTTTTTATCGTAAAATAAAAGGATCCAAAAGACGAAACACTCAGGGTGGAGGATTTCAAGGATGCCTTCATGTGGATGGATAGTAGGTAGGTACTAGGTAGGTATAGGTGTACATACAGAGGCATTTATTTATTTATTTATTTATACCTAGCCGATCTAATGATGAAAGAAAATCTTGCTTGCAACTGAAGAGAATCTCATATCTAAGTACATTAGGTACCTACATAGATAAGTACATAACAGATTCCCATCTTCATTTTAAAGATATTCAAAATGATAACGATAGACGTAGCTGTTATTAACATATCACACGCCTTGTTAAGTTAATTACAATTTTTTATGTATGTATGTATATACGTTATTATTCTAAATGTGTGTAAAGATACATACATACATACATACAACAAGATTACGTAGGTATTAGGTAGGTACTTTGTTGATTAATTGAGCTATTGTTTTCATCTTCGTTAACATATTGATGAAGTAAGCGTTGCGTTGCGTTGCGTTGCGTTGGTTGTGAAAGATAGATAATTAATAATAATAATAATAATAATAAATAATTGGACTAGGACATGATGACTTACTTTAGAATTGTTGCGGATCAATTTATTGTTAGATATCAGTTATTTTTATAGTAGTATCTATAGGTACAAGGGTTGATTGTCTTAGGTATTATGTAGTTAGCGTGGTACGTACCTATGGGGTACGTACCTATTTTGTGTACCTGCTAATCTAGTGCCTACATATGTACCTGCATATTTCCATCAGAATATGAAATTAGAAAAACGAGCAAGAATTGTCGAACCGTTAACAAGGACATCTTTGATCTTCACGCAAGGAAGAACAGCCAGCCTTCGCCGCTGTCCTCTTTAAAAACAAGTTCATTTTTTCATTCAAAAACATCGTCTTATTGTTCTCTTTATAAACAATGCATGTGTACCTGTATCAGACATGAAACAAAACTTGGCTCTAATTTTGTCCCACTATTTTTTTATCTTTTACACTTCGTAACGTACCTACCTATAAAAGCTGCGTATCTATAATTTGTTTTCTTAGTTTTTATAAAAACGAAACACGCGACGGGGTTTTTGAGTTCCCGATGTAAAAAAAACAAAAAAAAAACAGTTACCTATGTGAATTTTTCAAAGTGAATTGTTTAATTTAATTGTGTGTTATTTATTTTGCCGGATGCTGTATACGCCTGTATACTAAGTATATATAAGTATCTATAAGTACCTCGATATATTAATTACTTATAATGGGGAAGGTAGGTATCGTATCTATCGATCGAAAACGTTTTTATATCTATAGCAAAACCCGCAAGCATCGTCATATCCGTTTTTCTTCTTTAGATTTCGTCAGTATTTTTGGTCGTTTCTTTGACAATTTTCGTTTTAAAAAATGCCTCAGCGGCCGCCGATGATTATAACGTTTTATACCGAGATAAATCGTTTGAATTTGGATACGACACACCAGATTCTTATCATCACGAACGAGGAAACAGAAATAATGTAATAGTTCACGGTGAATTTGGAGGTCGAAATCCTTCCACAGGTATTAGATACCTAAGTACATATAAGCATAATACCTATATCTAGTAATTTTTGTATTTCTAAATGAATTAGGACATATTGACTCGATTCGGTATACAGCTGGACCAAGAGGATACAGGCCTAGAGGGAAAAGCGTCGTGAGAAAATATGACCAAAGTCAAAGTGATGGTTTAAGAAGACCGACCGGGAATAAAGACGATCCCTATTTTGATCCTAGCGAAGACCCGAGTTACAATTTTGGCTTTAAAACAAGGACTTACCAAAGACAAGAAAGTACATATATATATATATATATATATATATATATATATATATATAATACTTACCTACTACTTACTTATAATAAAAATTACTATGCAAATTTTACTTTTAGCGACGAACAACGTTGGAGACGTGACAGGGAAATTTTCTTACTTAGATGACGTTGGCGAACGACATAATGTGGACTTTGTGGCCGGCAAAAGTACGGGGTTTCATGTAAAAACTCCGTTTCCCGACTCGAATCCGAGAGCATACGGACCTTTGTTCTTTAAAGGACGGGGAAAACCTATCCCGCGAGGCAGAACGTCAATTCAAAGACAACTAGACGGCAGTTATATGTAGGTTCAATAAATACCTTACCTATAAGTATGTACTTTAGTTTATTTAATAGATACGTCGTTCGTTGTTGTAATTTAGGTTTGTTTCGGCTGGTCCAGATCAAAGAAGAACCGAAACAAGTGACTCATCAGGACACGTTAGAGGATCTTACACTTATCTGGACGATAAAGGCGTTCAACACACGGTACATTATATAGCAGGTCCGGAGACAGGATACAGGGTTCTTAAGACTGTTAAAGGACCTCATTTGCCGGACGTATTTCCCTTTGGAAGTCCTGAATACGTTCCGCCGAGTGCTGATGATGATGTTTATGATAGTTATCCAGAAGATGTTTTTACCGCATCCGAAAGCGGGAGGATCAAACCGAAAGGACAAGCCATCGTCAGTATTAATACGAAGGATGAAAGTTCCTTTTCAAATCACATCGATAACAATTCGGGACAATCCAAGTTCAATTCGGACTCGTTTGACGACGGCGGTGATGACTTTGGGGATTTATTTGGAAAGGATGAGGGCGCACCGAAAAAGCATCATACAAGTGCTCATCCTTCTGCACCGTATTCTCGATCTCACGACAAACACGGTACCGAAGACGAAGACGACGGCTCATACAAACCTTCCGGAGATGAAGGTGCTTATAAAGAAAAAGAAGAAGAAGAAGAACAACAACAACAACACAAGCATCAAGACGACGATGACGACGGTCTTTACAAGCCTGACCAAGAAAATTGCTGTAGCACTGGAAACTCTGGAATCAACGTTCAAATAACCGGAAATAGAGAAGGCGCTGTAGTTACGAATCTGGGGAAGAAAATTTTATCTGTTCCTCCAGGAGTTTCTGTAAGAGCGCACGTTCAGGCTATCGATTTGATTCCTTTGAGACCTAAAGTACTTTCTCCTGGCGAACAGCTTAAAGAAGAAACGGAAAGAAAATCGGACCAAGTCGAAGCGGAATCGAATATAGACGAGAAAATTATTATTAAACAAGAAAACACAAACCATAAGACGAACGCAAATTGATTGAGAATTTAATTTTAAATTATTTATTAATATTATTAGGTAGATATACCTACCTATTTTTTGTTATGAGAAGAATAAAATATTTATGGAGATTTGTTTAATATTTCGTTACCTATACCTAATGTTAATTGTATGTACCTATGTATTAGGTAAGCGAAAATAATAACTTTACTTTTGCCGATAATCTCATGTATGTATTTTGTCTTTTGTCAAAATAAAATATTAAAGTAAGTAATCATTCAAGATCACCCATACTCAAGCCAAATTAAATTAATAAAATACATATGTACGTAGCAGTTCATATTGTAGGTACCTAAAATTATTACAACACTGGCAGAGGAACAAATCTATAAAAATGCGTGAATCCGTATCCGTACGGATATCCTACAGGATAACCTCCTGGAATATAGTAAACGGACGACGGCGATGAGCCTCTTTGTAAAGTTGCTTTTGAATCCAACTGTTTCCCGTCATCCTGTTTTTGATTGTGTTCCTATTGAAAATACGTACGTATTAAACGACTTACCTAAATTAATTTTTATTGGCTTAATTACACACACCAACATGAAAATATACCTACCTACGTGCTATCTATGTAGGTATACCTACCTATGTACTTGATAGTAAAAATCTATATTTATTATGTAGATAAGAAGCATAGATTATTTACATAATGGCAAAAAAAAAGAACAATGACGTGATCTCCGAGAATAAAAAGTTGCTCTAATGCGCCTTTGTCTATTTTAATGATTTATTTTTTCATCATTAAATAATGTACCTAAGCTTTAGCATCGAAAAGTGAATCGAGGATCATTTACGTAAATAAATTAATTTTATTCGGAGTTGTAAAATTAGCCAACGTATGTAAGTACCTATGAATTTGCATCGTATCTACTTATTACAAATGATTTTTATTTTATTCACCTGTGCCACTTGAACGATGGGCAGCGATACGATTGCAGGCTGAACAATTTCGGATTCGACAGCCACTGCGCGATTTTCGTGAATTGAATACGAATAATCTTTACCACCGTTGTCTGATTTCACATTAACGACTGACGAATCCAGAGGAATAATCGAAGCAGCCCTCAAAAAAGAGAGGATCGCAAAGAGAAAAATGACCTAAAAATACATAAGTAGGTACATATGTAGATAATACGTTTTTAAATTTCACATTAAACGCACTCACGATTTTTATAAACATTTCGTTTCGTATGGCCTGTTGCAATTACCTACGTATCTTGGAAGCAGATCAAAAACTAATTCCTCCGCCGTATCTATTACCCCCTTTATATTAAAATGTAATAAAGAAAAAAGAAAAAAAGGCCAGCAGATAAACCTGCAGTTGTAGGTACGTACACAGGTACGTACGTACGTATATGTATACTTAATGGGCACTAAAAGTATTTCTAGACGGGAAACCTGCACATGCACGAAGATTCAAGTTGCAAACATGTACCTACCTACGTAGGTAACATGAAATAATTCTATAAAATAGTAGCGTTTTTACCTTTTAAAAAAATTGAAATTCAATCGATTGATTTTCTTTTGCATAATCCGTCGTACCTACCTACCTACCTACCTACTTTGTATTAAGCAAATTTGGCGTATAGAATTTTAAATTTTTGGCAATCTTATTACCCCATTCTTCATGTTGTACTTGAATGTTAATTCCGATGGCAGCGATTTTCGCATGTTTTGGTTTTGCAACGGAAAATTAGAATAGAATAGCGAACGCTCATTAATTGTAAACAGAACAGAACAGAACAGAGGTGTACCTACCTACGAGGTAGAGACAATTCACTGAATCAAAACGGAAAATCATTTGGTGGAAAAAAAGGACGCCCTTTCGGCCAATAGATACAGATTTGAACGGTGCCATCGAGTATACAAACAATTCTTGGAAGACATAATATTAAGCAGAAAGGTTCGTTGGCATCATAAGCAAAGTCAAGGTTTAAACGAGAAGAAGGTAAACCGCTTTATACCTACCTATCTATCTATCTATGTACTAAATACAGATACAGATACAGATGGTACCTGTATAGCGAACTCTCACTTGACCGGTTCAATTAATTAATGGACATCTCATACCTACCTATAAGTTTTACTGCAATTTTTTATTTACTTTTAAAGCAATCAAATATAGGTACATACTTATTACATATTAGGTACCTAATACCTACCTATATTTAAAGGCGCATCAGTTCAGACATCCCAGGTTCCGGTCAAAATATAAAGACAAATTAAAACTTTTTTTTTACTTTACTTTATACTTATTTTAAACAAAAACTTATTACATATTAGCATAGCAAAAAAAAATTGTTTTACTAATTACATTTTTTTGTATTATTAAAATATAAAAAGAATAATTGTAGGTACCTAGCTACCTACACCTGTTAGAAATAAATTAAAAAAAATAAACCGTTAATAACTACCTACCTACCTACCTATGCATTTATTAACGTACTTATGTACATATGTAGGTTTTTGAGAGTTTTTCATAGAAAAATATTTTGAATTTAACAAGACCGGAATGGAATGTTTTATTGTGGTGGCCCCTGTTGAGAGGTCACTTCATAAGTACACATAGGTACATACATACTTGCAAATTAGTTAGATGAATTTACCAGTAGAAATTATATAATAATAGGTACATAGGTAGGTATATATATATAATTACTGTAAGCACATATATCTTCTATTTTATTTTTATTGAATGATGATGATTATTAATTTTCAATCAAATTGTTCGTTTTATGTCGTGCCACTTTGCTGTATACTACGTATGTTATGTTATGTGTAAGTATGTGTAGCTCCCAGTAGCTCCTCTATTCATGTATTATAAGTACTGTATAATACATGAATAATTATTATGTATGTATGTATGTACCTACCTAGTATGTAGCTACTGTTATAAAGTACAAGTACATTATATGTAGGTACACTTATTAATTTGTTCCTAAACGATGTTTTGAGCTTCACAATCAGTCACGTATATTATAATACAGTACAGTTTTATAAGATAGGTAAGTAGATAATAGGTAATGCATAATTTGGTGCATAAAAAAATTATCTATTTATCGTTAGGTACCTATTCACTCAAGATACGGTCATCTTATTTGTTGTATCTACCGATAGATAGGTGTTTGTAGTTGATTGACCTTTAAAGTCCTTTTATTTTTCTCTTCTTTGATATCGAATAGGGGTTGTAGTGTCAGGCTGGTCTGGATCTGGACTTGACTAATTGTAAATTCAACTTTCTAATTGGGGTGTAATATGTATGTAGTTTGCATTTGATTTTGGTCGCCCTTTTTTTTTTTTATTTTATTGCTTAAATTTTTAATTCAATGTCCTCCGGTTACTTGTACATATTTTTGTGAGGTAGCCGAACCGCACATCAGGTAGATACAGTAGGTATTGATTGTACCTACGGATGAAAATGTTTGTTGAACCTGCGAGCTGCGAGTCAAGCCCCGAAGGCCCAATACAAGCCTCTCTTCATTTGGTTCAGACATAACGTTCCTTGCCCCTTCTTTCTCATGTCAGATAAACGTTAACTTAAGAAGCCGAGGTCCAATGTTATTAAGCTAGTTTTGCAAAAGGTCCACTGACAAAAAAGTTTTCGATAAGTTCACGCAGAAAGTGTACCGTCGTTTTCGTTATTCTTTTTAAATTCAAATAGGTACATAATAGGCACTTGGTTGAAAAAAATGATGAAGATTCTTATATTGCTGGTATGTAGGTATTTACTGTTTTTTTTCTTTTTAATGTTATTTTAATTTATAATTTCTGTGTTAATATTTCGAAGCAATCAGTTAATTGACTTTTTTATGTAAAATATCCTTTTAGTCTTTGTAGAATATGAATAGGTATATGTATTCAACTAATGTTCTCTTTCGGTCATCGACTTCCTTTATTGCTGTAGGTACTTACTGTTACGTTATTCAAGTACATACATACCTACCTACCTACCTATTAATTAAATGCATACCTACAGATAGATCGAATTATAATTTTATATTTGTTTCGACAGATCAGTTGTCATCTAGTTTTTATAAATGCTAGACCCGAAAGAACAAAGAATGAGGCATCTGATGTTGAAAGTGTAGAGTAAGTAAAATTAAAAGTTTTTAAAACTATTAATCCTGATGATCGTGTAATTCGTGGAATAAGTAGTTTAAATGCATGTGGTTTTTTGCGGATAAAATAGTTTAAATAAACACTTAGAATAATTATTGCGGGAATAGGTAGGTATTCATTGGTAAGTACGTAGATGATTGATTAACAAACCCAAACTTACCCTTAAAATTATAAGCAAAGCAAAATAAAAAAAAGGTAAATATTACCACAAATGTTTATTAGATAAGTATATGTATCTACGTATTTATTATTTTCGTTCTAACAACTAAAAATATCAAATAATAAATAAAAATTTACGTATTAGGTATTAGGTACATATTGTACGTACATTACGCATCGTAGACGCTAATGTGTTTCTGTGTTAGTGCTTGGGATGTCTGCTTTAGAAGATAAGATAATGAAGATGCTGCATAATTTTTTGGGTAAGTTTTGCCCCTAATACCTACTAATTGCTCTGTCAGTTTCGAAAACAATACAGAAAAAATCAATTTAATTTTCAGAATCATAGAATCGAAGCCCTATTCGAAAATTTCGACGTCTGGACTGAACCAAGACAATAAAGATCATGAACGCAAAACAAAAGAAATATTAGAAAAAATCGATCAAGTCAACAAGAATTTGGGTTACGTGCAAGACAGGAATAAACCAGAGAGAAAATTATATTACGGAATATTTTCCAAATCGGAACAGAATAAAAAGCCCGTTACTACTTCTGATCTCTTCCAGTCGGGATTGAAAGATCTTGCCAAAATTGTTGGAGTTGATATTGATAGTAGTAATATCAGCAGCAAAGAAAGAATGATGAACGAAAATCGACCCCCGCAATACTTTTTGTTTCCCATTCGTCCCGATCATCGATCTGTCAGTTTCGTAAATAATATGGAACAACAGCCCAACACGAAAACTGACTTTGAATTACTGAAGAGGACGATAACTCAAATAAAAGATATCGTCAGCAACGTCCATTATCAAAATTACCCCATTTTTAAACAAGGGAACACGTTCGTCATTCCCAGCGTTGTTAAACCGACGATAACGGAAGCAATAAAACCTGACCAAGAAACGAGGAGAAGTATTGGAAATAGCGGACCTGCAAACTCCCCCATGGTGATAATTCCAATCAACGATAATTCAGAAAAAATCGACCGACAATATGAAGAATACGAATACGAATACGACGGAGAATTTGCAGGCAGAGAAAACACTAAAAGAAGAAGTGAACTAAAAAGGCCAACCCCTTCGACCAGCACCACTCTCGGTGGTATGATTGAAGATAAACGAGATTCTAGAAGGCGTTACAAGAAACCCGAATCGACGGAATCGTCTAAAATTTTAGGCATAAAACTACCACAGCATTTCGGTTTAGACGGTCAAAAATTTGGAAACGGAAACGGCGCCAGCGGGGAAAATTCCACCAAAGATACACACAACCAAATAGGTGGCGATAAGAAAAAATTGTGGAGCAGGGACAACACCGGAAGTGGCATTTTCATTCAAAGGCTCAAAGTGAGGAAGGGCGGAGTAGCCATAGCAGGACCTGGAGGTATAGCCACCGCTGGCAGCGGAGGAACTGCAATTGTAGGACCCAGCGGAGTGGCCTACACCCAGCCAGATAGTGTGGCTATTGCCGGAGCTGGCTCCAAAGTTGTGGCAGTCGATGCCGGTATAAATTTGACCGATCTAGTTCACGCCTTGCAGAATATGAATAGATCGAACGAAAATGAATTCGTACCACGAATTGGAAAGGTCGTCGCTACTGGACCGGTCATATACTACAACAGGGGATAAATAGATAGATATTATTGACAAAGAACGATCTAATTCTGTTGCTAAAAATCCATTAATTTATAAATTATTTATGAAGTAGATAGGTACAATAAATTAAGTACGTCTGTAGATAGATAGATACCTATTAAGTAGGTATATGTAATTGGTTTGATTATGAGAAATACAATACCAAAATGGTACAAATATATACCTACCTAATATTTTTGTTTTTCTATTTTTTTAATAACATACACGAATATAATTTTTAGTATGCGTTTCTATTTCCTTTTTTATTTTTTTTCCTCTTCTCTACTTGGAAAAGGGACTTTCACTAGAAGCAATTTTCTCTAAACTTTTATTTTCATAGTTGTAGAAATTGTACACTAAATTATTAGAAATAGTTTTTTCTTTCTTTTCCTGTAGATTTGCAGATTCTTTCAACTCTCCACTGTACAATTTATCACCAGTTCGTTTTATTTCCGATTACAATTTGTTTCTTCAACAAAAATTAGCACGAGACTCAAAATTGAAAAAAGTAGGAGACAAAATTTTACAGAATGACCCCATAATATCATCAGTATCGCCAGTTGAACAAGTTTCTTTGAACGATTTTTCAAAGGCGAGTTTCGTACACGATGGTAATAACAGTGATCGTAATCAAGACGTGGTGGCTTACAAAAGCAACCCGTTGCTTCAATTTTTGAAAAATGGAAACACCATAGAACTGAACAAAGTAATCAGTTTTAGAAATGTGAATGGAAATAACGACGTTGCCACTTTAATTTTGAAACCTATAGCTCGAGCTGTTGCTGCCCAAGATGGACAAGCCATAGCGACCCCTTTGTCGAGGGCTGTTTTGCGAGAAGGGTCGGATGTTGACATTTTGTTTGAACCTGACGCTTTTGCGATCGTAGGACCTGGGGGTATTGCTCATGCTCAAAGTGATTTGGAAATAAGCTACGAAACTAATGAAAATTTTAGAAAATATCTAAACAGTTAACGAGCATATTTAGATACTTTTCTTTTTAATTTGTTTTATGTTAAAAATACATAATATGTATGTAGGTAGGTACTTTACTTATAACTAATTATCACCTATTTCTACACGTAGATACCTATAGATACCTAAGTACATGTAGTTTGTCTGATGTTTGATGTTCTAAATACTTGAATGTTTAGTTGAATTAACAGCTATATTACCTACTATTTTATAATAACTAACTAATTAATTATACGTCTTATAGTTAGTTAGTTATAGGTACGTAGCTCTCTTAAATATTTAATTTCTTTACTTATCATGTTAAACTAATGTATACTATATTTGTATAGTTAATATACTAACGACTATGTATTTTTCTTTGTAGTTTTATTAATAATACGTATTTATTCGCTCTTACATATACATAAACTGCTATTTAAACGATTGATTATTATCATCATGAATCGTAATTTCTTGAAAAATTCGAAACTTTGTTTTCGCGTTCTGCAAAGTCCTTCATTATTTATTTATTTATTTATTTATTTATTGATTCCACGTATAAAATCGGTTAGGATTGATCGATTTGTCACCTACTGCAACTTTGATTTTCTTACGAAATAAAAGTAGCATCGAATGAATTTCTAATAAACCTAACGAAACGTGTATATGTGTATGTATGTATGTATTTAATTAATTATTATATTATAATTTTTAAGCATAAAGCCGCTAAAAACAACATTACTTCCCTTCTACGGCGGGGCTAAAGGACAAAGTTTAGAAATAATAGAATTCCCCGATGGTAAAGTCGTAATGAATATAATAAAGTCTCCGCCTGCGACAGAACGTCCGAGGGAAGAAACGACGCCGCATCCCGAGGACATAGAATATCCTTCGATTCCCAATAGAAACGAGGACGACTTCGACGAACCCGAAACGAACTTAAGGACGATGAAATTCACTGCCGAACGTCTAATTCAATTACAAAACAAGGCGAAAAACGAAAGTCCTTTGAGCGAAGAAGAACAAAACGAATTTAATAGGGGAGTCGCTCTCTTGAGCGAAACTGCTTCGAAATTTGCTCAACTTCAAGAGAAAGATAAACTAATAGTTTCAGCGGAATCGAAAACTGATGACGTATCCGATTGGTGGGCCAGAAGAAAGGACAATAAGAAAGAGTCAATAAATAAGAGTAAAGATGACAATAAGAAACAGCAGAAAGAAGATGAGAAGAAGAAAAAAGAAGACGAAGAGCGTAAAGAGGAAGAACAAAAGATAAAGGAAGAAGAGTCGGAAGGGGAAAAGAAGAAGGAACAGAATCAGAATGAGGACTCAGACGAAATCGCCATCAATTTGCCCTCGGAGGAAGCTTCAATCGCCGAAGCTAAACCGGTAGGGTTAGCAGTAGCAGGTTAGACATTGGTACCTACCTACATACATACATACATACATACATATTTATACCTTTTATCCCATTAAATTATGTACTTACTATCTATGTGTAGGTACGTAACGTAAATGGTATCTAAATACGTGGTATATGCATGAGGATGTATTTTAGGAGAGGGTGGGGTTGCAGCAAGTCGACCCGTAGCTACGGCAGTTTCTGGTAAGGGCGGTCTGGCAGTGGCGCGTCCTGTAGGAACGGCGATTGCCGGAGTTGATCCCGACGAAGCTCTTTTATTAGTTTACGGTCCTGGAACTTCTAATAGTCGTCCTTCCGGGGACAAGGATAAAGGAAAAGTTAAGACGAAGAAAACGAATAACGAAGTGGTGGTACATAAACTAATTCAAAAATATCAGGAAATGTAAATTGTTATGCATATTATAGATAATAATTAATAATATAGGTAATTAGATGTGTATTTATTATACCTAAGTATGTATAGGTAAAATGATCTGTTTTCTAAAAATATTTAATTCACTTAGTTATCAGTAGGTGCCTATCTAACATTTAGTTACACAGTTGCAAAATTATGTTTGTTTGTTTGTATTCTTGTGAGATATTCATTTCTGGTTTAATTTCCATTGTTTGTGAATGCACTGAGAATAAATAAAGGGTAAATAATTGATTCTATTAAATGTTACATTTAGGTACTACGCTATGCACCGCGCTTATTCATTAGATACCTACCTAACGTGATTCACAATGCACGGATTTGTATGATTTAAAATAGGTACCTAATACTAATATCTCAATAGGGAGGCACAGTGGCCGGACGGTTAACGCTACAGATTGGCGACCACTAGGATGTGAGTTCAAATCCCGGTAGGAGCTAAACTCTTTTAAGAAGTTTAGTTAGATACGTGATTTGTGCGAAGAAATATGGCGAGTATGTTGAGAGTAGCCGAGAAGAAATTAAGGGAAAATGAAGGTAGATTTTAAGAGATTAAGCATAGAAAGAGTATGATTGTTAAATAAGTTGTAAAGCAGTGGCAAAATGTAAATACTCTGTTAGAGAGCATACATGTGAAAAATTAATAAATAATAAAATACCAATACCTCAATACCCAATACAATACCTTCTCGTATGTAGGTAGTTTAACTTGAACAAAACATAATGAATGTTCTTGGTCCTTAAATAATGTGATTATTCTTATTAGATATAAATAATGTGTTTTTTAATTTTAATACGCCATCCATGTCTCTACCGTATTAATTACATATTTTAGAAAATCTTCTCATATAGTTTAGTTGCATAAAAGTCCGTCGTATTTTTTTATTGTTTCCTCTTTTTATCTTCAAGATGATCAGGATTCCTCCACGAGAAAAGAAAAAAAAAATACAAAAATATACCTACTACCTATGAATAATCTTTCCACAAACCAAGAATGCCGAGACGTGTTCGGAATAGAAATTTTCAATAAACAAATGTACCTACCTGTGTGTATTTATTATAAATAATTGTCATAAATCAACTTAAGTATTGTATGTATGCATGCACCAAAGACTACGGTACGGTTGTTTGTTGTCTTATGTCTAGTTATCATTGCATGTTATTGTTATGTAGGGTTCGGCCACTTCGGCATTGACTCATTCATTGCCTCCCACCTGGAGGGTCCTATAAGAAAGGTCGTTGAAACCGTTGAAACATTATTGTTGTTTAATCGTAAGGTACACTTCTTAAACTGTTGTGTGAAGACATAGGTACGAAAAAAGTTTGGTAAGTACGGCTCCCTAATATTTTGCCTAATACCTAATAGTTTTGCACCAAAACGCCTTATCTATTAATTATTATTATTGGTACCTAGGTACGTACATTGTTTTCTTAAATACATAGTTTTATTTTGTTTATACTTTTGGATTTACCTAGGTGATGGGAAACTATCTATATTTACTCAACCCATATTTGTTTTTTATATTCGTTTAATACAAAAAAAGTTTTTTAAATTAAAAATTTGATTTTTAAGAGATCTATTTATTAGATTCCTAAATTAATTTTTTATAATAGTAATTTCTAATTAATTTATGTGGTGAAAAACAATTTTTTTTTTTTTTAATTTTTATATTAAATAATTCATTGTTAATTTAATTCAAAGTTGTACCTACTTATTGTTTCCGAGAATTTGCGAAACGTCGTTGTATCTATCCTACACCTACTTTGATGAAATTAACCTTTAACGGTATAATTACTTGTTCCAATTTTAAATTAATGAGATTTGTCCCGTTTAAATTTTAATTAGCTAATTTGGTAGATATTATATGCAGTTTTTGACATTTCTATTCGTTACAAATTTAATTTGCAAAATTTGTTATCTATGCATAATACGAAATACAATTTTAAACATTTAATTAAATAAATAAAAGGTAAAAATTACATTAAGACTGGTCTATAAAAAGAAAATTAAGTAGTTTTTTTATTTATTTTGTTTTCATTAAAAATTTCCTTTATTGTTATTTAACAGAATCCTACCTAACATGATCGTAAGCTTTTCAAAACTTTTGTTCCTTTTCATCGTCCCTCTGGTAGCTGGAACTACTACTTTTCAATTAGGGGATGATCAAAAAATACCAGAAAAATTGGAATATCAAAACAGTCGTTCAAAAAGTAATAAAAAAGTAAATTTGAATTTCGAAAGTGTCCATCCGAACGCGTATCAATATAATAATGGACTTTCGACGCTTTTCCCTCATATCCAAGATAGAAAGCTGGACAGCCTCAGTGAAAAACAAGCATATCCCAGGTAAAACTATATTTCATATGATTAATACTTATTATTTATTTATTTATTTAAAACTTAACTAAACGCAAGCTATTTCGGCGTCACCTTGTAGGTACTAACTACCTATCGTAAATTTCCGTTTTTTAATAACAATGCAATTATAAACGCATATTAGGGTACAATATCGTAATTTAATTTGTTATTTTAAAATGCAAAGACAAACGAAGGAAATTGCGTAAATCCGAAGTTAACAATTAAACAGTTAAAACGAAAGAAAAAAAAAACAGAACGTGTCGTAAAAATGTTGGGCATTTGCCAATGCCATTGGAATATTACGTATTCCGCGTGTTGATTGAGTGTAACAACGTAGGCATTTTATATAATAAAAAAGAATTTTTGATTGCAAAATTTTCAAGGTAGAAGACCTTAAAAAAAATGGTCTGAGGTCGATCGTAAATAAGTCTTAGGTATTATTAAAATTTGCACGCATACGCGTGACAACTAGGTACGTACCTGCGTACGCATCCTGAATAAAAATGTGATTATACCTACTTGCATATTTAGATCGATCCAATATCTGCATAATGTCGTATGCACTTGCAATTGTGCAACAATAAAAACGCGCAAGTACCTATTACCTACATTTATTGTCAATGAAATTTTAACTACACCCTGTATATCTTACTTAATAATCGCAAGATGTATCGGAATGAGTAGGTACCCAAGAGTTAGAATTACATATTTAAAATTTATTATTACATTTATTTTATGTTATCTGTATTAACTTATAAATGATACATAGGTACATATGTATAATTAAATTTTTGTTATTTAAAATTTATTAGAATACACCCTCAAGTGTTCCTTTATCCGGGAAATTTCGCTCCGGGTCAACAGTTTCTACTTCAGCCTGCCACTCCGCCTAACAACTTCCTAATCCCTCAACCTCATCCAGGTACTGACATCATCCTCCAAGACATCCCCCATTTCTTTCCACCGAACGGATTTCCCCGACCGGCCAACGCGCCACCGGTCGAAAAAGATGCGGAAGAAATTCCTACTGATCAAATTGGTGTTCACCAACCCAATCCGAAAAATAAAGACAAGAAACCGGAAAAACTGGAAACTTTCGATATCGAAGAGAAAAAAGTAGCCACAGAAGCGGAGGTGTTGAACGAAGCTGACGCTGACAAACCGCCGGCCACGTCCGATTTAAAACCAGGCGAAAGATTCTTTTTCTTGAACGGTCAAACGCTCTTCCCAAATTTCGAAGGAATTAAAAGCGACTTTGATCCCTTCAAGATCTTCGAATTAAGCCCTCAACATTCTCCCGAAAGACAGGTCGGCGAGAGAAGTCACCAGAATCCTTTCTTTTTTGATCAAAAACATTTAGAGGACGTCACTGATACGAAAAATGGCGAAGGGAGTGGTCAACAACGTTTCGGTTTCTTTTACCCCGATAATTCCATTCTTTTAAATCAACCTGTCGTTCATAACAATCGTCAGAGTCTGGAAGCTTTTAAAGTCCCTACACTGCAAACTAAAGAGAGAGAAACTAACGACAGTGGAAAAGATCAGAAAAAAATTACAAATCCTCCACGTTCAACTCGATTCGACTACAGTCTACCAAATAGATATAGCTCGTTGGGGTCAGATGTTGACCATGTCTTTGGAAACGGTCATTTTCCTGGTTTTCACGATTTTAATTCGTTTCACGAAAAAAATTCCCATCAAGTAAATGACAACGAAGAAAAAGATAATAAGGGTTAGTATTTAAATTTAATAAAGCAGTTGCTTAAATATTATGACGATAATATAAATCTCTCTCCAACAGATGATTCTAAAAACGGTAGTCCTACAATTTCTCAAACTCAACCGGAAGCCATTCCTGTTGCCAGAAATGATGGTTTACCTTCCACAGGTTCAAAAGCTTCGTCCGTAACTTTAAAATACGAAACAATTGGAGGCTCCGACACAAGCATATCCCAGAGGAAATTTTGATTTGATAGACCGAGAATGTGAATATTGTATAATTATTAATTAAAACCGTTTGAAGAGTTAAATTTAACGTTTTATTTTAATTTAATTTACTCTTTTATTTATTGATATATATTTATGTATATAGTGTTTGTGACCATGACCGGACAAATATATTTTTCAATAATGGTATCTATTTATTTGATTGAATATTTTATATACCTTTACGTATATTTTTGTGTTTAAAATGCCATTACCTATATTACGAATTAACATCTAATAATTACATACCTAACTATTATGGACGTATAAATAAGTTCCTATTTAAAATATGTATGTATTTTTGTATTTACATACAATACTCTATTTAATCAAAACACTAATTTAAAACTTTTAATTTTTTGTCAATGTCAATAGTTTGCAAAATGATATTTATATGGATGATTAATTTTATTGGTCTTTCTATTTCGATTGAGTTCAATAGTATTCTATGAACTGTTGATTTCTCGTCATAGCTTATTAAGAAAAAATATATTTATTTTAATATTGCATTAATGTTAATTAATAGCACGATTTGATGAAACTAACTTAAAAAAGAATGTTTTTTTAATCAACATTACTTTTCTTTTTCTCACGATTAAATTTTTATAGTGAAAATGACGTCATCTATAGTCTATATAGTAACGTTGTGGTTGGTAAACAATGCTTCTTACTTTCAACGTATTTTTTGTTTCTTACACTAACAGTAAACCATTTCAACACAAAAAATATTACACATTAAATATTCTCGTACGTAAATCATATTTTATGTTGTAGGTACCATGTAGGTACGTCAACAATATGCGAACCAACCGTCATTTACTTTGGTTAACCTTACTAGGTATTTAAAATTCTTTTTACCTGTGAAACGTGATTCCTGTAGTTCATTTCTTTCACTGCTACTTTTACAGCCCTAAGCACAACACACCACCATTGTTTAAACAACAAAACACTGAAAACTAACTGCACTATTCACTAATACTGCAAGTTTTAACGCATCAGAAAATGGCGTCACGGCATACGAGTTACGTGTCCCCTCTCTTTCCTAGTTTAACAACAATGAACAGCAAGTCTAACAATAAGGTTTGAGTTCATTGGTGAATTTGTTATGTGTTAAATTCAACTGACATATAATTGACATTTGACCATAGAGACCATAGACAAGCATTTGACAATTTGACATTGTTTCATTTCTACCATACCGATTTCTACAAACAACGAAGAATACCTCAAAAAATGCTTTTTTTTATAAATAAACATATTCGTTTAAGATATACCTACTATTGTAGTAAATAGAAAATAATTCGTCAAGTTTCTCATTTGATATGTGATGATATCATTGGCCTTTTTTTAAATACCGCACAATAATATATACCTTAAAAACATGTACTTAGCTGTATTATTTTATATTTTGCTTGAAACTCAGGTATCAGACTCAATATGTGGTTGTCAGTTGAATAGAGGAAGTGATTCGTGTGGAGATAATCCTGCAGCCAAGTACTTTAAAGATGTAAACGAGGAACTAGAGAATGGGGCCCAAATCCAAGACATGTATAAAATTAATACTGAAAATATGGTGCTTATCAAAGGGAATACTTTTGCAATGGGCACTAATAAACAAGTCTTTCCATCAGATAATGAAGGGCCAGTGCGTAATGTTACTGTGATGACTTTTTATTTGGACATGTATGAAGTATCAAACAGAAAATTTATGGAATTCGTCGAAAAAACGGGCTACAAAACAGAAGCTGAAATTTTTGGCGACAGCTTCATTTTTGAAATGTTCATGTCTAAGGAGGAACAGGAAAAACATAAGCATTTTAGAGCTGTCCAAGCTCCATGGTGGATAAAAATGAAAGGGGTATCATGGAGGCATCCTGAAGGGCCCTTGTCAAATATAGAAGGTAGAAAATAATTAATAGGTGTGTGTTTATTTGGTGTTGTATTTATTTTTCGAGTAGGTACAATGGATCACCCTGTAATACATGTTTCATGGCATGATGCAATTAAATATTGTAATTCTTTGGGAAAAAGGTTGCCTACTGAATCAGAGTGGGAAATTGCATGTAGAGGAGGCCTGCATCAAAAACATTATCCTTGGGGAAATAAATTAATGGCAAAAGGACAACACTGGGCAAATATTTGGCAGGGCGATTTCCCCCAAATTAATACTGCAGAAGATGGATATATTTCGACAGCACCTGTTAACAGCTTCCCCCCCAACAAATTTGGACTATATAATATGGCAGGAAATGTATGGGAATGGACCCAGGATTCTTGGTCAGCAGATGCTGATACAGTAAGTTTTCAAACCGTAATTAAGTAGATTCAGCATAACGTTTGCTTCTCAGGATTTGAAAGTTAAAAAAGGCGGTTCGTTTTTATGCCACGAAAGTTACTGCTGGCGATACAGGTGCGCAGCTAGATCACACAACACTGCAGATACATCAGCCAGTAATTTAGGTTTTCGATGTGCAGCTGATGTAGAGAAAAATAATGATCTTTAATCCTGCCCTTTAATTAATCAAATGATAATAATTAAGACAATAATGCGGCATTGTACATAAATATGCAAATTTTTAATGTTGCATTGTTTCACAAAGAATAAAATACTAATACTTTGTGTACTCTTATTAGTAAAGTGCAATTAACTTTGAAATCTTTTACTTATCACGATTAATTGCCAGCGGAATTTAACATTTTGTAAACGCATTTTTATTATAATAATTGTTAAAGTACTTAAGCTCTGTTGTTGAAGTCTTCCACTTGTATTGTTAAAAAATAAAGAAAACATAAAAGCTGATCAAATAGAAAAAATATATATTTTTTGGAACAATTTGCTTTACATTTTCTTTTCAACTAATATAGGGTAATGAATTTAATGGCAAAAGATCACATTTTGTGTAAAAGCAGTAGTTTTTGGAAGGATATTTTTTTGCATTCTTGAAAACAAGCCAACAACTTTCACCTTAAAAATAAGCGTGGAATGTCATAAAAAAAGCAGAATGATTAAAAACAAGGTTTAAGTTACAATTTAATATTACTTAAGTGAGCTTTGTTATTTAAAAATTGTAAACCGTAGCCCAACAAAAAAAAAAACCAACAAAATATAAAATCTACTAATTTAGCAAGACTTTTCGCTTTTCCCTTATTCTTACTAGTTATTTCGTCTGCTAGCTATCACACGAGTTGACTTAGGGGCCGCTTATGTTCGTCGCGATCTTGCCTAATGCCTCTTGACATGTTACCCTGAGCACCTGTGGCACTGGCACAAATCTATAAACCAGATAACATCCCAAACTTAATACAGACACCCTTATCGTTATTTTTAGTATTTTCCAGGAAGTTGAAGGGGGCGGAACAGTCAGTATTGCATCCACATAGGGTCGTTGATCAATGTTCCATAGTTTTGTTATGCCCATCACATGACCCAAGCCTACTACACCCACGACTCTTAAAGGTTCTGTTAAGTTCTCCAAATGGGCTAAAAATCAATAAATACAAAGTAAAAATAAAAAATTACTAATAAAAAAAAAACAGATATGTATTGCTCACTTTTGGGGTGTAGTTTCAAACTAGCTGCCATTTGTAAAGAATGTGTAAGATAAATATCACGTTCGTCTACAAAAACTTCTCCTAAAGCAGGATATTGACCTGCCATCTCTGCCAAAAGCTGCTCCAACATGTCGCGCTTCTTAGTACGTTCTATTTCCTCTTTACTGTAAAAATAATACACATTTTTTCAATGATTAACTGTATCTAAATTTGCCTGATGGAAACTAAAAAATAATAAACCTCAAAGATATAAAGTTTTTAATATATACTGTGGAAACTAATTTTTGAGATTATTAGATTTTTTTCTTTTATCGATGGCGCCATTTACGTCAAAGAGCACCGTCTTCAAGGAACTGCGATGTCCTTCAAGACAGAATCTCGTATTTTTTAGGAAGAAAGTGAAAACAATATAAATACAGTCGTTGTTAGTTGATGGTACTTCAAGATGAATATACATATGAGCATGTTAATTCATCATAAGACATTACATTTAGATTGGTATATGAATCAAAAGTAACTTACCTAATTGGCCCTTTGGTGGTTAAAAGATGCCAAGCCAATTTAACTGTTTGAAACCAAGATAATTTTGCTAATGCTCTCTGAAGAGTTATTTGAATAGGCCTGTCCCCTAAATGTACTCCACAATTTTGTAGTTTTACTGCCTAAAATGCAGGGTTTTATGTGTATGTATAGGTATAAAAGTAGAATGGTGGTATATATATGTATACATGTAGCGGTACCTCTTTGAATGCTGCTCTAAATTCTCCCCCAGGAGCCATTCCTATTTCTCGAGTAAGGTGAGAATTCATATTTAATAAAAGTAAATACATAATTCCATTATAAACCCCGTTGCTTCTTATAGTAGATAATATTCTTTGCATGTCAATATTCTTTGATTCTTCTAAAATTGTTTCCTCATCAAATGACAAAATACTAGTTCTTGCTTTGCAAAGTTCTAACATTATAATATGTGGCTGCACGTTCCTAATCACCTAAAATATTTTTGTTCACATTGTAAAATCAGATACACACAACACAAGTCGTACTCAATTCACTCACCTTAATAACATCTTCTTGAGACTCTCTACTAAAATGAGCTGTGCCAACAAGGTAAACTTTAACTCCAGTGGAGGGATGCTTTAACATGGTAACCGTTTCTGGCAAATTATTATCAAAATCTTCCAAGGATCTGTTCTCATTAGATTCAGTTGATGAGACATCGCTCTCTCCCCCTAATAACTCTTCAAAGTTTTCGCTTTTTTCGGAACTTCTCTCTGAATCAGAGCCTACTTTTACTGTACTCTCAGACAAAACTAAAATGTAGAATAATTTTAATACTAATTACCGACTTACTCCATTTGCTATTTCCAAGTTTGTTTGCTTGTAGTAACAACTATATTTTCTTACTAAATTCGGCAGATGTATCCATGTTACACTTAATAAATGAATGTATACAAAAATACTTATAAATTATTCAACATAACATCAATACTATCATAATCAAATAACTAAAACTACTAATCTATTGATAAAAACAACTACTTTTTACTATATTAGGTTGTTCGTTTGACATTCGATTGACGTTAGGTTAACGTTTTTGACATTTTGTAAACATTGTAATTGTATCTAAATACACGGTGACGTAGCAATCACCTGAAAAACAAAATACAATTTCATTTCTATTTTCGTTATTCACTGACAGGGCAAACGTGTGTACATATATTTATCTAAATTTATGCAATGTTTTTTCACTTTTATAACAATTAATTCATTCAAATAAAACGGTAAAGATGGTACGAGTATTGGTAAGTTTAGTTATCGTCATTGTCTCTTTTATATTTATGACAAATTGTAATCATCTTTCAGTTTGGATTAATTGCTGGTTTTTACGCTGGTGTCTACTTAGCACAAAATTTTAATATTCCAAGAGCAGATGAACCAAAAGCTTTAGTAGATAAAATCAAAGACTTTATAGAACAATATAGAAGACAGCGATAGAAACACCATATTAACCTTTTTATTTGTCTTCAAATCATACATTACATTTACAACATGAATATGCAATATTTAACTTAATATAGCACCTCCACCTAAATACTCCTGTCTTTGTTGTGGATCAATAAATGCTAGCCAATCACTCGAATGAGTGGGCAGTAGCCCCATACTTTGACACTTATAAAGTGCCAATCCAATATTTATAAAATTACCTAATATATAAACAATTTTTTGACCAATAGCACTAGAATTCTCAATTAGCTTAAATGTGCTGTTTACTGAAAATAGAGCCTGTATAGGTCGCATGAACAGCATCCCAACCATCATTATTGGAAAAATAGATATGGAGTTGCCTGCCATGTACATGATAAATAAATTCATTGGTACTTGTTTTACAGGTCCTAAGGCTAATTCCCACGATTTCTTGAAAAGTAAATGACTTGTATCGGCTTTTTTTGTAATTTCACTGCTACTTGAAGTTCCTGAAGTATTATACGCAGGCGGAGAAGCCAAAACTGTATCGTTGAGAACATTTAAACGATTGTTCCTGCAAATAAATAATTTTACAATTTCCCTTATCCTCAATTATCTAAAATTACCTTGAAGAATCCAAACTCCACTTTAAACGCCGATTTGTTTTATTCGACATTTTATTAAACGTCTTTTTCTCTATTTACAGCACGTAGTTTGTTTAGAGGATAAATATTTTATTCAATATATTTATCAAGTACCAACAAAACATGGGTTAAGTTGGAAAAATATTATATGCCATAGATATACATTTACATATACATGCGATAACCATAGACAACGGAAGAGGAATAGATTTAATTAATTCGTGACATTTTAGGAACTGCAAAATATGTGTAAAATTCCTGAACGTTGTTTAGGTTAGGTTAGGTTTCAAGTTCACTGCTAGTATTTTCCCATATTTATTTTTCTATAATCTATGCAATCTGTTTTACACCATTATAATTAGCGCTCCCTACTAGGTATTGCCCCAATTATTTTTGACATGAAAGTTTACACTCTATGAGTATTTTCCCTCCGCACTCCTTATGACAGTATATAACCTCAAAATTTGTCTGACAATTATATAAATCAATTGATTGATGAGAATTAAAAACTAAATAGTTTTAAATAAAAATCGTTAGATTAAATGGTGTAAAGATTTGTTTTATTACAATGGACGCATTGCAGTTGTTTAATTTTGTTTGAATAATTATCTTGTGAAACAGTAAGTAATCTTACAATGTTTTTTATAAAGTAAAAACACGTTTTTTCTTGCAAAGAAAACTAAATTTTTAATTTTTAAGAGATTGTAAAAAAGAGTAATTGTTAATGATGGAAAACAATATTATGGACACAGCTTCGACCTATAACCGAAAAAGAATTGATAGTTTTAGTACTATAAATGAAAAACCTGTGGATGACATTTCTCTTGAATTTTTTTACAAACCTCACACCATAACACTTCTAGCAGTTTCAATAGGAGTCGTAATCTATGCTGCATTTGTCAGGTAATTATTTTAGAAAGGAGAAGGTAAGACAATCGGATTTATTTAGACAAAGGCCATAAGGGCCATTTTAAAGAAAGGATGTTTCTTTAGTCTACTTATTCTGTATTTGAATAGAGTATTTATACTTTACAAGTTTGAAGAATGTTTTTTACATTACATTTATTCAGGGACTTTAATTTACGGTTTTTATTTAATATGAAACTGCATATTTATGCATCTTAAAAATTTTAATGCAACTAAATATTGGTCTCTACAATTCAATTCATCGTATTTAATATTGTTCTAAATATGGATATTTTAAACCCGATTTTCAAAGTTAATAGAATTGAATTTTTATATTCCGTTTTACCAATTACAGAGATAGCGCTAACATTGAAAAGAATGTTTGGGATGGATTCCTGTGTTGCATATTCTTCTTTCTTGTCATTTCCGTATTGGCGTTTCCAAACGGTCCGTTCACAAGGCCTCACCCTGTCGTATGGCGATTGGTCTTCGGTTTGAGCGTCCTTTATCTAATGGCACTGCTATTTCTCATTTTTCAACAAACCCAGACAGTTCGTAACATCCTACTATGGTTAGATCCCAGCCTGTCTTCATTCCATATAGACATGGAAAAGCAGTATGGTGTCAACTGTTCAGATATTACTGTGGAACAAGTCTGGAATCAAATAGACATATTTGCATTGGGTCACTTCCTTGGTTGGATGTTTAAGGCCATTTTGTTTAGACATGCAGGCATTCTATGGGTAATTAGTTGTATGTGGGAGATAACGGAACTCGCATTCGCTCATCTTTTACCCAACTTTATTGAATGCTGGTGGGACGCCTGGATCTTGGACGTTCTCTTATGCAACGGTCTGGGAATTTGGTGCGGCCTTTTCATTTGTAGAAAGTTGGAGATGAGGGAGTACAAATGGGTCAGCATAAAAGACATTCATTCTACAACGGGAAAAATAAAACGTGCGGTCTTGCAGTTTACTCCTGAAAGCTGGACTTCGGTTCGCTGGCTGGACCCCAAGTGTTCTTACATGAGGGTGATAGCATTCACGCAGCTGGTGCTATTCTGGCAGGTGTCTGAACTGAATACCTTCTTTTTGAAACACGTTTTTGAATTGCCTCCTTCCCACAGTTTAGTAACAGGTAGACTAATTTTAATTGGTGTCATTGTGGCTCCATCTGTGAGACAATACTACACATATTGTACCGATACTCAGTGTAAGAGACTTGGAACTCAATGCTGGGTGTACGTGTGCATCATGGTCTTCGAAGCTCTTTTATGTGTGAAACATGGACGTGATCTCTTTCAACAGACTCATCTTGCCAACATAATCCTCTGGTTTCTTCTACAATTCGTGATTTCGGTATTATGTGTTACAGGATTTGTCTTTTGGAATAAATATTTTAGTGCAGGAGAACTTTCTCGAGAGGCAAGTCCCGTTAAATATAAAGGGAAAGTTAAATTTAGTTCTGATTCAAAGTTAGACTAAAAAATATATAAATTTGGTAATTTCCCATGCCAAAGACTTCAGTGACGTCCTCAGATAATTTCTAGTCATTATTGAAGTTCAAATTGAATTACATAAGTATTTCAATTAATTTCACTATAGCTTAAGTTTTTTTTTTGTTTTGTTGAATTTTGTTTTTTGTTCAATATGTTCAAAACAGAAGCAACCTAAAGTGTATTTAGTTTGAATAGGTTTTAATTTTTTGTCTAGTTAATTGATTTTGTTAATAAAATAAATGTTAGTTTGAGTACCTATAATTAATGTATAAATTGTTGGTAAAAAGTAAATAAAAACAACTGCGGATTCAAACCGTTACTCGGGCATTTTCTTTTTTTTAATTTTAGGTTTTCTAAAATTATTGTATGTTATATAGATATACATATAATCGAAAACGTAATCGTAACGTTTTAACGGAAACATAATTTTTAAGTGAAAATAAAAATGTAACAATATAACATTTTGTGTTATATATGTATAAATATTTATAATCGGATAATTATGATCGATAGTTGGCTTTTAGGCTCTATTTTCTTGGCTAGGTAAGTAGATATATACGTAGTTAGAAAGTAAGTGGGCGTAACCATTGCCACCCTCGCGAGATTCGCTGTCCAGCCCCTGTAAATTCTGCAATCCAAAAACTAAACCGAAACGTTTCCCAGTGTCCTCGCCCTTGAAGGAAATCAGGTCAATAGTTCATATCATCTGTTGTGTTGTTTGCTATTTTTATTTTCCAAATAACGCAGGAAAATGTAGGAACGGTTTTTTTTTTAAGTACAGGCAAAAACAATCGTAACTGTTGTTTATGCACCTCTAAGCCCGATTCAGTGCTCGACTTTTTCGTGGAAGATAATTTCAAGCAAGAGGGGAATGAAGGGAGGACGTTAGTTTTGGCGGCTGACGCCCCTTGGCCTGCGGCTAAAGGAGGATGGACGTATAGGACGCATTATTTGACAAAAATTTCTATTTTTCCATTTATTCTGACAATCACTGTATATATAAAACTTGTACAGTGTTGTAAGCGCAGTTTAATTAAATCCATTGTGAGTTAAAAATGAACTCCAAGTAGATTTTATAACGTTATGAAAAATATTTTTATATTCGATGTAGAATTTAGAACACGCGTGCGCTGACGTGAAGTCAAATGAAAGAGAAAGTTGCATGCTTTGAAAGCCTGGCCCCATGTGTTAGCGAATGGCGTGGTTTGAGAAACAGTTGCCCAACCTGCAATAGCGTGCATGGAAGAACTGGGCCTAAACCAGCCTAAATTTTGCACGCCCTAAAGTGTTAATTTACATGTTTATTATCGTTTATTCAAAAGTTACGATTACTCGTCAAGTGCCTTACTAAATAAAATTATAGAAATTGTTTACAGTGCAGTGTTGCATAAAACGTTATCGATTTCAAGGTAACTGGAGCCCGGTTCACAACAGACAGTGAAACACAAAGTGAAGTGAACATGTACGGAATTTACTTGAATTTTAAAGAATAATGACTTCAGAAGTGACGTCTCCAAAGGCAGAATACGTCCAGAATAACACACAGGTATAGTTTTTTTCTGTCGTGTTTATGGTATTTTGTTAACTTAGGGCGGGCAAGTGCGTAGTGGGCTGTGGGAGTTGCTTTGTGGTTCCGGTAATAGATAGGAGGCCGTGCATTGGCTCCGGTTAGGGTCGGAGCCGTCTTTATAAAATAAGATTATGTTTACCTACTTGCAGTTCTGAACATGTTTTATTAAACTTAAAAAAAAAAGTAATTTATGTACCTATAAGCACATTATTAAAATGTATCAGTCACATAGGTACAACGTCTACCGGATCATCTATCATACATAAGCATACATATAATAGGTATACCTACTTAACGACCTTTATATGTTCAATAAGCGTCACAGAGAATTTTTTCTGGGAGAACGATTATAGATGTTCCTCTAGTCGTAAAATAAAACTCTTCATTTAAAAATTATATTAATTTATAGGTGCCTAGATAGGTACGTCGTAAGTACGTCTGTTTTCAAAATTTAATAATTATTATGCCGTCTATGTTTAATTTTAACCGTTGTTGCTAAATTTTTTTCAAACCAGGTTACATTAAACGATTGCATTACGCACGCGCATGAACTTAAATTTACATTGATTTAGGTAATTATGTAATCTTGTTTTTTTGGTTGTCTATTCTTCTCATTTGGCGAATCAAATTTCCCTTTAAATATATTGACGTGTAGGTGTAGATACCTACCTATTATTTTATATCTATCTAGCATGTCAATATTTTATTTAAAATTAGCATTACAAACCAGTTTTGTTTTGTTTACGTACCTACCCATATGTATTTTCTGTGTAGGTACATGATATGTACAGGGATCGATCAAATTTGAATAAAGTAAATCTATTTCAAAAATTTGTATAGTAGGTACCTAATTAATAGTTCTCGTATTGTTTTTCGAGTCACTCCTATAGAATTGTCGCGGGATTATGGAACGTTAAAGCCACGCCCTTATGTGTTGACAGGAATTAAACCCAACCCCTTCACCCCTCGCTCTCTTGGCGGCAACTTGCAGCAAGATCGGTCCCACCTCGAACGAAAACGTCAGCAATACCAATAATACCGGTAGCACGCCGCCTACGATGAGTAGCACGCCCAATTCGATTAAGAATATTTCCGTTACCGGAAGTCCTCAGGTGGTGAGTGTGCCTGTAGGAATACCTCAGCAGCTCCAACAACAGCTGCTTCAACAACAGGGGGCGCAGCTGGTGAGCGCGGCTGCCGCTGGCCAGAACCTCGCCTATAATGTCATGCAACCTATGCAAACAGTCACTGTAGATGGACAAGAGGCTCTTTTCATTCCAGCCATGTCTTTGACAGGTCATTTTTTATTCTAATACTAATACTAATTTATTATGATGTGTACTTTTCAGTATACATATACATATACTGCTTAAGTACACCCTTTCGGACGATACCTACAGGCTACAGGTAGCATTAACTTATTAAGTTGGTAAATTTTGTTGGTACAGGGGGACAACAACCGCAGCAAATTTTCAGCCCTAGTCAGATTATACGAAGTCCCGGCGTCATTCCCACCAATCTGCAAAACATCCAAACGGTACAGTTATCAAATGGTCAAAGTGTCGCGGTTCGACCGTCGATCCCTCAAGTAGTGCAATTTCCTACGATGCAACAGACAATACCCGTGCAAGTTCCGATATCGTCGTCTAATGGACAAACGATCTACCAGACAATCCACTTTCCAGTACAATTGGCAACAATGCCGAATATCATACAAACTCAACAAGTAGTTCCCCAGATCGCGAGCATCTTAACGCCCAATGGACAATTACAGCCTGTTCAAATCGCGACTTCTGTAGCCGCCCAGCCTACTCAGCAAACGTCACAAACGCCCACTTCTGTGGCAACCCAAAACGTCACAGTTCAAGCAACTGATGCTAATGCTCAACCGCTCACGTTTACTGGTGCAAATGGCCAACAGTTTACTGTTATTCCTGCATCAAACCTACAGCAACTAAGGGGTACAAATATCGGGAACGTAATTCAAATGCCCAATATTCAAACCATCCCCACCATTCAAAATATACCTGGTAAGTTTGTTGAGACACTTTCCTTATTATTTGGAGCGTTAGTTTAGACACTATCTTTGTGTGACGTCACACGTGAAACGTCAAAATTTATGTACAAAATGGCCTTGACTACGACAAAAACCGACGATTGAAATGTTGTATTTGTGTTTATATTCTCAATTAGTGCTCTGATTCTCGTCGATCGACCAAAGAATTAACCATGTTTAAAACTATAATTTAACTAAGCCTGCTTTTAATAAAAAAGAAAACGTAATACGGTATGTTAAGGAAAACTTAACCTCAATTGTCAGTATGAGAAAAAAGCCAAAGAAGACTATAAAATTAAGCCGTAAGCAGTTTCTTCAAAAGACCATTTAGTACGTTATTTCGTATCTGTCTTTAGGAATTGGAAATGTTCAAGTAATTACACAACCAGCTGCCCCACAATTGGCAGTTGGTCAACAATTACAACAAGATCCTAATGATCCTAGCAAATGGCAAGTTTTACAAAATATTACTACTACTGCTCAGCCTGTTTCGACACCTCTCACCCCAGGAGTTGTCGTAAATACTTCGGTGGATCAAAACACAACCACACAAACAAGTGACTCCTTACAAGACGGGTTACAAAAGCAAAGAGTACGACGTGTAGCTTGTACATGTCCTAACTGTGCAGAAGGTGAACGGCATTCGGATAGAAAGAAACAGCATATTTGCCATATACCAGGCTGCAACAAAGTTTATGGTAAAACTTCTCATTTAAGAGCCCATTTACGGTGGCACACTGGTGAAAGACCATTTGTATGTAATTGGCTGTTTTGTGGGAAAAGATTTACTAGATCAGATGAACTACAGAGGCACAGAAGAACACATACAGGAGAAAAAAGGTTTCAGTGTCCCGAATGTAGTAAGAAGTTTATGAGGTCTGATCATCTTTCTAAGCACATCAAAACACATCAGAAACAGAGAATAACAGTAAGTGGTAATGCAAAAATTCATTTTTAGAAATATGTACTCTTAAAGTTTGCTTTATTGAGTGATTAATTTTTATTTGAAGCGACAAAATGGCGAAATGAACGATCCAGGAGAGGAAGAACACTGGGAACAAAGTCAACCAGCAGAGGACATTAAAAATGTTCCTCAAGTTTGGATAACTGACGGCAAAGACGTGAAATACGCTATAACGCAGTTAAACTATTCACAGGTTTGTTTGATGTTTTATTCTATTGGTGGTTTAATTATGCTAGGTATAATAAATAATTTATTTAGGAGGCAGCAACATCTACACAATCAGCATCTTCTGACAGTTCAAGCAACGAAGAAAAAATGATGATAACAATAAGCACGTCAGAAGCAGAGGAACTAATTATAGCAGATCCTTTAGACACGTGAAATAATATAATTTGTAAGATATTAAAGTAATTTATGTAATATAAGAAAGAACGTTTATTATATGGAACCATTTTTTGTTAAATAATTGCTTTTTTCATATATTTCCTAAAAGAAAGTTATAGATATATTTTTGATATAAACTCGTAGTAAATATCGGTTAAATTATAATTATTTTAAATTTGAATTTAATTAATATTAGATTAAAAAAAAACATCAGATAATAAAAAAAAAAAAGATAAAATACAACTTCATTACCACGATTTTATTATAAAAATAGAAAAATAAATATAGGTATCTAATTTCTTATACTATGTACTTCAACCATATGTTTCTTGTAGCCTTCTCTGTAATCAAACGATTCAGGGCATAGATGACAACAATACATGTTGGTCAAATCTGAATGTACCAGCCTTACATGGTATTTCAGAGCTGACTGATTCGAGTAAATTTTACCACAATGAGGACAGTTTCCACATTGAGAACTATGATGAACAGTTTCTGAAAGACTCCTTGCCATCAGAGAAGAAAATTCGGGTGCGCCTTGCGAATTTTCTGGACTTTGTTCGATATTAACTCTCCCTTCACTTTCACTTTTAATACTTTTAGGTAGATTTTCCATTATGAGATCGTAGGCTTTTGCAGTGGCAGCTGATGGACTGTCTACTTTTTGTTTAAAAACATGATGATCTAATTCCATTTGCTCTAAAGTCTTTTTGGGCATGACATGGGCTTCAAGTGGTTGTGCAAGGGTAACTACAGGCTCTATGGGAAATGAAGTTGATGATTTAGCTGCAAAAAGTCATACATTACATACATTTAGAGTATTGTACAAGAAAAAAAATCAAGTCAAGTCTTTTGTTACCTGGGAGAGACATTAGAGATCTTTCCAATATACTTGAATGTGAGTCTTTATTTTCTAAAGCAGCTTCTAAAATTGATCCTTGCGCATTTTTTTCATTTTCAATATTTTCATTATAGTCAAGAGATCCACTTTTACTGTCATCATCTACTTCTTCCTTAATTAATTCAACTTGAACAATTTCAAAATTCTCATCCTGTGGTTTATGTTTTTCAAATTGATCACTTAATTTTTCAGGCGGACTACTACTACTTGTCATTAATTTAGTAGGCTTAGTTTTTGATAACAATTTTGCCTTTTTTGTTAATCTGTCTGGTGATGTATTTAGTTTTGGCTTCTTATGAGGTTTAGAGGATGCATTACTTAAATTTACAATAGATTTACTTTGATTTTCTGACACCCCAATTAAACCTGACACTTGAAGCAGTTCTGCAGTTTGTAAAAAAGACTGTAATTGGCTTTGAGAAACCAGAACTTCTCCATGGTACATAAAATTTAAGATTGCTAGTAAATCAATGTAATGTACATCCTTTAAAATAACTATAGGATGAGAACATGGATTTTCCTACAAGAAAAAATTATTTAATATTGCCGTCTCTTATAATTTTAGTTATTAAAGTAGGCTAGTTTTGAATTAAATATGTTGTTCATATGGAGGCAAGGAACATACCTTGAATACTGTACGAAAATATGGGCTACAAGCTGATAAAATAATTTTGTGTGCTTTTATACTAACACCTTCGCAGGTTAATGTTACATCCACTAAATCTTCAGTATTTTGCAAGCTTTCGAAAGCAGAAATAATACTGTTTTGGAAATTGTTCCACTTTAAACAAAATTGTTCCATACTTGTCGAATTAATTCGATAAAATTAACAAAACAACCATAATCAATAAGAAATTCGATGAACTACAGTAAATCACTTATACTTCAAACACAAACGGAAGACATAAGTTTCATAAAAATAAATAAATAAAAAAATAAATTTATTATGAAAATTAAACGTGTCAAACTTAACAAAACGTCATGTCGTCAAGTCAATGTCAATATTCTGTCTATTCTATGATCTTGGTCTATGTCTATGGTCAATATGGTTTTTGTCCCAAAGAATGAATTTATCCATACTGTTCGAGCCATAGACATGAAGTATGGACAGTGCCAGTAGAGAGAGATGAAGAGTAACCACAAATTGTTTCTGTCTCATTCATTCTCCTGTGCTGTGTATGCACGAAGTGTGTATGGTTCAATGACCCTAAACTTATACTCCGCATGCGTAGACATTTACAAACAAAAACGGACATTTGCTTTATGTTTGCTTTTGATTTGGTTGTATGCACGTGTTGTATGTTACATTTATTTATTTCATCTGATTTCATCTTTCATTCAGTTTATATTCAGTTTCATCGAGTTCATAGACAAATCAATTTTCATTAATACACAGGACCTGTTTCCTGCTTGCAGTTTTCCTGTGCTTCCAAGTTTTCGTGGTGTCTTCGGTGTTTCAGTTTAAATTAGTGGCGTGTTAAGATCGCGTGGAGTGTTGAAAACTGAAAGCGTTTGAAATTACTAAACAGCTTGTTTGCTATTTATTAGTTGTTTAACAATTTTAAAAACGATGGCAAATACAGGTGTTCCATTAGGTAGGTCATGTATTATTGTGTACAAATTTTGTTGTTTGATAATTATTATGTTGTGTTATTGTTTTAGATGTGGAATGGATAAATCATATCAACATAAATTTAGTTGCTGTCAATAAGCAAGCTGATAAGTTGATATCATCACGAATATTAGACCTATCTCCAGACCATCATGCAGCATGGATTTTAAAAGCTCTAACCTGTATAGACTTGACAACTTTAAGTGGAGATGATACCGACAGTAATGTAGTAAGACTTTGCTTGAAGGTAAGATTTTATTATTATTATCTAATTTAGGAATAGTATTAGAGCACTTATTGTACTGTATAACATTATGTTTTTTATTGGTTGATGTAAAACAAGCTATATATTTGATAGGCTTGCAACCCTTTGCCAGACGATCTGATCCAATTTCTTGGTTTAAATGATGACAAATTTTCAATTAATACCAGTTCAGTATGTGTTTATCCTTTAAAAGTCGAAAGTGCAGTTAGAGCTTTACAAAAATTAGGAGTCTATGAAAAAATAAATGTAGCATCAGGTGGGAAACATTAATATATTTTTTTTTGTATTTGTGGTGCACCAGGGAGTCTTTAAAAAAATGGTGTGATTTTTTATTTGTTTTCACATGCCAGTTTTCGATTTTGAAATTGATTGGGGTCATTTCCAACCATTCCCTGTGGGTATGTCATAAAAACCCTGTTTTACAATTGTTATAAAAGAGCAGTATTTCAACAATTTCAAATTCTATACCACTTCCACATACCAACTAGACTGAACTGTATAGGCAAGAGCGTGAAGTCTGTAATGTCTGCCAATTTTGTAATAAGAATAACTGTACGATATGTTTGCAGATGGGAGTAAATTATTGCATTTTGATGCGTTTTGATATTTACAGAATATGTCCTCCGATAAACTTCGGTCGGATTTATTTTTATAATAATTTTCATGGGCAGTCTGTAGGAAATTGTTGTACTTTTTTTTATTTTCAATATAAATATCTACATGGAATAGTTGGACAGTTCGCCTCAAACAAGTTAGTAATTAAAGTGTTACTAGTACTAAAATTAGCAGACGGGGACAAATCGCGCCAGTTTTGCTGTGTGCATTTAATCTATAAAAAATTCGTTATTATTGCAGTAGCTGCAGGTTTTCCTGCAGGTCAAACTCCTTTAAAAGCGCGTTTAGAGGAGATAAAGTATGCGGTTGAAAAGGGGGCTAAAGAGATTGATATCGTCATTGATAGGGCTCTAGTGTTACGAGAGGAATGGGGTAAACTTTACGACGAAATAAAACAAATGAAAAAAGTCTGCGGACCGAATGTTCACATGAAAACAATATTAGCTACAGGAGAGTTAAGTAGTTTGAGTAGTGTAGGAAAAATGATTATTAGTAACTAAATCTTTTATATTGTCTAGTGTTTGCCTTTAGGTTTATAAGGCTTCTTTAATTGCTATGATGGCAGGTTCGGATTTTATTAAAACTTCAACGGGAAAAGAAAGTATAAATGCCACAATTCCGTTTGGAATTGTAATGTGTAGAGCTATTAAGGACTATTATGAAAAAACCGGTTATAAAGTAAGCTATTTGGTTAAAACAATTTTATTTTCGTCTTCAACAAACTTACGTTAATGTTTAGGTGGGACTTAAGCCGGCTGGGGGTTTAAAGACATGTAAAGATGCTATTAATTGGTTAATTATGGTAAAGGAGTTGCTAGGTGAGGAATGGTTGTCTCCTAAACTATTTCGCTTTGGAGCCTCTGGACTTTTAGGCAATATAGAACAAACTTTGTATAAATACGCTACAGGCAATATACCAATGTCTTATGAATTTGCTTTATAAGTAACTACTTATAAAGTAAAAATAACAATGTCTATGTCATTATAGTTATATATACGCATTCATTTCAATTTTTATTATTTCAGTTTTAATAATGTATTTTCCTTTAATATAGAGCGTGTTTTTTGCTCGAAATATTTAGTTTTTTTTTATTTTCATAATTAATCACCCAATTGGTATAATCCCAATATATCGTATACGCTATATTTTCGTTAGTGCCCCACTGCATCAAAATTATGATTTTTTTATTTTTAATAAGGACCGAAGGCAATCTGTTTAACTATTGTGTATGGTTGGTTGCAGAAATGGGAAACTGTTATTGTGTCTGTAATTAATTTTATTATCTTCTCTATGGGTCGTATCTATCGGTGTACATTTATGTTTTGTCTATGGTCATTTTTGTTTGTTTGTTTTGATATAAGAAAATTTAAATCCAAATAATATTCCGTTTTACATTTAAAAGTGATACAATTTTATACTTAGGTACGTAGTCGGGTGAGTTATTTCGTTAAGTTTATATTTCTTTATTCGGTATTTCTATAAAACATATAAAAACGTATAAAACAGATTAAACATTAAGTATCAGTATATAGGTAACAAGTACATCTACGTTCTATGCTACATATTTATTTACAATAATCACCTATTTGTCTAGACATACTGTTTTGCCAAGCAAATGTCTCTTGCCTAACAGCTTTGTAGATAATTCTTTGGCTATAAAAGTAAAAAAGTAACTGTACATTATATTCATATGATTATTCTGTATTAGTTAGCATCTCCAAAATTCTCTGCTTCTACATTGAATCCCTCTTTAGAGTTTGCGTTGTAATGAACCATTCTTAACTTTCCTCGTTTATCATAGTATCCATAATGTCCCTTTACATGCCCAAGCTTGTCTCTTTCTTCATATCTAAAGTGTCGGTTGCGACTAAAATTAAATTTTTGTGTGTAAATATGAATTTATTTGAACATAGATATCCTGCGTACATTAAATAATAATCGGTAATTTTAACTAATAAGTAAAATTTTACGTGTACAGTTTGTTTCTTTGTTACACTTCCGTTTATTCTTAAACAGTTCTAGGCATTTAAAAAGATGTAACATAATTTTTTATTGAAATTCCTTAATGTCGTGCAGCATAGGTGAATGAAAGTAAAGACAACTATCTATCTATCTGTTGGCATTATGTACCTATGTAAATTCGCTAATTAAGTTACAAGAAATGCCACAAGTGTTTTTCGTATGAGGTCGGGCTTTAAATTCAATTTTAATTAGAAATTATAATCCATAGCCTTGTTACACGTTAAGAATTAAATGATATTAAAAACGGCGGATGTAATAAGTTTAGTGTCTCTTGCTCAAATAAGTTAGTGTAAGGTCAATTAAATTGAGATTCATATTAATGATTGGCGACGTGTTAATGTTAATATATGTAGCAGCAGGTAACAAATATTCTTTGTTTATGAAAACCACTGTAAAAGGTGTTGATTAAAATGTATTCAAATTCCGAATCGCGTATTAAAACAGGAAGAAAAAAAATAGTGTTAATTGTTAGTACAGGTTCAAGTTAGTTTACCCCTCTCCAGTGTCAAAGCCCCATTTGTAGCTTAAAGGTCCGTCAAAGCCGTGCATTTGAAATTCGACTCGATCTTTAGGTGCTGATTTGTTAAGGTGAAAATCCTTGGAAGTTTCTGCAGAATTGTTAGAGGTTTCTAAGGAAGTAGTATTATGAATTTCGCCATCCGAATCGAAACCCTGACTAAAACCGTTTGTAGATTCTTCAGGAACTGGTTCGTTGTTATTATTATTATCAGTGATAGGTTTTGATTGAACTATTTTTTGTACCTTATCGTCAGGATGGGTCTGTTTCTTGTTTTGACTCTTTTCGAATTTCTGCTGGGTTTTCTTATTCTCTGGTGGTTGCTTGGTAGGTAGTGGGGCTTCTGTAGTTGGTTGAAGAATGTCAAATTGTTGCTCGGGTTTGACTTTTTCATGAGCTTTCGGGTTGTACTTTTTCGGATAGAAGTTTGTTGGAGCTTCCGTTTTGGTCAGAGAAGGGGATGAAAGTTGGTAATAAAGGTTGGAGTCGTTATTAGGATTCCACGGTTCCATCGAAGGAACTTGTAGTACATCAGATGGAACGGGATATTGTTCGTTAAATTTGGCTTCAGGATTGTGTGACACCGATGTGGATGGTTGCACTTGTTGTTGTACTTTTACAGAAGGTAATTGCATTTCTGTTGGAAGTTTTAAGGGTCGTTGGTATAAATGGTAGTCTTCATATTTTATTTGGGGTTCAGGCAATTGAATGGGTGATAGTTTTATTTGTTGGAGACCTTGAAATTGGGGTTGTGCCAGTTGTGCGTGTACTCTTCCCATTTTCTTCTTTTTTTGGAACTCTTTAACGAGGGCTACCTTCTTACTAGTTTGTGGTTTCGATCGGTATGATTTGTAGTTGGTGTACCTAGATGATTCAAATTGATTTCGTGGAAGAATGGGTTTAATGCGATATTTATCTTTTATAGATTGAAATTGTTGAATTGGATATTCTTCGTTGTATTCCTTTACTTGATATTGTGGTTGATAAGGTTTCTGTATAAATTCTTGAAATTGTGGAGGGACAAAAAGCTGGTTTAAACGGATTTCTTCTTTGGGAGCTTGAAGTGTAAGGGACAGAGTGTGTATAGGATAATGATCTTGTAATTCTTGGGGTGAAGCCGTTTCAAACCATGGTAAAAGCGTATTCAGGAATATCTGGAAATTGAAAGTATGCAGCTTTTTATATTTATTATCAAATTTTACATATTTGAGAAACATTAAGTAGGTGCGAAACTAAGTTCATATTACGGATGATTGGATAGATATATGCAAATAATATACTTTTATTATTTACATGTATAACTAAATATCTAATAGAAAGTGCGGCAATATAACGTAATTATATGTTGGTACCCAAAGGTACTTAAATATTCCCAGAATTTAATTTACCTTCTCAAAATTGACATTTTATTAAATATAAATAATTAGCTTAAGCTGAAGTGGAACGAGAATATGATTTTCAGGATAAGTATCTTTTCCTTCACGCGATAAGTCAACTTGACCTAACAGAAATTGGCATTTCCTTTTTAAACGCTAGTTTTTGTTCGCTAATTTCCACTTTCCATACCAAGATTATATAGTTCAATGTTAAAACAAATCTATTTCTTTAGTAAATGTTTTTTTTTTTTAAGAATATCTAAAATGATTTTTCTGATAATTCATTTGTATTAAAAAATTTCAATTATATTTATGTAAACAGTAAGTTTAACGCTATCGACAGAATGCTAACCAAGCATAATTTATGAATTTGTAAGAATGAAATTTAGTTAGTTAGTTATCTCACGGTTAGTTAGTGAAATTTGAATTTTTAAAATGCTGTGGAAGTTTTAGGTATTTTATTAATTTAAAAGTTTACATTTTGTGGTATTAATTACTTCACAAGGGCAAAAAGTTAGATTCTAGATTTCGCAATAAATTATCGCATTTCTTAAGATTTAAGAAACTTATTTATTGGAGACTTTGTCATCGTATTTCGACTTGTCAGTGAATAATAAAAATGAACTTCTATCTATCAACTACTTTCTAGTAGATAATGGAATTGAATTATAATAATTATCCAGTAATATTTGGTTTTCTTTTCCCATTGATAGATAAATAATAGTTAACTGAAATTTAAATTTAATTATACATTAATAGGTAATGGACAATTTTTTTATCAATAAATCATTAAACAACCCTGCTTGCAACCCTGTTAAAATGTAGATACTGAATATAAATTTAACTAATTTAATTTTCGGTAGATCTACTTTCTAATAGATTTAAAGAAAGTAACATTTCAGAGTTCGTTCAGCATCGATTATTTCAAGTATCAATACCTCTTTTATTAAATGATTGTTGTTTAAATTTATTAAAAAAAAAAAAAACGAATTGAAATTTTAATTCAAGTTCCGAAAATCTTTTGCTTTGTAAGGTGACTATTTTATATTTTGAAGCACTAGTAATAATATTCCACTTAATAAAAATATAATTAGTATTAGAGGAATGTCGATGTTTGAATTAGTTAAAGCGCGATCAAGCAATTCTGTATAAGAACGATCGGTCAGAACTCGTATACCGTTTCAAAAAAAGTTTAATAAGAAATGTAACAGGTATCGAAGAAAACAAAAGTAGGTTTCAATAGTTATTGGAAGTTCAATTAATTCACATTCAGTTTTCACTTTTAAACTAGCTCATTGTGTCTCTACTTCTTTTACAAAAAATTATTTATTGTTGAAAACTGAGAATAAAAAATTCTTTTTAAAAAACTAATATATTTAGTCCACATATTAATTTGTAGTTTTTTGCTAAAAAGGGAGATATTATTTTTAATGAATCAATTTATTTTTTTCGTGGAAAATATGTACTTATTTATATAAAACGTAACTTTATTATCTCAATTGATTAGCCAAACAGTGTAACTTACCAAAAACAAAAGATATTTCATATTTGTAACCGTCTTTTACAATCCCAGCACAGTTTATTCACGATACTAGTTTGTATAAAATACCTAACTAGTTAGAGTAAGCCCGTGATGCTGCGCTTTTATGAACCTCCCGCTTCTTTCGACACTTTCGATCATTTTTGTTTAGCATCGCGAAACTGTTTCAATAACTAGCTATAGTTGTTGCAAATACTACTTTTACCTCGACGTTTTGTTTTACCGATCAGTCAAAATAATATTTGTTCATTTTAAAATTATAAAAATCTTAGTTTTTTAAGTTAAAATGATTTTTTTTTTTAATTCGAATAGTAAAAAATGTGTGCATGGTGGTCCAAATTGGTCTGTTTTGACAGGAAAACTCTATTTCCCGACTTGATAGAGCAAAATCGACTAGCTCGTCATGGGTTCGATTTTTAGAAATGTTTGATGGAAAAAAACATTGAATGAAGATAACGTAGTGCCTTTTTTTCCATCAAACATTTCTCAAAAATAGAACTCATAACGAGCAAGTCGATTTTGCTCTATCAAGTCGGGAAATGAGGTTTTCCTGTCAATACAGACAAATTTGGACCACCCTGTGTATTAGAAATTTGAAATGGATACACTATATTGTTTTGTTATGTTTATTAACAATATATTGTTCAATATCATGTAGTATGGGGTGAATAATGAAAATGAAATATGCATGTTTACTCAGAAAAAAATTGCGGTGAAACTGTGATCAATTTCGAAATTATCTGTGTCATGCTTTACTGATATATGAAATTGTAAGTTTTTTCGTTGTCCAATTCGACGTGAAAGCGACTTGTATATTAATTTGTGTATGGAGACATAATTGCACTCCCGTTGTACATTTGCAAAAAAATTTTTCGGTTTCATTTTTGAAATATACATACGTAGATTTATTACATTTGAAACAATGAGATCAATTAAAATAATTTTAATTGAGGTATGAATTAAATTACATTAATGATTCAAAATATGCAGTTTTTTATATTTTTTCTCGTTCTTTATGCAAATTAAAATATGTCTAATTAAATAATTAATCGTAAATTTTCGTTATAACATTCATTATTCTTGTGTTAAATTTTGTTTTGATTCATTTGTAAAGTAGAACTTGTTAAAAGAATTTTTAATTGTAATTTCTACCAAAAATATTGGCATACTACTCAGTTTTTTTTTTTTAATTCTTGAAGCATTTATTTCTTGTATTTATTAATTAATTGAAAAAGTCAGTGACAATATAATATTTTATTAATCAGACACGACTGAAAGAATGATTATACAAGCACATTATCATATTGTATACTCTTACCTACGTAATTAATTAGGTACATCTGCAATATCTTGGTCATTGTTATTTGTAAATAATAGTTCATGATAGCTGAACTTGGGAAAGACTCTTTTATATAAATTCATAAGGACCGTGTCCATGGATTTTAAGTGACCATCAAAAATACATTTCATGTGTCCATGTGTTCCTAAAAAATATTAACACTCATTTATTAAGTAATCGATTTTGATGTAGTTTTAAAATTTGAATTTAATTTTTGTATACCTATGGGTTCTTTTATGTGTCCCGTCCTTCCATACTTTGTTCTTAATTTAATCGGTTTAAAATAAATTATGTCATCACGATTGAAAAACATAAATCGAACGACTGCTGATCTTTTGTGCACTTTTAACGGGTGCCCTGAATCATACGCAAAATGTATTAATTAACATCCAACAAGTTTATATTTACGTCTTTTAATATGTACCTGATAAAACGACTCTTTTAATTATGAGACGATCGGGGTCGCAGTTTAGGACGCAACCTTGTGCAACAAGGACATATTTACCGTCAATTTCTTTAAAACACAAAACAGGAGCTGGCGGAAAACAGATAGGAGCAAAAAATGTTGCAACAGCTGTTGATTCTGGTTGAAAAAATCTTTCAAACTGAAAAGTAAAGATTTGGAAATTAAACATATTACATATTTTTAAACATTCTCCTTTAATTTCAAAATAATTTACCTTATGTTTACTTCCGTTGGTGTGTTGACTAAAAATGGGATCAGCAGTAAATCTTCTGCATCCACACTGGAATATCAGAGTTTCCTTTGAAGCTATAGGTTTATCATATGTAGACGTTCGTTTTAGAACGACGTTTACTACGGTCATTTTTCGTTCGTGGGCTAGCAAACCAAATAATATAAGCGGAACTCCAGATCCGGCGATCGACGACCAAAATTCCTTTCTAACTTTGTTTACGTGAACTGTTATATACCAGCCTGGCTGTAAAAAAACATTGTGGCTATTGACAATGTTTGATTCGTGTTTATTTATCATACCAAAGCGCCTTCTTTATCTTCCAATTCTTTAATTATCCTTTTCCTAGTCCTTTCGAAATTCTGAAACTGAAAAATTCTTCCATAGTCGTACGGGAGGTTTTCCTTAGGATCCCACGGCGATGTTCTGTGAAATTTAGAAATCAGTGTAAAATCCCGCATCAGACTAACACTAAGGCAAGTCTAACGCCATAGTGTGTATAAAATCCGACAACAAAATCAAATCAAACAGAAACTTGCTTTGTGTGATGTGGGCCTAACATTACCTAAAACTTTCAAGTCCCCTGTATTTTTGAAATCTAGTTCTTGCAGGCACATCTTGTGGTGTGTCCACTTCGTCAGGGAACAGTCTGTCTATTTTAGCTCGTTTAATTTTTTCATATTCCTTTTTTTCTTCGTCCATGTCCATGTCTTTATCATATTGTTGATCATTCACGGCCACTTCGGACTCCGCTATGCTGTCCTCCATGTTGTCTTCAGCATCTGAATAGTCGGATCTTCCTTCGGACATGGCGTCCATATGAACAGAGTGTTTGGATTCTTCATCAGATTCATTTTCTTCTGCCACTTCCGCATCTTCGTCAGGAATCCAGGCGGCCTGATAATCGGACCAACCCTTGGGAACCTTTTTGACTTTCTTTATCTGAAAGAGAAGATTTATTTAAACAATTTTAATAATTGTGTTTTTTTTATGGTAAGCCATTTACTTTTGCTTCTTCTTCGATACTTTTAAATTCTTCTTCGGTAGGCCACGTTTGTTCAGCGTCCATAGGGTCCGGGATATTCTCGGATTCCAAACTAGTTTGTTTGCTAGGATCTGCTTTTTCTAAAAGCCTAACGGTTTGAACATTTTCTGTTTTCATTTTGTCTTTAAATCTGCTGAAACATTTTTAGTTTGAACGGCAAATCTTGTCAATATATGTATGTATTTGGGTTACATACTTTTCTTTATTAATAATGAATGGATCTGTAGGTAGATCAATTTGTGAAATTTGAAAATCGCCCATTCCTGTTAAATGAACCAAATCGTTTGCAGAAAGAGCAGTTCCTCTTAAATAACCTGTTAGTTTTAAAGTGCCCGTATGATCTGTATAAAAAAAAAATTAATACATCAATTTAAAAGTATATATAAAATTATAAGTACCATCTTCTGGCACAAATTCTATGTTTTCAGCCAACAAATGTGCTCTTCTGTCTCTGTATGTTATATTTTTTTGTTTCTGATTACCAATTTTGCGTAGAACGTTATGTGCATCTATATTTTTGCCCAAAGGCATAACTTTTTCATTTGGCAGCCATTTTGACACCAACTTTTGAATTGTCTGCTTTTGTTCATTCCGTTTCTTAGGATCTATACTATCCAAATCTGTCAATACTACTACAGGTGTAGGCAAACCCTTAAATAATAGTTATTATTGATTAAGCAATAGAAGTAATATGAAACATTTTTTAATAATAATACAGAAGAAAGAAATATTGCTTTTTAATGTTTCAAGAAACTGCATGTTTTGACAAGTTATGTGCTTTAAAATAAAACTTTTGAAACATTAAAAATTAATGAACCCTAAAATGTTAACAAGTTTTAGCTAAAATAATTGAAAAACTATTATATATTTATACATTAAATTAAATTATTCAACCCACTATAAATTATCTCAAATCAAGTACATATTCCCAAGTATTTCACTGTTATATAGGTACATATATTTGTGTGCTTACTTGCGCAAAAGCACTATGCATCAATTTGTTTCCCCATTGGTCTATACATTCACTGTTGAAAATTGTTTCTGAGGCAGCAGAGATAACAAACAAAACAGTGTTACAGACTTTCAACACATCCAAAATTGCAAATTCATTATCAATCGGAGGTTGAACAAATTCAAATCTTTGTTTGAATTTTACTACCCTAAAAAAATGATTTGTTTGATTTATATCACAGAATTTTAAAGTTTAATTGATTAATACCCCAAATGAGTAATGCCAGAAGGACTCTTTCTTATGATATTTTGTTCGTCACAGTTATTTAAAAGTGATAGTGCTGTTGAAGGATCTAGTTGTTTATTAAGCGGAATAACACACACTAAAACAAAAATAAACTTACTTCATATACGGTTTTATATTTTTATTAAAGGTTGTAAGTCACGCTGCGAAATTTAAATCAGTACCTAATAAGGGGGATTGGTCAAATGCTCCTAATTGTCTCTTTTTTTCTAAAACCTCATCGCGTTTATTTTTACGAATTTGTTGAGCTTGATGACGTCTCTGTTCTCTATTAAGCTCTTTCTTTTGCTTTTTAGATAATATTTTAACTGATACTTTGCCTAGAACGATACTTAGTTATGATTTTTTTCATACAATGATGATACTATATATATTTACCTTGATGCCCTTCATTTATAGCCCCCTTCGAACGATGTTTTCCATGTTTATGAGCTTTATTTGTTTGTTTAAGTGGTCCAGAACGATGTGCTTCCTTTTGAATTCCCATTTGAATTTTGAAATTTCAGATTTTTTAAATATTTCTTTACATGTGCGTAAATATTCTAACCTTACACTTGTTATGTATTATAGGTTATGTATGAGAAAGGTCTATGAATATTTTTAAATCCATAGATAATAGAATACTATAGATGGTAAACTCGAATTTAGCGCCTCTATAGGTTCTAGTGATAACTAAATTTTACAGTGAAGCCATAGATATGAGTACAATTTCATTTTTTGTCATTTCTTCAGTTACCAGAATATTTAGTTTAACGCTATGTGCGAATAATTATTAATTTTTTTTCTACGAATTTACAATTAGAAGTATGAGGCAGAAGTAGCTTTTTAAATTCTTTTTTTTTTTTATATGAAAAATTCCGCGCCAATCCGCCAATCATCTGCGTACGTCACTTCCGACAGTCAACTCGGTAGCTGCCGGTAGGATGTTATCGGTTTTGTCTAATCATGTGTGATAATTATCTTTATCTTAATGAAACGGATTTTAATTTTTTGCAAAGTATCTTTTTAACAAACAGCGTTTATTCAGCTAAAAAAGAAATTGTGTTTGATAATCACGTTAACCCTCAAATGCGCGTAACTTCTGGTAAGTGTATGCTGTTTACGTCGTTTAAATGTTAGTTATCTTTTTGTAAAATTTTTGGGAAGAATTTTTGAAGAAAAACGATGGTACGTACTTAAGTCTACACTACAATACATTAGTTCATTGTGTAACACAATTTTCTAATAAGATATCGGATTATTTTTCCACTGTCAGTAAATAATGCTCTGTGCCAAATTTGATATCTTGCAGAATTTATTCGAATTAATTTGTTAGATAGATTGATATTGTGAAAAAAAATTATGGGTTCACCAACACCATTTATTTTTACTAAAAATAACAATTTTACTTTTTACTTACTAATTTATAGAAGCACTATAAACTTTTACATTCTAATTAAACATAAATCACAAATTTCTTTGTTTGTGCATTAACTAACGGTTTGATTATAAAATACTTACAACAAATTTTGGAAATTACATCTTAATAAATTTAATTTTTACATATCAATGATTAATTTTTCATTGCAAAATTGCTCTCTATAATTTGCCACTCTTGCAAATGTTTTAATGATTACAATTAATTATCTGACGTACCTATTATATATTGTTTGTTTCTCTCTCTGATTTTAAAAGTCTAGAACTCGTATTATCATATTTTTAGTTTTTTAAATTTTCATTATTCTAAAATACTACAAGTATCTTAAGATATATTAACTTTAATGCTAAAATTTTAACGGTGATGCTGTGCACTTCTGCAAAAAAATCCAAATAATTGTAATTCTTATAGGTACTTTCTGGAATGCAGACATGTATACATCCCAACCCTATTCTGTTTACTGACTGAAAAAATGGAGACGATTCTTTGTTTTCAGTTTACCAATGCCTTGTCTTATCATTTATAAAGTATATTGTCAAAAAGTAAGTTGTATTTACTTAACTAATTTGTCTATGGAACTACTTTTTCAGACTAATTATATATAAATTGTAAATTTATTTACTAATAATTTGAGTAATAATTTAATCATAAAATAGAACAAAGCATTTCGAAGATTAGATTTTGATAAATATAAAAAACGAATGCTTTTTTTTAATGCTACTCTATCTTGTATCTTCAATTTTGATTGTTTAGCAAATATGTTGTTAATTAAATTTTGTATTCATTTACGAAAAGTAAAAACTAGGGATTACAGTTGATTATTTCAGCAACTAATTTTGTTATTTATTTAAAATTAGTTGTAATTGTAAAACATTTTAAAAGGCTTCTTTAAGTTTTAGTACTTGTTAATTATTTCTATTTTATTATTATTATAGAATACGTGTATTCTGGACATCTCGAAAATCAAAAGCCTCTCATGGCACAACTATTCTGGGCCAGTGACTAATCTACATCAAAACCATTGGGCATTAGGACAACGAGAGACCGATTCAGCGGTCTCTGGAGATGAAAGATATTAGAATGTGAGGATCTCCATTACTGAGGACCTCTAATTTCGAAGTTCGTGGATTGCGGGGTGAGAAGACGTCGTTATCGGTAAGTCTGGAGAGTTGAAAAACTCGAAGATAAACATTATGAGATGAACTTAAAGCAGATCAAAATTTAATAAAATAAATTAAACACCAACAAGAACCATATAATTAAAATGAAATTTAAAGTCAATTTGAGGTGGAAACTTTTTTATTTTAATCGTTAATAAATCCAACGTTTCGCCTTTAGGTGTAAAAGGCTTTATCAAGGTAGATTAAGATGTCGATGTAATTTTCCAGCGTAGTGAAACGAAGTAATGTAAATAAACAATTATTTCGAATGACTTAGAACACATTTTAAATTAATTAAAAAAAAACATTAACGTAATAAATAAGATAATGTTAAAATTACACGTGGTAATAATACATATAATTAAATTTAGAAAAACAAAAACGCAGGTTACAAAGTTTGTTTATTATCATACCACAATTCAGGTGAAAGGAGCTATCTTGTGGCGAAATGTACATTACAATAGATATGTATATACAAATAAACAATCTTTGAGACTTGTTTTTATTTTTTTTTTACGCTTAAATTGAATTATAATATTTGAAAGATTCACCAATTCATTACATGTAATTAAACTGCCCGATAAAAATTTTCAGCCTTGGTTTGAATTTGTCTCTTGAGTTGTTTTAAAATGAAATTACTGTAAATGATTAATTTCATTTATTTTATACATGTGTTTAATGATGTAATTGTTTAATTTTTTTGATAGAATTATCGTTATTCTTGCAATTTATCAATTATTTTAGTATTATTATTATTATTATTAAAAATCTGTAGAGGGATTTATGATTGAATTACAAATTTGCTAAAGTACGACAAATAGTAACTTTGTAAAACAATTTTGGTATATTTCGGTGTTAAAATAGCTGCAGAAATTTCCAAATTACTTTCAATTTTAGCATCTTTATTTTTTTTATGCAATTTTGTTGTATTATTCCATGTTTTTTGTTGCTTTACCACGTTGTTAATTCGTTCCTTTTGTCATTTCTATAGTTTGACAAACGGAAGAGACTTTATCCAAATTTTTGTTAAACCTAATGAAAGAAGTCGTTCTTCCTGGGCTTCATTCGCTGTTTGTTTTTTTTTTCTCTTTGGAACTTTCCACGGCTATTTAAATATATATAATAATGTTGAATTAAAACCTGTTGTTAATCAATTTCCACCTCATCTGTTTTAGATCTACGATGGAGAAGACCAAGATGACCTGTGGTTAGAATGCTGTTTTAATATTTTATTTCCAATAGAGCAAACACAACTCATATCAGGAGTTAACACAATCATAGGGGTGAGTGTCAACGTTAAACAAAGATAATATTTTCATAGAAAAAGGTTGAAGTTTCACTTCCAATTAAAGGTTTAAAATTTATTAAAAAAACTCGAATAGTAGCTAGGTATATTTATGGAAAAGAAAACTATTTAATTATTGCAGTCTTTTAAGAAGGGCTTTTTTTAACTTTTACTTTTTCTTGTATTTTTATTAACTCATTTCATGTCTTATCGGTTGAGAATGCTGTCAAATTGATACTTCTCCTTCTGTAGATTGACTAATGGAAAAGACCAAATCGAAGTTTGGTTTAAAACCTAAGTCCGTCATCATGAATAGTATCGTTCGTCTTGAACTTCATTTGCTTTACATTGGACCATTCTACATTTATTTAATAGGTAATTAACATATTTGATATAATCATAAATTAAACCCCTTATTAATCAATTGCCATCCTATCTGTTTTAGGTCTACGCTGGAGATGACTTACGAAGACCCGTGGTTAGAATCCTTTCCTTTTACTGCATCTACTAATAAGCCAATAATCGACGTTATATGCTCATTTTAATTCACAATTCGCTTATATAAGCTAATTTTCCCTGATAATAAGGAAATAGTCGACGTTATATGCTTCTGTTAAGGTATAGTTCGCTCATATAAGCCAATATTTCTTAATATTAAGCAAATAATCGACGCTATAAGCTCATTTTAATTCACAATTCGCTTATGTAAGCTAATTTTCCCTAATACTAAGGCAATAATCGACGTTATATGCTTATTTTAAGTTATAATCCGCTAATATACGGCAATTTTACTTAATATTAAGCAAATAATCGACATTATATGCTTATTTTAAGTTATAATATGCTTATATAAGGCAATTTTACTTAATATTAAGCAAATAATCGACGTTATAAGCTCATTTCAATTCTTAATACGCTTATATAAGCTAATTTTACTAAATAATAAGACAATAATCGACGTTATTTGCTTATTTAAAGTTATAACACGCTAATATAAGGCAATTTTACTTAATATTAAGCAAATAATCGACGTTATATGCTTATTTTAAGTTATAATATGCTTATATAAGCCAATTTAACTTAATATTAAGCAAATAATCGACGTTATATGCTCATTTAAATTCATAATACGCTTATATAAGCTAATTTTACTAAATAATAAGACAATAATCGACGTTATTTGCTTATTTAAAGTTATAACACGCTAATATAAGGCAATTTTACTTATTATTAAGCAAATAATCGACGTTATATGCTTATTTTAAGTTATAATATGCTTATATAAGGCAATTTTACTTAATATTAAGCAAATAATCGACGTTATATGCTCATTTAAATTCTTAATACGCTTATATAAGCTAATTTTACTAAATAATAAGACAATAATCGACGTTATTTGCTTATTTAAAGTTATAACACGCTAATATAAGGCAATTTTACTTATTATTAAGCAAATAATCGACGTTATATGCTCATTTTAAGTTATAATATGCTTATATAAGGCAATTTTACTTAATATTAAGCAAATAATCGAAGTTATATGCTCATTTAAATTCTTAATACGCTTATATAAGCTAATTTTACTAAATAATAAGACAATAATCGACGTTATTTGCTTATTTAAAGTTATAACACGCTAATATAAGGCAATTTTACTTATTATTAAGCAAATAATCGACGTTATATGCTTATTTTAAGTTATAATATGCTTATATAAGGCAATTTTACTTAATATTAAGCAAATAATCGACGTTATATGCTCATTTAAATTCTTAATACGCTTATATAAGCTAATTTTACTAAATAATAAGACAATAATCGACGTTATTTGCTTATTTAAAGTTATAACACGCTAATATAAGGCAATTTTACTTAATATTAAGCAAATAATCGACGTTATATGCTTATTTTAAGTTATAATATGCTTATATAAGCCAATTTAACTTAATATTAAGCAAATAATCGACGTTATATGCTCATTTAAATTCATAATACGCTTATATAAGCTAATTTTACTAAATAATAAGACAATAATCGACGTTATTTGCTTATTTAAAGTTATAACACGCTAATATAAGGCAATTTTACTTATTATTAAGCAAATAATCGACGTTATATGCTTATTTTAAGTTATAATATGCTTATATAAGGCAATTTTACTTAATATTAAGCAAATAATCGACGTTATATGCTCATTTAAATTCTTAATACGCTTATATAAGCTAATTTTACTAAATAATAAGACAATAATCGACGTTATTTGCTTATTTAAAGTTATAACACGCTAATATAAGGCAATTTTACTTATTATTAAGCAAATAATCGACGTTATATGCTTATTTTAAGTTATAATATGCTTATATAAGGCAATTTTACTTAATATTAAGCAAATAATCGACGTTATATGCTCATTTAAATTCTTAATACGCTTATATAAGCTAATTTTACTAAATAATAAGACAATAATCGACGTTATTTGCTTATTTAAAGTTATAACACGCTAATATAAGGCAATTTTACTTATTATTAAGCAAATAATCGACGTTATATGCTTATTTTAAGTTATAATATGCTTATATAAGGCAATTTTACTTAATATTAAGCAAATAATCGACGTTATATGCTCATTTAAATTCTTAATACGCTTATATAAGCTAATTTTACTAAATAATAAGACAATAATCGACGTTATTTGCTTATTTAAAGTTATAACACGCTAATATAAGGCAATTTTACTTATTATTAAGCAAATAATCGACGTTATATGCTTATTTTAAGTTATAATATGCTTATATAAGGCAATTTTACTTAATATTAAGCAAATAATCGACGTTATATGCTCATTTAAATTCTTAATACGCTTATATAAGCTAATTTTACTAAATAATAAGACAATAATCGACGTTATTTGCTTATTTAAAGTTATAACACGCTAATATAAGGCAATTTTACTTATTATTAAGCAAATAATCGACGTTATATGCTTATTTTAAGTTATAATATGCTTATATAAGGCAATTTTACTTAATATTAAGCAAATAATCGACGTTATATGCTCATTTAAATTCTTAATACGCTTATATAAGCTAATTTTACTAAATAATAAGACAATAATCGACGTTATTTGCTTATTTAAAGTTATAACACGCTAATATAAGGCAATTTTACTTATTATTAAGCAAATAATCGACGTTATATGCTTATTTTAAGTTATAATATGCTTATATAAGGCAATTTTACTTAATATTAAGCAAATAATCGACGTTATATGCTCATTTAAATTCTTAATACGCTTATATAAGCTAATTTTACTAAATAATAAGACAATAATCGACGTTATTTGCTTATTTAAAGTTATAACACGCTAATATAAGGCAATTTTACTTAATATTAAGCAAATAATCGACGTTATATGCTTATTTTAAGTTATAATATGCTTATATAAGGCAATTTTACTTAATATTAAGCAAATAATCGACGTTATATGCTCATTTAAATTCTTAATACGCTTATATAAGCTAATTTTACTAAATAATAAGACAATAATCGACGTTATTTGCTTATTTAAAGTTATAACACGCTAATATAAGGCAATTTTACTTAATATTAAGCAAATAATCGACGTTATATGCTTATTTTAAGTTATAATATGCTTATATAAGGCAATTTTACTTAATATTAAGCAAATAATCGACGTTATATGCTCATTTAAATTCTTAATACGCTTATATAAGCTAATTTTACTAAATAATAAGACAATAATCGACGTTATTTGCTTATTTAAAGTTATAACACGCTAATATAAGGCAATTTTACTTAATATTAAGCAAACAATCGACGTTATATGCTTATTTTAAGTTATAATATGCTTATATAAGGCAATTTTACTTAATATTTAGCAAATAATCGACGTTATATGCTCATTTAAATTCTTAATACGCTTATATAAGCTAATTTTACTAAATAATAAGACAATAATCGACGTTATTTGCTTATTTAAAGTTATAACACGCTAATATAAGGCAATTTTACTTAATATTAAGCAAATAATCGACGTTATATGCTTATTTTAAGTTATAATATGCTTATATAAGGCAATTTTACTTAATATTAAGCAAATAATCGACGTTATATGCTCATTTAAATTCTTAATACGCTTATATAAGCTAATTTTACTAAATAATAAGACAATAATCGACGTTATTTGCTTATTTAAAGTTATAACACGCTAATATAAGGCAATTTTACTTATTATTAAGCAAATAATCGACGTTATATGCTTATTTTAAGTTATAATATGCTTATATAAGGCAATTTTACTTAATATTAAGCAAATAATCGACGTTATATGCTCATTTAAATTCTTAATACGCTTATATAAGCTAATTTTACTAAATAATAAGACAATAATCGACGTTATTTGCTTATTTAAAGTTATAACACGCTAATATAAGGCAATTTTACTTAATATTAAGCAAATAATCGACGTTATATGCTCATTTAAATTCTTAATACGCTTATATAAGCTAATTTTACTAAATAATAAGACAATAATCGACGTTATTTGCTTATTTAAAGTTATAACACGCTAATATAAGGCAATTTTACTTATTATTAAGCAAATAATCGACGTTATATGCTTATTTTAAGTTATAATATGCTTATATAAGGCAATTTTACTTAATATTAAGCAAATAATCGACGTTATATGCTCATTTAAATTCTTAATACGCTTATATAAGCTAATTTTACTAAATAATAAGACAATAATCGACGTTATTTGCTTATTTAAAGTTATAACACGCTAATATAAGGCAATTTTACTTAATATTAAGCAAATAATCGACGTTATATGCTCATTTAAATTCTTAATACGCTTATATAAGCTAATTTTACTAAATAATAAGACAATAATCGACGTTATTTGCTTATTTAAAGTTATAACACGCTAATATAAGGCAATTTTACTTAATATTAAGCAAACAATCGACGTTATATGCTTATTTTAAGTTATAATATGCTTATATAAGGCAATTTTACTTAATATTAAGCAAATAATCGACGTTATATGCTCATTTAAATTCTTAATACGCTTATATAAGCTAATTTTACTAAATAATAAGACAATAATCGACGTTATTTGCTTATTTAAAGTTATAACACGCTAACATAAGGCAATTTTACTTAATATTAAGCAAATAATCGACGTTATATGCTCATTTAAATTCTTAGTACGCTTATATAAGCTAATTTTACTAAATAATAAGACAATAATCGACGTTATTTGCTTATTTAAAGTTATAACACGCTAATATAAGGCAATTTTACTTAATATTAAGCAAATAATCGACGTTATATGCTCATTTTAAGTTATAATATGCTTATATAAGGCAATTTTACTTAATATTAAGCAAATAATCGAAGTTATATGCTCATTTAAATTCTTAATACGCTTATATAAGCTAATTTTACTAAATAATAAGACAATAATCGACGTTATTTGCTTATTTAAAGTTATAACACGCTAATATAAGGCAATTTTACTTAATATTAAGCAAATAATCGACGTTATATGCTCATTTAAATTCTTAGTACGCTTATATAAGCTAATTTTACTAAATAATAAGACAATAATCGACGTTATTTGCTTATTTAAAGTTATAACACGCTAATATAAGGCAATTTTACTTAATATTAAGCAAATAATCGACGTTATATGCTCATTTAAATTCTTAATACGCTTATATAAGCTAATTTTACTAAATAATAAGACAATAATCGACGTTATTTGCTTATTTAAAGTTATAACACGCTAATATAAGGCAATTTTACTTAATATTAAGCAAATAATCGACGTTATATGCTCATTTAAATTCTTAATACGCTTATATAAGCTAATTTTACTTAATAATAAGACAATAATCGACGTTATTTGCTTATTTAAAGTTATAACACGCTAATATAAGGCAATTTTACTTAATATTAAGCAAATAATCGACGTTATATGCTTATTTTAAGTTATAATATGCTTATATAAGGCAATTTTACTTAATATTAAGCAAATAATCGACGTTATATGCTCATTTAAATTCTTAATACGCTTATATAAGCTAATTTTACTAAATAATAAGACAATAATCGACGTTATTTGCTTATTTAAAGTTATAACACGCTAATATAAGGCAATTTTACTTATTATTAAGCAAATAATCGACGTTATATGCTTATTTTAAGTTATAATATGCTTATATAAGGCAATTTTACTTAATATTAAGCAAATAATCGACGTTATATGCTCATTTAAATTCTTAATACGCTTATATAAGCTAATTTTACTAAATAATAAGACAATAATCGACGTTATTTGCTTATTTAAAGTTATAACACGCTAATATAAGGCAATTTTACTTAATATTAAGCAAATAATCGACGTTATATGCTCATTTAAATTCTTAATACGCTTATATAAGCTAATTTTACTAAATAATAAGACAATAATCGACGTTATTTGCTTATTTAAAGTTATAACACGCTAATATAAGGCAATTTTACTTATTATTAAGCAAATAATCGACGTTATATGCTTATTTTAAGTTATAATATGCTTATATAAGGCAATTTTACTTAATATTAAGCAAATAATCGACGTTATATGCTCATTTAAATTCTTAATACGCTTATATAAGCTAATTTTACTAAATAATAAGACAATAATCGACGTTATTTGCTTATTTAAAGTTATAACACGCTAATATAAGGCAATTTTACTTAATATTAAGCAAATAATCGACGTTATATGCTCATTTAAATTCTTAATACGCTTATATAAGCTAATTTTACTAAATAATAAGACAATAATCGACGTTATTTGCTTATTTAAAGTTATAACACGCTAATATAAGGCAATTTTACTTATTATTAAGCAAATAATCGACGTTATATGCTTATTTTAAGTTATAATATGCTTATATAAGGCAATTTTACTTAATATTAAGCAAATAATCGACGTTATATGCTCATTTAAATTCTTAATACGCTTATATAAGCTAATTTTACTAAATAATAAGACAATAATCGACGTTATTTGCTTATTTAAAGTTATAACACGCTAATATAAGGCAATTTTACTTAATATTAAGCAAATAATCGACGTTATATGCTCATTTAAATTCTTAATACGCTTATATAAGCTAATTTTACTAAATAATAAGACAATAATCGACGTTATTTGCTTATTTAAAGTTATAACACGCTAATATAAGGCAATTTTACTTAATATTAAGCAAACAATCGACGTTATATGCTTATTTTAAGTTATAATATGCTTATATAAGGCAATTTTACTTAATATTAAGCAAATAATCGACGTTATATGCTCATTTAAATTCTTAATACGCTTATATAAGCTAATTTTACTAAATAATAAGACAATAATCGACGTTATTTGCTTATTTAAAGTTATAACACGCTAATATAAGGCAATTTTACTTAATATTAAGCAAATAATCGACGTTATATGCTCATTTAAATTCTTAGTACGCTTATATAAGCTAATTTTACTAAATAATAAGACAATAATCGACGTTATTTGCTTATTTAAAGTTATAACACGCTAATATAAGGCAATTTTACTTAATATTAAGCAAATAATCGACGTTATATGCTCATTTAAATTCTTAATACGCTTATATAAGCTAATTTTACTAAATAATAAGACAATAATCGACGTTATTTGCTTATTTAAAGTTATAACACGCTAATATAAGGCAATTTTACTTAATATTAAGCAAACAATCGACGTTATATGCTTATTTTAAGTTATAATATGCTTATATAAGGCAATTTTACTTAATATTAAGCAAATAATCGACGTTATATGCTCATTTAAATTCTTAGTACGCTTATATAAGCTAATTTTACTAAATAATAAGACAATAATCGACGTTATTTGCTTATTTAAAGTTATAACACGCTAATATAAGGCAATTTTACTTAATATTAAGCAAATAATCGACGTTATATGCTCATTTAAATTCTTAATACGCTTATATAAGCTAATTTTACTTAATAATAAGACAATAATCGACGTTATTTGCTTATTTAAAGTTATAACACGCTAATATAAGGCAATTTTACTTAATATTAAGCAAATAATCGACGTTATATGCTTATTTTAAGTTATAATATGCTTATATAAGGCAATTTTACTTAATATTAAGCAAATAATCGACGTTATATGCTCATTTAAATTCTTAATACGCTTATATAAGCTAATTTTACTAAATAATAAGACAATAATCGACGTTATTTGCTTATTTAAAGTTATAACACGCTAATATTAGGCAATTTTACTTAATATTAAGCAAATAATCGACGTTATAACCTCATTTCAATTCAGAGTACGCTAATAAATGCTAATTTTACTTACATTTTAAGTCGTTGTAATTGCAAACTATTTTAATTTATTAAAAATGCGGGTGTAGTATTATTGTAGACAACTAAAAGAATATAAATGTAGTTTTCATTTTATTTACGTTAATGTAAAATTAAATGTCCATGCATTTGTAATTTTAAATTAACAATAAACTAATTAACGTTCAAAAGGTGTTTTAATATTATTTAAATACGAATTATTTAATTTTTAGTACCGGTGGCGCCATCTTACAGTTTAAGGCTGAACTACAGTTTAAAGTATTACAGGAAACTGTAATCTAAAGGTCGGTTCACGCCGAAAGTGTGAACCCAGGAGACGACCTTATGCAACTTATGCTCTCCTGATACAAAATCCGAAATTTCCGAAAATTTTTGAAAAATCGGAACTTCAAATTTTGATATTTTGTATTAGGAGAGCATAAGTGCCAGGAGCTCTTTTTCTGCTCTCCTGATACCAAAAAAAAATCGAATTTTTAAGTTCCGATTTATTAAAAATTTTCGGAAATTTCGGATTTTGTACCAGGAGAGCATAAGTTGAATAAGATCGTCTCCTGGGTTCACACTTTCAGCGTGAACCCACCTTTAGATTACAGTTTTCTGTAAATTGTAATTCGGCTATTAACCGCAGGATGGCGCCACTAGTTTTACAGTTTCCCTTCGAGTTTTCAGCACTAGTTAAGCCATCAAGCAGAAGATGGCGCTAGTAGTATTTAATATTTGAATTTAAATGAAAATTCTAAAAATCAAACAATAAAATACTATTAACAGAAAGGAATAATGTATTTAATAATTATATAATACAGAATCTCTTACAATTTACAGAATACATGGTGTTTATTGCTTACTATTGGATAACATAAGCATATAACGTCGATTATTTGCTTAATATTAAGTAAAATAGGCTCATATAAGCGTATTATGAATTGAAATAGGCTTATAACGTCGATTATTGTCTTATTATTTAGTAAAATAAGCTTATATAAGCGTATTGTGAATTAAAATAAGCTTATAACTCCGATTATTGACTTAATATTAAGTTAAATTGGCTTATATGAGCGCATTATACCTTAAAATAAGCATATAACGTCGATTATTTGCTTAGTATTAAGTAAAATTGCCTTATATTAGCGAATTATAACATAAAATAAGCAAATAACGTCGATTATTGCCTTATTATTAAGTAAAATAGGCTAATATAAGCGTATTATAAGTTTAAATTAACAAATAACGTCGATTATTGTCTTATTATTTAGTAAAATAAGCTTATATAAGCGTATTGTGAATTAAAATAAGCTTATAACTCCGATTATTGACTTAATATTAAGTTAAATTGGCTTATATTAGAGTATTATAACATAAAATAAGCAAATAACGTCGATTATTGCCTTATTATTAAGTAAAATAGGCTCATATAAGCGTATTATAAGTTTAAATTAACAAATAACGTCGATTATTGTCTTATTATTTAGTAAAATAAGCTTATAACTCCGATTATTGACTTAATATTAAGTTAAATTGGCTTATATGAGCGCATTATACCTTAAAATAACCATAAACGTCGATTATTTGCTTAGTATTAAGTAAAATTGCCTTATATTAGCGTATTATAACATAAAATAAGCAAATAACGTCGATTATTGGCTTATTACTAAGTAAAATAGGCTCATATAAGCGTATTATAAGTTTAAATTAACAAATAACGTCGATTTTTGTCTTATTATTTAGTAAAATAAGCTTATATAAGCGTATTGTGAATTAAAATAAGCTTATAACTCCGATTATTGACTTAACATTAAGTTAAATTGGCTTATATGAGCGCATTATACCTTAAAATAAGCATATAACGTCGATTATTTGCTTAATATTAAGTAAAATTGCCTTATATTAGAGTATTATAACATAAAATAAGCAAATAACGTCGATTATTGCCTTATTATTAAGTAAAATAGGCTCATATAAGCGTATAATAACTTTAAATTAACAAATAACGTCGATTATTGTCTTATTATTTAGTAAAATAAGCTTATATAAGCGTATTGTGAATTAAAATAAGCCTATAACTCCGATTATTGACTTAATATTAAGTTAAATTGGCTTATATGAGCGCATTATACCTTAAAATAACCATAAACGTCGATTATTTGCTTAATATTAAGTAAAATTGCCTTATATTAGCGTATTATAACATAAAATAAGCAAATAACGTCGATTATTGCCTTATTATTAAGTAAAATAGGCTAATATAAGCGTATTATAAGTTTAAATTAACAAATAACGTCGATTATTGTCTTATTATTTAGTAAAATAAGCTTATATAAGCGTATTGTGAATTAAAATAAGCTTATAACTCCGATTATTGACTTAATATTAAGTTAAATTGGCTTATATTAGAGTATTATAACATAAAATAAGCAAATAACGTCGATTATTGCCTTATTATTAAGTAAAATAGGCTCATATAAGCGTATTATAAGTTTAAATTAACAAATAACGTCGATTATTGTCTTATTATTTAGTAAAATAAGCTTATATAAGCGTATTGTGAATTAAAATAAGCTTATAACTCCGATTATTGACTTAATATTAAGTTAAATTGGCTTATATGAGCGCATTATACCTTAAAATAACCATAAACGTCGATTATTTGCTTAGTATTAAGTAAAATTGCCTTATATTAGCGTATTATAACATAAAATAAGCAAATAACGTCGATTATTGGCTTATTACTAAGTAAAATAGGCTCATATAAGCGTATTATAAGTTTAAATTAACAAATAACGTCGATTTTTGTCTTATTATTTAGTAAAATAAGCTTATATAAGCGTATTGTGAATTAAAATAAGCTTATAACTCCGATTATTGACTTAACATTAAGTTAAATTGGCTTATATGAGCGCATTATACCTTAAAATAAGCATATAACGTCGATTATTTGCTTAATATTAAGTAAAATTGCCTTATATTAGAGTATTATAACATAAAATAAGCAAATAACGTCGATTATTGCCTTATTATTAAGTAAAATAGGCTCATATAAGCGTATTATAACTTTAAATTAACAAATAACGTCGATTATTGTCTTATTATTTAGTAAAATAAGCTTATATAAGCGTATTGTGAATTAAAATAAGCCTATAACTCCGATTATTGACTTAATATTAAGTTAAATTGGCTTATATGAGCGCATTATACCTTAAAATAACCATAAACGTCGATTATTTGCTTAATATTAAGTAAAATTGCCTTATATTAGCGTATTATAACATAAAATAAGCAAATAACGTCGATTATTGCCTTATTATTAAGTAAAATAGGCTCATATAAGCGTATTATAACTTTAAATTAACAAATAACGTCGATTATTGTCTTATTATTTAGTAAAATAAGCTTATATAAGCGTATTGCGAATTAAAATAAGCTTATAACTCCGATTATTGACTTAATATTAAGTTAAATTGGCTTATATGAGCGCATTATACCTTAAAATAACCATATAACGTCGATTATTTGATTAATATTAAGTAAAATTAAGGGTAAACAAAATCGTTCGAACCAGTGGTCTTCTTAGTCTTCTCCAACGTAGACCTGAAACACATACGGTGGCAATTGATTAATAACAGGTTTTATTTCTACATATAGGTATCAAATATATTAATTACCTTTTAAATATGATTCTGAAGAAAACGATCAGCAAAGGAAGTCGTGGAATAAGAATACCATTTTAGACATCTTGTTCAATTATATGTATACATAACTTGGATAGGATCTCTTTCACGAGTCAAACTAAATAAACACACAGAAGGGACGAATTAACAAGGCGGTAGAATAACAAAAAAACATGAGACGAGACAATAAAAGTACATCAGAAAGTAAAGATTCCAAAATACAAAATGAATTGGAAATTGTTACAGCAATTTTAACACAGAAACACATCGAAATAGGAAGTGTTAAAACTTACGATTTGTAGTACTTTTTAATTTGTATTAATAAATTTTGATTCGCTCACCTTTCATTCCACAAAATTTCCCGAGTTCAAAAATTACAAAGTCAGAAAACACCAACATCGGAAATTTCAAACATGCGAGATCTCAAAATACAAACAATTTTTATCGTGAAGTCTTCAAACTTTCCGTACTTACCAATTCGGACGACTTTTCACCCCGCAATCCACAAACTTCGAAGTTAGAGGTCCTCGCATCTGGAAATCCTTAGATTTCGACATCTTCCGACTGCTTATTCTATCCCTAGTAGTTTTGATGTACATCAATCACTGGCTCACGATACTTGTGCTCCAAGTCCAATTCCTTAAAAAGTCACGAAATAAAAAAAAAAGGTTTAAATAAAATAGAAGTTAATAGAAATGAAGGAAAAATCTGAATATGGTTTTAAAGTAAAAGAATAAACTAAAAATCAAAATAAATTAAAAGAAACAATGAATTTGGAAAAAGTTTTAAACCTAAGTACAAAGTACGTTTAAAAAGAAGAGGAGAATAAAATTCCTGAAGAAAAAGTAATGAACAATCTGGTCTTGTTACTCCTTTTAATCTTGAATTGATTCAAGTAAATACAATTGGTTATAAATATTCTGAAGGGAAAAATAGACCTCTACGCTTGACATTATGTGGTAAAGAAGATGTACATTGGATTTTTATTAATAAGAAATCTATTCTTAGTGACGAAGTGAAATTATCTAATGATTATACTAAACTACAAAGAGAATATTATAAGAAATTAAAAGCAGAATTTGATAACAGAGTTGCTAATGGTGAAGCTAATTTGATCATTAAATATTTTGATGGTATTCCTACAATTACCAAAAAGAAGCAAAAATAGCTACATGGGAGTTCTCAATCGTTCAAGATATTTTACCAAAACATTAGAAGTCTAAAAGGTAGAGTACATGAATTTGGTACCAATGTTAAACTATTCAGTGAATTTGATGTTATCGCACTAACTGAAACCTGGTTATGTGATGACATTAGTTCTATTGAACTCGGATTAGATTATTACAATGTATTCAGGTGTGATAGATCAGTATTCACAAGTGATAAACTCAATGGTGGTGGTGTTCTTTTAGCGGTTAAGAATAACATTAAGTGCAAAAATATTATAGTAATTGACAATTCTTTTGAGATGTTGGTTGTTGATATTCAAATGCAATATTCTAATTTACTAATTGTACTTGCATATTTACCTCCAATTTGCACCCAGGAATATTTCAATAAATTTGTTGATAATATTCAGAATTCTTTAAAAGATTTTGTAAATGTTAATGTAATGAATAAAATGATTTTACTTGTAAATGGATTGATCTCAATTATTCATGTGCAAGTGCCTAAAATTACAATCACAGAGCATTTATTTCCTAAGTGGTTTTCAAAAAATCTAAAAAATCTTGTTAGACAAAAGAAATATTATCATTTATTATATAAAAAGTATGACTCAACCTATTATTATGACCTTTTCAGAAAAACCAGAGCTTTATGCAAAATCACCACTAGAACTGATAAGCAGAATTTTGAAAGAGATTTTGAGAATCTGATAATACAAGAAAGTTACTAATTGCAAGTAAACACAACTTACCTTTTGATAAGATCCTAGGAATGAGAAAACAGAGCATTGGTAAGCTGAATTGTCGAACACAGAATCCTCTTCACCTTTTTTCAAAGACAGCACACAGAATAGTTTTAGGGCAGACCTCTCAGAATTTACCTATAAGGAGAAAAAACAAAACTCATTATTTTGTTTCATAAATTAATGCTTGGTTATTGACTCTATTGGTGGTGATTCTACTTTGTAAATAAATTACACGAAGGGCGTTAAACTTACTGTATTCAATTTCTACTTTGTAGTTATAAAAAGTAAACGAATGGTAAAATTGTTTTGTCTTATCGTTAGATAAAATAATACGATATCAAATGTTGCACAGGACATTCATTCTGTAAGATTACCTGCTCAATTTGTTGACAAAGGAAAAATTATGTCTCACATGTAAAATGGTTATCCTTGAACTTATTGTGGTGTAGACCATGTGTAGACGCCGCTCAAAGGTTCCGACACGGATTGTCCATACTGCTTAGAAGTATTATGTATTCAAAATGATACTTTGATAAAATTTAATTGGCTTGGCCATAATAATTATCGCCCTAATTTGATAAAAACAACATTTGCATTTTTTTTAGTCACGAAAACGGAACTGGGTTCGAGATTATCTCCGAAAGCTACCGACAGTTGCCGAGTTGACTATCGGGAAGCCGCGTACGCACGTGACGTAGCTACATATTATTGGCGCGGAATATTTAAAATTCAAAAAGCTACATGAGCTCGATATTCCCGATTAATCCGAAGAAAAGAAATTAAATATTCGTTTTTGTATTCATTCGGGTAATTCTGAAGACTGACCCAAAATAAAATTAACGAATTCATTTTGGCGCAGGAAACTAAAAGGAATTATATTTTTTCCTTTGAAGTTGTTAAATTTTACTTATATTAACTAATGGAATGAATCGGACAAAAGGTCAATCTAATAATAAGCGCCGTGGAAAAATAAGTTCGAATTTCACCTATTTTGAAAACGCAAAAGACAGGAAAAGTTCACGAAAAGTACATGACATTTTTAAGCATCAAAAGTATATAGGACATTTTCTATGAAATGCTTTTCTATTTAATTTTAACTGAATATAAAAATTAATTTTAAACATTGTTTTTCTTCTTAATGATAAGAATATTGTACAAATAAAATATTTACAGTGTACTTAAAAGAGAAACAATGTAATAAATAAATAATAAACGTTATGACGTATAATTCTTCTTTTCATTACAAATTTAACTTTAGCTAATACGTTTTTCCCTTAATAATTGAAAAAGAATATTTCCACTATTTAAAGTAAAAACACAATTAATTTAAATTCCCAAATATGCGCAAAACATAAAGGACAATATTACCATAATAAATAGAATGATTAATGCAAACCATAAAGGAATGGTCTCTGAAACAAACAAAATATTAAGTATTAATTAATTTCTCTTGATTATGAATGAAACTACTTGAAGAACTGAATTGAGAAGAATATTAAGCAAACGCTATTCTTGTTCCATTATCGAACATTTTTTTCATTTTATCAAATGAGTATTAATAGGGACCTTGCAAATGTGACGTTTAAGATTCAAGACAGTCAGTAAACAGAAACCATATATATATGACGATTAAGAAGTTACTTCAACTGCTTTAAACTACTAATGTGTGCATTGTATTATCAACGAAAGCTATACTTACTCCTGTATGGTAAACTGTGAATACAAATTTGATTATCGACAGAAATTGATAAAACGGCGGCTTCCGAAGTGCTGCTAACTGGATGTGAGTCCATTGTCACAGGTAGAAATTCTAAACCTGTGATGAACATGGAATGTGCTCCAGGAATATGAAGTACTTTCTAAAAACATAGGTTAGCACATTAAAGAATATTCAATATTAACTTTAATGAATATCAAACCTGCAAACTAAAAGCTATGTAAATGTACACAGAACCGGTAAACATAGTTCCCACTGCTACAAATCTGCCATCATCCCTTACAGAAAGTGCTGATAAGCTTTCGTCAAATGAAACAGCTTTTGTTAGATGCTGTTCTGATGGAATCCATTTTTGTAGGTAAGAATTTTGTTTTGAAGACTGAAGAGGATTTGTTATCATAAACAAGGAACTAACATTTTCATTTTCTATTTTTCCAAACCTGTAATTTTTTAGATAAGCTTTTACTCAGTTACTTCCTATTTAATTTTAATTAGAGGGATAATTCATGTTAATTTGAACCAAAATACAAACCTGCATCTTTTGTATAGGTATTTAACATCAGCAGAATGTTGCCAAGTTAGTCGACCAACTTCTTTACCCAATTTGTAGTCCCAAAGAATAGCAAGACCATCTTTGGAAACACTAACTAAATAATTTTCACTAGGACTAAAATCTAGGTCATCTACTTCCTGGGTATGAGCCTTAAGGACATATAGCAGTTTTAAGCTGGGAAATTGCCATATTCGAATAACCCCTTCTGTGCCCCCTAATATAATACAAACATAATTTAGAAGGTAAAGAAGTAGTGAGAGGTGTACTTACCTGCTGCCATTAGAGATCCATTGCGGTTAATTTTAACAACTCTCTGTAAAGGTTCCTTTTCTAGAAAATCAGTTTGTATACTCTCAGAGGGCTGCAAAACAAACGATAATTTTCTGTCATTTTTATTCGAATCAAGATTATTCTGTGTATGTTTTTTTCTTTGTCTTAATGCTTCATGTGAAGGATCGCCTATTTCTTCTATTAGTTCATTGCTTTGAATTTTTGTTTGTACTTTGTATAACTGGCAGTGACTTTCTTGGCCTGCAACCAAATGCAAATGCTTTTTATCACTGTATGTACAACAATTCATGACAACATTTGAACCAGTTTCATGTCGTATTACTTCTTCTGCAATAAATTTATCGCCGTCATGCGACAATTCAAATATTTCCTGAAACATTTTGATTTATTTTTTTGGCGAATTACAATATTTGACTTATACTTACAAAACCATTAGCTACACCTGTTTTTGAGGAACCACCTCCTCCACCAACCAAAACATGACGACTTGTGAGCATTTGTATTGTATAAAGAGGGAAATTAACCCTTGCAAGAAGGCCATTTTTTCTTCGTCTTGTAGTAGAAGGCATTTCTCTGTTTAAAAAACACTGTATCAATCCAAATTAGTTTTACTTCCACGTAGTTAACCTAACATTTTTTGTAAAAACTGATGTTTTAAAATCGTAGTTACGATGTTGTATTGTTGGTAGTTCAAATGATCACAAACGTGATTTATTTGAACTTATAAGAATATATTATTTTCCGTTTACAAAATGCTGCAACCAATCATACACCTCAGTTAAATAGGTTGCCAATGGTTTTTATAAGTTTTAAATTTATTTTTTGCCAATAGCGGGAAACGTAATCTTTAAAATAATATCTCAAGTCATTACCTTTGGTGAAATATTAAGGGAGATATGACCTGTTCAGAGAAAATCCTTTTACAAATTACGCATGGGGATTACAAAATTTAAAGGCATTTATTATGATTACACAAATTCGATTCTATAATTTATACTTGTTTTAATGTTTTAATCACCATTTAAAGTGATGCAGGTATTTTACTATTTGTATGACTTAAATAAATGCATTTAAAATATATTAAACGTTTACTAATAATAATACAAAAATGTATTATTAGTGTATTTTATTAAGAAACAAAGCTTTTGTCTCACAAAACACCTATAAAAGTAGCTACGATATACGATAAAACGTACAAACAGCTGCAAAACCTTAAACTATCTCTTCTTGTAGGTATTGTAGTTGACTAACATCTAATACTAAAGCGTACAAGAAATTTTGTTAATAAATTGGTGCTTAATTACTCGTGCTACATATGTATGTATTACGCACATACGCTTGTATATAAATATTACAGATACGCATTTTAATTAAATATTTATCTTTTTGTAAATAAATTTTATACACGAAAGAGAACAATTCATCACAGAAGCTAGTAATAAATATAGAGATAGATAAGAATTGCTTACATCCATTTCTGCAAGTGCAATATGTCGTCGTTATTATATTAATCAATTAGCATTACTTTTGTTACTATTTCTATAATAGCCAAGTTATTGTTTGTATGTTAGATTGTAACACTCCTCTGTTGGTGAGCAGTAAAATATTTCGTACCTGTATTATGTAATTAATTAATTAATTATAAGCTAACAATAAGACTCCATTCGATCAATTCGATACACGCAAGGCAGCAACAGTGGCAGTTTCACACAGTTAATAATTTCATAAGTTATTACAATACTTATTTGTAAATAATATATAACACTTAAGCCTACGCTGATAATATTATATTCATTCATACTGATACATTCTGCTTGTTGTTTTCAAAAGTTTCACAATCCATTATAGTTAAGAGTTATTTAACTCTACCTAACGAATTGGTACGTGGCTACTAATCCGTTTGATAATGCGATTATGCAGTTGTAACTTATAAACAAATAATATAGCTCGTTAATGTAAAAGCCTATCGACTAAAAAGTCCTTAGTTTTCAAGCGGCGCAACAATTTATGCGAAACAAATCGCCCGATTAGTTTCCTAAATTTAACTGTCATACGAATTTATTTAACTAATAAAAATGGATGGAACCAATTAAGAGCATACAGATGTGGTATAAAAAGATTCAGTTCGTTTTATTAGAATTATACAAAAAAAGAAGAAAAGAATAAAGTATTTAAGAATACGAAGACGTTATAGCGTGATATGGACCGATTTTTTTAAAATAAACAACAAAAAAATAAACGCTTTCAAAGAAACAAGAGGTTTTTGTAACGACTATTCGGGTAATCGACATTTTTTTCTGAAGAGTTAATATGTAAATAATGTTTTAAAGATGTTAGTATCCAAGGAGGTCAAAATTCATAAATAAATTTTATGAAAATCAAGTCAGAGTTTATGAAAACTCATTCAAGCATAACTTTAAAACTGCAATCAGCCTAAATCAGATCAGCAATTCATTATTACATATTATATATATTGTTTTATTTCCTAAGCAGTCCTTTACTTTGTAATACTTTTTGCCTTTATATTGTATTAACAACAATGCATTTTTTACTAGTAAGTAAATGTTCAACTAATCGAGAATAACAAAAATAAAATAATAGGAACCAATACTTATACAATAACAGATGGTAGAAGAGAAAACTTTTAAATTATAAGCACCATGTAAATGTAAATAAAAGGCAAATAATAATAAAAATTTAATAAAAAAAAAAATGTAAACTGCTTATTATAAAAGAAATAATACCATTGTAAGTTCTTGGATATTATACTAAAATTCAAGATTAATCAGTCTACTTAAAAGCAAGCGGTTAATAATAAAAAGATAAAAATACGTGTGCAAGGTTGAAGTTCATCTTTGGTTCCGTTTGTTTAACCTGAAGAAGCAGTCTCTTGAGTGTTGTTTGCTTGTACCTTGTTTGCCTTGTTTTGGCGTACCATTTCAGCACGCCGTTCCTGTAACACAAAAAAATCATTTATATTTACATATGTATATTTAAAGAATGATAAAATGTAGTTATTGTTAATAAGAAAAACGCTTCACAGCAGCAAGGCAGTTTAACACGTTTAGTAGGTACATACGTAGATACTTACGTTTTTCTTTATGTTTTCTAATTTCCTTTGAATCTCCTTTTCTCTGTTTTGTTCTGCTATAGTTAGCTTTGTTTCAATTTTTACAACTTTTTCAGTCTTACGAACTTCTTCAGAAGATGTAACTGTTTGTTTAACTTCTTCTAAACGGCTGTTCTAAACACAAAATTACCGTACGTTCTAATATGTATACATAATATTACGAGTATTAAGTATTAAATAAAAACGTTAGTACAACAGTAGATAGTAATACGAAGTAGGTAATCTCCACACATTATTTCTAAAAGGTACTTATTTTTTCTTCTTCACTTAAATGTCACCAAAAGTAATAATTGAGACATCGATCTATTGACGGAAAATTAACAAACAAACAAAAAGCTAAAAGTAATGTTTTCGTTAAAAATAAAAACCGAAGGCAATTTGAAAAAAATGCCAGCGTATTTTTGGGCGGACAATTTAAACTTTAAGCCTAATTACGTAAATTAATAGAATCGAAATAGGATCTCATATTTACATGTTTTTTTACGGCTTCTATTTTCCGGCTAATTTCTTTTTCGCGATTCTGTTCAGCAGAAGTCAATTTGTACTCGATTTTTTCGATTACTCCGGACTTACGGACCTCCGTTGTTTGCTTAATCTCCACTGGACGGATGTTCTAATAAGGGAATTAAATTCATGCAGCAATATTAATTTGCAGAAGCAGCAAAAAAGAAAAAAATCAAAATATTACATAGCTAAACATACGTGATTTCTGAGTTTTTCTTTTTGTTCCTGTTCAAGTTGCGATCGCCTTAGTTGGGCCTGTTCCAGTTTTTCCTGAACGGTTGCATCTAGCTGCTGAAATTTTACTAAATTGCTAGCGCGAACCTTGTTGACTTGCTCTTCCTTCAAAGCGATAACAAAAAGCCAAATAATAACATGTAATAAGCTCGATAAAGCAGTAATAATTTAAAGTTGGTATACGTGTCATAAATAAAAAAAGAAAACAGAAAGCTTAAAAATATTCCAACTTAGAGACTGAAGTATAGAGAGAAATATGTCTTTTCGTAGTACAATTAAATTAACTTTGCGACATATAAAATAGGATTTTGTTTGTAACATATTCTTCAAAAAATATTAAAAGTTGTTCTGTATATATAATATGTATGGTACAGTTAAAGCGAATAAACATTTATTAAAGTTAAACATACTAACTTGTAGGTAAGTACATATACTTATTTTACTCACATGTTCCTTGAGACGGTCCAGCATTTTTTTAATATTATCATCACGTTGGGCAGAAGCAATTTTCATTTTTTCTTCCAAAGCAATTCGAACTTCATCGCATTGTTGTTCCAATGACATTCTTGTTTTTTCCACGTTCTCAATATGATCCTGAAAGAAACGAATTACTAAAAAATATTCATTTAAAAATGGTACTTAAATATTTCTACCTTCATTTTAGTTTTGAGATCAGTAATAAATGCCTCGCGCTTCTCAATATGATTTCCCATCTTTTGCTCGAGAGCTTCTCGGGTAGCAGAAATAAATTGATTGGTTTGTTCATCTTTTTTCCGAGATGCTTCCTCAATCTTCATTATTTGTGCAGACAGAGCTGCTACTTTGTTTTGCTCCAGTTGCTGAAATTGCACCCAAATATTATGATGACACAGTGTTAAATTTACAATTTTTAATTTTCTCCATAAAAATAAATGATCCAAAAATGTTTTATTTATGTATACCTAAATCTAGCAAAATGCAGACAAATCGATATTAGATTCTACGTAGTACCTAATATGTTTTCGATCGCAACTAAGTAATTTGGCGATGTCTCACCTTTTTCCGCTCTTCAGCGGCCTTCAGCTTTTCCTCAATTTCCTGTATCGACATGTTTTTATTCGGAGGTGTAGAGGGTCTTTTAGGAGGAGCACCCTTAACTTCAGGTTCGCTGAGGATAACTTCATAACAGAGACCTCCTCTGGTCTTTTCTTGACATCTTACTTCGGTTGCTACAACATTTTTCTTTTAATTAATTACTTACACATAATTATTTAATAAATAATAAATAATTTGAACAGGGTAAAAAGAGAAAACACTTACTAAAAAAAAGTAAAAATGCAAATATGGTAAGTAGGTATTTAACAATCAGCAACAATTAAACCAAAAATTTTTTTTAAATTAATATTTTCTTTTATTAACGCTAAGTGAAGAGAAGTGTTTAGTTTAAAAAAGAAAGTTGTCCACAAAGAAATTTAATTAAAAATTCAAATGAATCTGTACTAAATATGTCCCTATGTATCTAGATACTATTTAAAAGGTACTTAATGGAGATTGAAAGCGACATATCTAATTAATGATCCACGAATAAACAATGAAATTAAATAAGTACCTAGTGAAGTGTTAAGTATTTCAAATTCAAATTGTTGCATTACCACTATAAGCCCTGTTTCACACTGGCGATTTTTGAAGCGTCGCGCGATTAAAAATTGCAATATCAATAGGTACTGTTCCATAGTAAACCTTTTGAAGAATCAATACCTATTCTTATCTTATCTAACATACGTGTCCTCATATGTTACGGACAGAGATGAAAATTAATCATCATTAGAAATTCGCAGTAGGTACCTAATTTTCCTACAAGTTAAGCATTTGCTTTTCTTTCCTAAATTTCTTTTTCAAACGAAATAAACTGCGATGCTCCGGAGATGCCAGTAAAATATTAAGAAAGAAAAAGAGCTCTTCAAAACAAGGAGAGCAGCCAAAAAAATGCACGGGTTTTAGCATCCGGAAGTTCTTCTTAAATGCATTTGTATAAGGTAAGTGGGTACCTCTATATGTGCGTATATAATAAATACATATACATGTATGAAAGTACCCTAAATAGGTACCCAAGGCCGTAAAAACACAACTAACTGTCTTATTACTGCGGGATTTGCTTTTGCAACGGTGCCAGAGATCAATAATAGTCTAATTGTAAGTCTAAGCTTACTTTAGAGCTAAGAATAATAAAAAATAAAAAATTAAATAAAACAACTATGTACCTATTGGCAAATAAAAATGATAAGTTTATTGCATTTATTGTAAAATACATAAATAAACAAAAGAAAGCAGCTACTAAATAGTAATTAATATATGTACATGTAAATAATATAGTAAAAGTTAATGTTTTTGTAAGAATACTTACAAACAAATTTCACTTTCTTCGGCTGATATGTTCGTGGTTTTGCTTTTATTTTCGAAATAGCTGCTTGACTTCTTACTACTGAAATGTGTAATTAAAAAAATATTAATTTGAACTAATTTGTTTAATAAAACACCAAAAAGATCAGGTAACAAAAAAAGCGTTTCTTTGGAAAGGCCCAAAACGAGTTTTGCAAAACTTAATGTTAAATGAGAAATACTAGCAGTGGTTTGCTAGTGTTTAAAATTTCAACAAATGCTCCAAAAAATTTTTTCGCACGATAAAATCCTTTGGCTAATACTAGACTAAAACAATTCCCTACAGGACTCCCTTAAGTTACGCCACGCGTTAGCACTTGGGCCTTGAATTGGCGATGGACGTCGAACTTTTTCAAGGTCATCAATCTTTCGGATGACATTAAATTTATCATTTATTCGAATTCTTTGTATGTGTTAAAATTACTAAGCCGTTACTATGGCCCTTAATTTTGGTAAAACAGCTCAATTTCTGATTTTGTTCTTAGCCAGTTGACTTTTATTCTATCGGCGTGGCGCCGTCGTAGCGCCGTCATCCCCGTTGGTTTCGCTTCCCCCGGCAACAAGGGTTACCGATGACTCATACCGGGAGTAACCGTAGGGAATTCCGAACTCGCCAGTCAAAACTACATACATACATACATACACACATATAATTTCCGCGTTCGTGTTGGCGTTACTATGGAGTTTCAAACGGATACTGGAGCCAAACAGAACTGAAATATCGATAAACATTTCAAAACTTACCTATAATGAAAGATAAAAAAACGACATGAACAAACGCGTTACATCTTCATTTTTTCTAATACCCTGTATCCGATAACTTAAGTAAATTACGTATAAGCAAAGTAAAAATTGAATATTGAAAAAAAGTGGTCCATTATTGTTCATCTGATTACAAAAATCATTTTTAAAATATGCAGCAACCGTTAATAAGTAATGGGATAAAAGAAGGAGCGAAGATTTTGGTTGAATAATGCATGTAAGTACATAAGTAGGTACGTCTATAAGAAAAAAAAATGCGAGAAAATCTCATCACGCAGCAGGAGTTCAAGGTCCATAAGACGAAACAAAGGGGAAAGAAAGGGAAGTTAATTTCATCCAACAAACGCCTGCTCCTTTCTTATTTTTTATCGCCTGCAAGGACACATACATACAAGTCTGCAGACTGTATTTTACGAATAATACGAGGGTAATACAAAAAGTATCGCACCTTTTTTGTTACAATCGATCAGTTTAACAAAAAAAAAAAAAAAACGGTACTTACTGGCAGGTGGTATTGGTGCCCTGCACGTATGACAGAAGCACTGCATGACAGATTCCCTGACAAGTCCAAGAAGCATGATGAAGGATTTCCTGCACTTTTGTCCTTGGAATAATTATTTTCAAAGAACGACGGAGTTTTCTTTGATATGGTTCAGTCAGTCAGTCACTTATCGGTTCCGGAATACCTACGAAGCTGCCAGCAGGTGAATGCGTTTGATCGTCATTAAACGGCAGATTACGACTGCACTGAATCAGGCGTGGTGACGGCGCGTCTCTGCGACGACGCTCCCCGACGCTACCACCCGGTCGATACCCTCAGGCCGTCACAGCGACGCCGCAACTCTGTCTCTGCGTACAGACCCTCAGGCATAACTAACTCACCTCTTAATTGTTGCGCGTTGTTCCCGACCACGCTTTCGTCATTTTAACGTCAACCCTTAACGCTATTAAACGCCACTAATATCTATTTGTACCTACTTATCTTGTATTTTTATTTGTAAACATAGGAAAGAAATGGTAATTGAATATGACTTTTAAATACTATTAGAATTTCGGGTAGTTAAAGTTGACAAAAACAACTATAACTATTACTTTTATAAGTACTGTTTAGAGGTATTTTAATAACCTCTAAGTATATCATAAAAGCTGTCTTATTATTTATAAAAAATTTATAATCATTTCTCAGACCCGAAATTCGCTCAGTCTGAACGCGGTCTTAAGACATCGTTTTTATGAAACAACGTACCGGTGTTTTTGAACATTTTTCTTTACTTACTATTTGTTTAAAATTTGTTCTAACAGAAAAAAATAACATACAGGGTGTTCCATTGAAAAAAAGAGATTTTTAATTGTCCTTTTTTGTTTTAATCAATGTCGTATCTTTAATATAATTACAAAGCTACCAATGGTGAACACTTAATTTGGATTACCCTGTATATACTGTAACGATATAAAACAGATCACGTTCGAATATTTTACGATATTTTTTACTCAATAACCCTTTTTCAGATTTCTAATAAAACTACCTACTTGAGGTTGTTAGCCTCAATTTCTTATAAGGCATTACATGTATGTAATTAAATCAATTGAAAACAAAGACACAAAGATATGTACAACTTCAACCCACTTTGTACTGGTGACATTACGATTAATGTTTGAGGAAGAAGTTAAGAAGGTCATTAACTCATTGCTGTTGTTTTTTTTTTTTTTTGTTGAAAAGTAAAGTACCTATGCATTTGAAACTTCGGAAAAAATTGTAAAATAAATAAATAAATGTACTTTTTAATTTGAAAATAGGAAAATAGAAAAAGAAAACCGATTATTTCCAACTGTGTGATTGTTAGACACAAAATTTTCCACGAAAATAAATGATTGTAAAAATAGTGGGCTACGACGTACGAGTAAGAAGGAAATCTCTCCTTTCAAGGACTAAACTGAAGAAAATTTGCCCTTGAATACCAGAAAAAAACAAAAATGAAATCATTTTCGCAACTACTCAGTACTCACCCTCGACTACGGAAGACTGCATTATATCTGCCATGACAACAACCAAAATTCTGAAAAAGTTAAAGTGACAATTTCAACAAAACCACATGGAAGAGAGGAGTGGAATTTTTAAGATGAAATTAAAATGTCTTACGATTTATCGAAAGTTGAGAAAAAATATAATAAATAATAAAACTTTATAAATCAAATTAAAATTTGGAAACATCAATTTAAATTCTATGAACGTGGTCTTAATTCAAGTAGAAGATTAAATTAGATAAATGCTCATCTCTTTGTTAAAGTCAACATGGCCATTACCCTCTTGTAAACAACAAGTTTAAAATGCTACAAATGAATTACTTCTAACGAGCATCAACTGTAACTATGTTTTATTTTTTCAGTTTAACGTATTTAAATACCAATTATTACTTACTTCACAGAAGTTACGGATTAAAAGAACAAAAACACAAAAAGAACACTTTAAAAAACACACCATACACAACTACAACTGACCAGAAGAACTAAATTCCTGTTCCGCAGGCTGCTGGCTTATATACCTATATGTACGATGTAAAAACCTGAACAAACGGTTCTAAATCTCTTAAACGCCACTGTTATTGGTCAATTTGATTTAAACCGAACGTTTTCATTGGACCGACATTTACGTGATGTACCTCTGAGATTTGAATTCAAATTTTAGATGTTTTCAGTTGATGTGTTCTTTAACAGTTTCTATATTTAACTTAAACAAAGACATACTTTCTTATGAATCATACATACAGAAGTCATACGTATGTAGCACATTATTTTCTTTTATTTATGATACATATACTTCCACATTACTGAATTTTAAAATAATCTTCAAAATCATATTAAAAAACATTTTCAACGAAGTATATTATACACCCCACACTTCACCAAACTTAATTATTGAGATATAATTGTGAAGATAATGTTCCTTACTATTGACAAAAAACCAACAAATAAATAGTTTAAAATTAATAATTTCAATTGAATTTGCGGTGGGATATTTATGAAATGTTTAATTTTATTGAAATTAATGTTTTGCTCAAAAAAATTTATTTCAAACATTCTTAATAACAATTGAATTCTCCTAATTCATAGACAACCAGTTTAACAAACATACATAAAACCTGGTTGCATATACGCAAATGTTGTGCGAAATATTCAAACATCAAATACAAATAAAAGTAGATATTTTTTTCGATGAAGAAAGTGCATAAAAGTACTGAGATTGTAATTGCAATCACATTAGTATTATAATGGGTCATAAACTCAGAAATTAGTTACAAATTAATAGTTTTCATTGATACTAATGTTAGTAATTTTACATTGTACATGATATGAATAGACAGAAATTGTATTCATTTAGTTCAGTAACAATTGATTTAAGAAATGAAAACCGTTACGAAAATGTGGGCGAAACATCGCATCTCAACGTTCACAAAATTTTTAACGGTTTTACAAAGTTGTTTTACCAAATTAAGATAGTGACAAAGGAATAAATAATCTTGCAGTTTTTTGACCTTGAAATAAGCTGTTTTATCGAAAATAAACTGACGGTTAAGATTAATACAAACTTTGAAGAAACTTAAAATTAAAAACTTTTTAAACGTTATTGAATTTATAAGTAGTAAGTAATTATAACTTGTAAAATAACGCGTTAACTTTTTTTCATTAAAGTAAAACTTTTGGCACCGTTTACAAGGTATTAAAAAACAGTTTATTAAACTAATGTACTTTTTATTTTTCGCTATAGGGGAGTTGTTAGCGGAGAGCTTAATTATTCTTAATTAATCTTTAAATTAATGATATAGGTACGTATCTCGATTATTAATTTTAATGAGCCCGTGATTATGCAACCACCAAACAGGTACTACGCACGCTAGTTAAACTGGTTGTCTATATGTGTATGTACTATCTCTATGATTTCAAATATTAATTTTAGTGGACCCGTGATATATGCAACCACCAAACAACTACTACACACGTTAGTTAAACTGGTTGTCTATATGTATGGAACATTTATATTTTTAAGTTTAAGGTTAGCTTCAAAATTTGTAAACAGATCGTAAATTTTTTTTATCTGTTAATATAGTAATGGAATTAGATTTTTCAAAAATATGTAGAGTTTGCTTAAACGAAGGAGTTATGATGTCAATTTTTAAAGTTAATATATCGAAAAAGATGATGGCTTGTGCTTCTGTTCAGGTAAATTTCGAAAAATAATAATTAAGTGTCTCTAATTCAATGTAAGCACCATTAATTAAACGTAGGTTTGGCAGAATGACGGCTTACCGTCTCAAATATGTAATAAATGTTCTGCAAAATTACACATATCCTTCCAATTTAAAAAGCAGTGTGAAAAATCAGATGCCAAATTGCGACACTACTTGACAAGTTTAATAAATGAAAAGCAGCAGAATCAAAGGGTCAGTCAAAACGAACTCGAATTTGAACAACAGATTCAAAGTCAACAACAAATACATCAACAGCCACAATCCCTCCAACAAGAACAACCTCAAATTCAACAAGTACCTGAACAAAATCAAGGCTGTGTCTATATAGAATGTGCACCTCTAATTGAATTGCAACAAGAAGATAGATTTGACGGTCTTGTTTCCCAATCCCAGCCTATTAATCAACTTAACTATAATATACAACAACAAAATCATTTAGCTGTAGGTGGATATATTCAAGGTGTTGGTCAACTGCAAGTATACAATGGTGCAACATATTCTTTACCCATGCAGCAAATGCAACCCCAGAGTATACTCCAAAATCAAATTGTAGGTCAGTAAATATAATGAATCATTAAAAAAATTTAAATCTATTTTTAATTTGAATTTATACTTTGCACATTAAGTTCCTCAGCCATCATTACCAGATCCCCCAGTAATTCAAGATCAACATCAAGTAATAAACGAGCAATCAGAATTGAAAGACAAGAACAAAGAAGTAAAATCTTTATCAAAAACTAATGAAAATAGCAGACAATGTTTAACATGTGGGAAAATATTTGCAACATCAACTAAATTAAGTCGCCACATGAAGACTCATTCATCTGACATGCCATACAAATGTAAAACATGTAATAAAGCGTTTTCGCACAGTGGAAATTTCAAAATTCATCTCAGAATGCATACTGATGAGCGACCTTTTAAATGTACTGTTTGTAATAAGGGATGCCGTCAAGCTCAAGACTTGGAGAAACATATGAGAACCCATACAGGTAGTAAAATAATAATAAAAATAGTTTTCAATTAACGGTAGCACAAATATAAATGACAAATTTCTTAGGTGAACGACCGCACAAGTGTACCATGTGTACAAAAGCTTTCTCTACAAGATCCAATTTAATAGCACACATTAGGACTCATACAGGGGAACGTCCGTACGTCTGTTGCGTTTGTCAGAAAGGATTTTGTCAATCAAATGAACTAACAAAGCATATGAGAACACACACTGGAGAAAAGTCGCATATTTGTGATATTTGTTATAAAGGTATAACATAAGATCATTTATAAATAATATTGCAACTGGATTTTAATTAACAATTTACAATTTTAAGGACGTTAATAGCAACGTCTGCAATAAGGCGTGAGTTTAAAAAACAATTATATTGAATTGAAAACTAGTTGGGAAATAGGACCTTTTATAATGATGCAATTTTCAGAAATGTATTGATTTAGACGAAGCTAGAGAATCTAAAAAAAAAACTTTTTGAAAACAATTAAATACAAAATTCGCGCACAAATGAATTTATCACGTACCACTGCAACCAGTCAAGCATGCAAGTTAAATCGGTTGTCTATAGTTGCAGCCGTATTTAAAAAAATTAAGATTAATTTGAAATTTCTTGTTTATTCTTTATGAAGATTATCATATCAAAATTGTGTAAAAAATTAAATTTACTAGTAAACAAATACGTCTAGTTTTAGGAAAAGTTATCACCTTAATCTTCAAAATCTAATTTCAGGGATAATTTAAATGTTTTATGTTATCAATATTTGCTAAACTTCATTCATTTAACCATTTTAGTTTCAGAGCCATTAAATTATACGTTTTCGTTTTGTAGGTTTCAATGGTTCCAGTACTTTAATAGTTCACAAACGATCTCACACAGGCGAACGACCGTACGTTTGTGAAATATGCAAAAAAGGCTTTATTCAATCGAGTTGTTTAGTAGTACACGTCAAGCGACACGCTGGCGCTAAGAAATTCGAATGTACTCGCTGTAAAAAATCGTTTATAACTAACGCTGATCTTAAAGCTCACTTATTAACTCATTCAGATGAAAAATCATTCGACTGTAGCATATGTGACAAAAATTTTACCAAACACAAAGATCTTCTAGAGCATTCTAAAACACATAACGTTTTTTCGTAGTTTATTCATTTAATCATTTTGTAAATTGAGTATTATTTGATGCATTGTATCGAAATATTTTTAATTCCCTTTTAGCCCAAGTGAAATTTTATCATTTATTTATAATTATAAGAGTATATCAAATTTTGTAATATGTAAAAAATAATTTATTGAATTAAATACAGTAAAATAAAGAATCGAAGTATTCTTATTACTAGTGTGTATTATGCGTTCATAAATCATTACTAAAAGAAATATCTTAATAAGAAAATTTAAAAGAGGAACGTAATTTTTAAGATAGTATATCGATCGGTAATTATAATGAGGAATCAAGGATATAACATGTTAAAAAAAACTTTTAGAAACAACGTATAGGAATTATAATGTTCATTTTACAACCAAACATAATTATTAACAAAAAAGAAATTATTCCTTAACAACATTACACAGTCTCAAATAAGTAAAAGAGCTACAAAAAAGTCCACTTTTTAAATAACAACTACAACCTTTGCTTAAGTACATTCTGTACCATATTAAAATTAATTTGTGTTCAACTAGTGATACCTAACTTTCCATAAAATTAGACAAAAAGTGTTCACAATACTGGAATTGAGCAGATACAAATATGTACAGTTGCTAAAATATTAAAATAGTAATGTAGGTATTTAAAAAATATTTGTATCATAAGATATTAGGTACTTTAACATGTAACTGAAGAATTGTGAGTATTAATTTTTAATGTTAAATCTGTATTAAATGTAATAACTTGCTTGATTTTGTATGTTATGAGAATGCATTTGAACCAAGTGATGTGCAGTAAAGGAAAGGATTTGGGAATCCAGCATTAGTGTGGGCTGACACATGATGGGCTCTGGCATTCCCAGTTGTGGTGCACATAAACTTACTTGACTTAGCTGCTGAATCTGTGGCTGAATTTCTAACTTAATACTGTCATTTGTGCCATTAAATTGAATCAGGGGATTTAATTGTACTTGATCTAAACTAAGAACTGGTAAATAATTTTGATTGAAACATGCCGGCAATTCTTCTTCTAAGTTTGGTAATTGTATTTGAGTACAGATTGCAGGTATTGTGCTATCTCTATTTAGTAATCTACTGTTATCTGAAAAGGGCTTTCCTTCAATATTTGAAAGTGTCTGTGATGCAGCTACAGAATAATTAGATTGTTGAGGAACAAGATCACCCTTTTTGGAACTTTCACCAGTTGTTTCTTTTGGAGGAGCATTCAGTCTTCTTTTAATAATTTCAGCTACTTTCTGAGATATATTGATGTTGGGTTGAACTGTTGGTTTTGGAACTTCAGCTAGTGGTTTACACGTATGCACAAAGAAGGCAAATGGTTTACTGGAGTCAACTTCATGAAGATGATTAAAATTAATTTTAACAACGACATTTAAACCCAACTTTATATGCCTGTTTTTGCGTCTAGTTAAGGGATTGTCAGTTAAAACTTTTACATCCAAAGTACCTCTGCATCTTCTTGCATCAAACAGCAATTCCTTTCGAACTTGTTTTCCAACATAAGTCCAACATTGATACTGCTTTCTAAATTTTATTTTCGGGCCTGTATTTGATACTTTTTTCACCCAAACTGTATTTGTAACTTCGGAAAATAAATCCACCCATTCGTCACACAAAGCGTTAAAGTCGTCGCTATTTCTCTGGATCTGAGTTCGAAATCTTATTTCAAAATTTTTGTTTTCTAACCATTTAATCGCTATCAAGTCAAATTTACGATCAATTCTGCTTAAAATACCTTCAAAATCACTTTTCGCTTGTTCTTCACCTGCCATCTTTGTTTTTATTTTGTTTGGTTTCAATTTTGAGGTTAGCTTACGCCATAGTTACGTCGCCACATAAATAAATTATTTGATAAGAGAAATTGGAATGGTGCGGTAGATTCTGCGTTTGCTTGAAATAATTCACTTTTATTAATGCATTAAAATTGAAACAAATAATTATTTTAAAGTATTTTTGTGTTAAATGTTTTGACTTTGTATCAAGAAAACTGGAGAAAACGTAAGTTGAGATTTGGCAACATTGTACACGTATACATTTTACTTAACAGTTTCCTTCTTTCTTGCAGCGTATGTATGTATGTATATACCAGGTGATCACAAATATAGGAATACAGAGTGTTCAATTAATGTTATCAAAAATAATTAAAAACTTGTGTCAACGATCATGTCAACGATGACGTACCGTAAAGAGGATAACTGTTGTGTGATTAACATAAAGTTTAGACAGTTGAAAATGGTACTTTACAAATTATAGTTTTTTTTTTAAATATAAATAAGTTTGTAAAACATGAAGTACTTCAATATTTTGGAAAGAAGATTAATAAAAGTGGCGTTATGCACTCGTTTATTAGTTGTAGTTATACAATTTTTCGGAAACATCTTATTACCAGATCATAATGCTGGCGTTTTTTTATATCCAAAACAAATAGTCACACATACTTTTTTGGACTCTCTAATTCAATTCGTTTTTGGTGGATTTATGAGATGGGATGCACAATATTTTGTCCAGATAATTAAATATGATTACATATACGAAAATACATTGGCATTCTTTCCAGCTTTTTCTTACATAGTTAAATATTTAGTATTACCCATTTTTAATAAGTTTCCTTATTTAAATGAGGATTCGGCCTGTATTTTGTCATGTTTATTTGTGAACTGTGTCTTTTTCGTGGCAGCTACGTTGCTACTTTTTAAATTAACTTCCCTTGTATTAAACGACGAAGACTTGGCATATAAATCGGCTGTATTATTTTGCATTAATCCTGCGACAGTATTTTTCGTAGCTCCCTACACGGAATGTGTTTTCAGTTTCTTTTCATTTTATGCAATGTTAAATTATGCAAAATTAAAACAACAATTCGACAAGAATAAATATGTAGTAATTAAATTAAAATACATTTTGTTTTTGTTCCCATTCGGATTAAGTACTTGTACGAGGTCCAATGGAATTCTTAATTTGGGTTTCGTCTTGTATTTATTTCTTTTTGCCAGTAGCAGATTATTTTTTGATAGTTATAGTTTTAAGGATTATTCGTTCATAATAATTCGTTTAATACAATATATTTTTCTGTGTATAATTGCGGTTTTAATAAGTATGGGTCCTTTTATTTTACTTCAAATATATCATTACTATCTTTTCTGCAAAGATTTCGATATATCTTTGCCTCAGTTTTTGGTAGAATTTGCTGAGAAAAATACGTATTATTTGCCCGGTAAATTTTCTTTATATAACCAAACGTGGTGTTATAAAAAAATACCATTGGCTTATTCCTACGTGCAAGAACACTATTGGAACGTAGGGTTCCTTAACTATTACGAATTAAAACAGATTCCTAATTTTTTATTAGCCTTTCCAGTCATGTTTATTATAATAAAAAATTCGTTAAAATTTTTTTCTCAACACAAGGATTATTGTATTTGTTTAGGACTAATTGTAAAAAAAATTAACAGGAAAAAGGAATTAGATCAGTTTAATCCTGAGATGTTTGTATTTGTAATGCAAGCATTTTTGCTGACATTATTTTGTATTTTTTTTGTACACATTCAGGTCACTACAAGAATGTTATGTTCAGCTAGTCCCGTTTTGTATTGGTTTTGCGCATATCATTTTAAAAACGTTGCACAAAATGATCCAGAATTGTTTCTAAAAATTTTGATTAAGAACGTGCGCCTGGAAAAGTCCCAAAATTTTATAAAATACTGGTTTTTAAGTTATTTAGCAATTGGTACTGTATTGTTTTCTAATTTTTTACCTTGGACATAAAAAAAGTTGTTATTATAAGTTATTACATTATAAAATACTGTAAATTACGAACTAAATAAAAAAATTTATTAGGTGTATAAAGTACCTAGGTGTGTATATTTTCTTGTTTTGAAAAAATAAATATATGTATTGTGAATGACTTTAAATAATATGACTCTGTATTTTCTGAAACATTTTGCAAAGACCCTGTAGCGCAAAGTAACTTTTTGACCTTGATATCCCTTCCTTTCTGGGTTTAAAATTTTATACTCTGCTGACCCAAACAACCATCTATCAGTTAACACCACGAAGAAGTCGATTTTTATCAGTTTAGTATTTTTGTAATAATTCGAAATTATTTTTTTAAATATAAAAAAATGTTGCTTAGAAAAAGTAGAAGTCAACTTTTAGTTACTAAGAATGATGTTTTATTTAAAAATGCATGCAATTTTAACGTTCAAATGGCGAAAGAATTTAGAGATATTCCTGGGCCTAAATCATTACCTTTTTTTGGAACTTTGTATCAGTACGTGCCACTTTTAGGTATGTAAATGTATTCATATTATTTATTTACATAAAATTATTACATTATATTAATAAATCTAAATCAAAAACTGCTAAAAATCGTAAAAAAAAAGTTTCGTAACTCTTTAAAATATGTAGCTAGTTATTTCTAGGTATTTTTATGTATTTGAATATAAATTTTTTTTAAAATCTTAATAAATAGTCTATAAAAATAGTTTTTTTTTGTCGTTTTCCGTTACGAATATTCCTTTTAAATTTGCAATTTTAGGAAATTATAGTTTCGATAAACTTCACATTAACGGATTAAAAAAGTTTAAACAGTTTGGTCCCGTGGTACGAGAACAAATTGTTGATGGTGTAAATATCATTTGGTTATTTAAGCCAGAGGATATAGAAACTTTATTTAGGGTTGAAGGGAAATATCCTCAAAGAAGGAGTCATTTAGCCTTAGAAAAATATCGTTTAGATAGACCCCATATTTATAACACCGGAGGATTATTACCAACGTAAGTTGTTGATGTCCATAAAAATTAAAATGTATAAATAATTTTCATATTTTACGTATGCATGCATGCATTTAAAAGAAATTTGTGAATTTAGAGAAAAATAAAACATTTAACAAATAAACAGAATTACATATTTTAATTAAAAAATTTACCGAATACCACAATTTTTTTTTAAATTTATAACTTTTTGACACATAGCTTAATGAAAATTTTAACTTATCTATCACAAATACGGTTCTATTAATATATATTTTTAGAAATGGGCCGGAATGGTTTCGAATTCGCACAACGTTTCAACGCGGTTTAAGCAGTCCATCTTCGGTTCTAAATTTTATTTCACCCACAAGTGAAATTGTCGATGATTGGATTGAACGGATTAATGAAATAAGATTCGACGTTAACATTGATTACCTTTCTGAGATTTCCAGATTATTTTTAGAATGTTAGTAGGTAGATCGTAATTAACAAAAACGACATTCTGTATATCAAAAAATCAATCAGTTTTAATTAGAGACGTTAGGTATTTAGTTGAATTGATTACACGGTTTATTATTTTAGTAACTTGTATGACAGCTTTAGATGTAAGATTAAACAGTTTCTCAAAGGAAGAATTGAAGGAAAATTCAAAATCAACAAAATTAATGGAAGCTGCATTGGTTTCCAATAGTTGTATATTAAAAACGGACAATGGCCCTCAATTGTGGAGGAGGTTTAATACACCTCTCTATAATAAGTTTATCAACGCTCAAGAATATATGGAAAAGTTAGTGCCTTTTTATTTTTTTTAAAGTAAAATTTTCCTCTAATATGCAAGAGTTGTTATGATTTTTTATGTTTTAGATTAGCAATAAATTTATTGTCACAGAAAAAGCGATCGTTTAAAGAAATTAAATGTGGTAATTCGAAAACGCTTTTGGAAGGTTATTTATCTTCACCTGAAGTTGATTTTAAGGATATTACCGGAATGATTTGTGATTTTCTATTGGCCGGAATCGACACAGTAAGAAAAAATTACATAACGCAAAATAAAAAAAAAAATAATTAAATTTAAAACTGCTGACAGAAGTTTTAATATGATATATGTAATTATGTACAGTCGGCTTACACCACAAGCTTCATCCTTTATCATTTATCAAATAACCCAAAAGCTCAGGAAGCTTTACACGAAGAAAGCAAAAAGTTATTATCCCGATGGGAAGAGCCTGTAACCAGGGAAATATTAAATAATGCTCATTATACAAAGGCAGTTCTAAAGGAGTCACTTCGATTAAGGCCGGTTTCAGTTGGTGTAGGTCGAGTCCTTGATAAGGATACCATATTTAGTGGATATAAAGTCCCAAAAGAGGTACATACCTACCTATACAACATTTTTTTTTTTAAAACCCATATTATTATCAAATTTATAAATTTTGATTGTTTAGATAGATAGGAAACTAATAAGAACGTATGTATTTTAGACAGTAGTTGTAACTCAAAATCAGGTGTCATGTCGTTTTGAACAATATTTCAAAAATCCAAACGAATTTAAACCGGAACGATGGTTACGATCTTACGAAGCTTACAAGCCAGTTCATCCTTTTTTGGTTTTGCCTTTTGGACATGGATCTCGTAGTTGTATTGCGAGATGGTTAGCTGAGCAAAATATACGAATATTGCTATTGAAAGTGAGTAATTAGCTACGTAATTATATTATTGTGTTTAAATGAAAATTTGGAGTTTCTTTCTGAGATAAAACTCGAAATTCAATAAAAACGTTTAGATATTACACATATCCACGTTTCAACACCTAAGCTGTCATCTTCAGATGTTTTTATTTCTATTATTGCAGCTCTCAAGACGTTTCAAAATCAGATGGAATGGTAACTCATTAGACTCTAGATCTTTACTTATTAATAAACCTGACGGACCTATTTCATTAATTTTTGAAGAACGTAAAAAATAAATTTAAAAAAATATATCTGCAGCTCTTATTGTGTATTTTAGATTAAATATTTTTGTCATATACTTGTTTGTATTAAGTATGTAGGTGCTTATTATATAAAATATTGTACAATCTACCTGCGTCCTTAATTGTATTCTGTTTTAAAATAAAAGTATATTTTTAAAAAAGGTAGAAAATTGGAAAAACTTTGTGTATAGTTATACCCTTTCGAAAATGAAATTTTTTTTAAAATTTAGAAATAGGTACAAAAGTGGTAGACGAGGGTAACACTTTTGAAGGAAATTTTTTAATGGTACAAATAGTGAAATTGGTAAGATCCCTATTTTATTTTTGAATCGAAAAAAGTTTGCAGTAAAAAAAATAAAATAGATGTTGCCAATTTCATCCGGTATTTGTAAAATAATAGGGGATGATTAAAAAAATTTCCTTTGGAAAAATTTTTGTCAATTAAAAAAATTTCTAACAAAATTAATTTCTTCCCCTATTTCTAATTTATGTTTTTAACAGAAAAAAGTGGTATAAAGCAAAGTAAGTACGGAAAAAACTTTCATTGGTAATAAAACTTGACTAATTGTACAAAAGTACATGTTATAATAGATTCTATTTTTATAAAATGTTCTAAACGAACTATTAGAGCTTCCAAAACCTACCAAAAAATAAAATTGAAAAGCAAATTATCTAATAATTAACTGATATGTGGATTATTAACACTTATTGTCTAACAAACAGTAAATAAAACTGCTTACTAAACTAAACGACAGCACAGCCTTGAATTTGAATGATCTCTAATTCTGCAGTATTTCGCGTCACCTTCATCGCATCACTCGGCCTGTCTCTTTGTTACTAGATAGTCATAGAATCTGTCATAGACACTAGATAGTTTAGTTTACGGTTACTATAACTCGGCATCTTACTAAAAACAACACAGTTCAGTAGCAAGTGTGACTCACTGGATTATTTTACTGTGGGTTTTGTGCGAAAATCCAGTTATGTGATGCACGATGTATCGAGAAACGAGGGGATAAACCTGGTTCAACCAGAAGCCAGAAAAAAAAAAAAATAGAAAAGAAAGTTATTGCGGAGCGAGCGCAAGTTACGCGTGATATTTTTCGAGTGAATCGCGATTGTGTCAGTTTATTTATAAATTTCCTACTACAACATTCAACTCTGTCTCGACCTTACGGCTTACGGCCAACAAACAACATAATCAAAGACAACAAACGGACAGACACAGTTGAACTTTCGTTTTGTCATCATTTACCGAGTCGTAGTAATGAGTGAAGTTGCAGAAGAAATTGATAAACCAGTTGCTCCAGTCACCAGTCCTTCTGGAGTCGTTCACGTGAACGAAAAGCAGGATAACAAAGCAAATGCAGTGCCATATTTCGAACGAATACGACAGTACTATAACAGAAGAATGCCGGTAAGACCTCATCCTAGACAAACGGCCAATCCAGATGTAGAAGTTATACCTCAAAACCCCAGCAAAAAACCTGAGGTGGAAGAAGAAGAAGAAGACGATGGTGGAGATGACAGAGAAACAGTCAATAACCCATACCCAGGGGTTGACGACGGATTTTTTGGCAATGGTACAAATAACAAGGATCCAGACGCAGAGAATATTCCGCTCGTTCCAAAAACTCCTGGTAGACTGAATCCTCCTGAAGGAGAAGATGAACCAGGTAATAACCATCCCGATAACGATGTTGGCGGAGACGAACCCGATTTAGGAAGACCTCGTATTCCAGGTAGACATTTCCCAACAACTCCCGAGTTCGGCCCGCACTGGCCAAACCATCCCGAAAAACCGTCAATTTATCCGGGAGTCAGGCCGGATGTGGAAGGTGGAATTCCGGAACCTCTTCCAGATATTAACGTTTATCAACATAAGAAGACGTTGGCACAAGGAATGATGGACTTGGCGCTTTTTTCCGCGAATGCCAATCAATTAAGATACGTTTTGGAAAGTTACGACCGACACCCCTATTATTATCCTAGTCTCGTCCTTATATCTTTAAGTATAATTTTTCAGGTAAGTTAAACTATTTTATAAATATAATAAATTACTATCTACAAGGACGCGTTTTTAAAAAAAGGAATTCAGGAGACAATTTTTTGTAGAAAAGTTTAAAAAAATAATTACATAAAAAAAACCTTAAAAAGTTTTTATACTTTTTATTGTAACTAAAACTTAAAAGTGAGTTACATACTATGTAGGTATTTCGTTTTTAATTTCTATGTATTTCACAATCTAGTTCGTTGTCCTAAGTGTATTACTAACTGAAAAGTTAAAAGCTTAAATTAATCAGCATCCCTTTATGGAATTACGTTCAGCCCACATTATATACTTATATGCATGTATGTAAATTTGACCATGAACCACAAATCACCGGTTATTTTTTCCAAGGACAGTTTATATCTACGTATTTTATTAGACATGTGTTTTTTTTTTTTTTTGAACTGTTAATATCATTAAAAATAGAATTTAGTAAAATTTTATTTGAATAAAAATTTAAAACAAAAACGTAACGAAAAATCAAATTTTCTTCAATGGAACGCCCTGTATATTATTTGTTTTCTTTTAGAATTTCAAATTTTAAACAAAAATTTTCTAATTACCTTAATTCGATTAATTAATAGTAGCTGGTATTTATGAAAAGTGGTCAAAACTTGAACAAAATACTACAATGAACGTACAATATTACAAAAAGACTTATGTTAGATTTCATGAAAAATTATTAAAACAAATATATTTCAAAATATCACACAAAAATAATGTTAAATTTAGCAAGTTCGTGGTACTTCGCGTTGTCCTCTTATATATAATAAAATACGTGGAATATATTTTTAGAAAACTTTTGCAAAACCACGATTAAAATTAAACTCAAATTTTTGAACCCAAAGACGATTTCAAAAATCTAATCTGTTTAATTATTACATATTTCTAAAAAATGTTTTTTTTTTTTTTAATATATACGTACGTAGGGTAGAGTTTATTTTTATTTTTTTGCAGGTGGCTGTTGGTATTGGACTGATTTGCAATGCTCATTATAATGTTAAAGATAAAAGAGAAATTTGTATTGCAAATAAATTAAATAACTACACAGTGTTAGGAATTTTCCTTGTGACTGTATTAAACGTTTTTATATCAGCATTTGGGGTAGCAAATATTTCTTCCTCCACCGTTACGCCCTGATATTTTTTTTAAGAAGATAAACGTTTTGATTTTCGGTTTTCGTATAAAATATGATGCGTTACTGAAAAATACTATCTTTTTTTTCTCAACAATTTATACCTAATAAATTATAATAGTTTATAATTACACCGAGTAAAATAAATAGTAACTATATATAGTTTATTGTAAGTAGATACTATTACAGATATTATATGAGATTTTAAGTTTTTTTTTATTATCTTTATAATGTTTTGTTTATTACAAACAGGTATCAAATGCGTAGAATTAATTACTAATTTTTCTGTTAAAACCTTTTTTTAATCAGGTACCTACATATTTTTGTAATACATAAATAAATTGCACCTTTTTAAGAGTCTTTTATTAAAATGATATCACCATTATTAATTTAATTGTTAATTTAGTAAACAATTAGTTTTTGTTTTTTATCAATAAATCTAAAAAAAATTGGCATAAAATGCAAAAACGTTTCGGCTGATAAACAGATACATAACTCTTTTGCTACTAGTCTAATCTGAAGAAATCAAATTTAAAAAGCATTAATTTTATTACAATTTTATTCTATATATGTATTTTCTTACCCGAAGAAGTCACGGGGTGTCTCTGTTTCTGTTATAAATTAAATTGCAAGAACTTAATGTCTCTTCAATAAAATATTATTTGAGCTTTTTTTTAAATTAAATGACGTAGTTTATGCTACTATAATAATTGTCCTTTTAAGTTAATTATCAATAATTTTTTTATTTTCAGGTAGGTGTTGGCATCGGTCTCATTTGGAACTCTCACTATGACGTCAAAAACGAAGGGGAAATTCACATTGCTAATCGGCTGAACAATTATACAGTTATAGGAATTTTTCTAATTACTGCCATTAACGTATTCATTAGTGCATTTGGGGTAGCAGATATTAACCCACCGCCTCCGTAAAATCTATTTGTACCTAAGTATTCCTTGTTATTATTGAATAATTTTAAAACTGTGATAATATTTATGAGATATTGTTTTTTTTTTTTGTTAAAGCAACAGTATTAAAAGCCGATTTATAGGAAAATAATTTGATTATTTTGAAATTTACATAAATGCATTTATTTGTTTACAATTGTTTGAGTTGACTAATTTGCACTTTAAATATACATATGTATTTATAATTAGGTATATTCAAAAATATTCGAATTTAATGTACTTTTAAATATGTATAGTAATGTAAATTTCTCTATAACTGTTTAATTTTTCTAAGTTGTTATTTGTTACACCTATTTGTATTTACCTATTTTACCATTATATTAGATATTCCGTATTACCTATTATTATTGTTATTATAGGTATATACATATTGTATTTCTCAATTTATTTTTATCATAAGCGGAAGTTCCGTTTTATATATGTATATACAAAAATAATACTCCATAGATTGCTGTATTTGTATGTAGTACTTATTTTTATTAATAAAATTGAAGCAAGCATAACCGATTCTGATTAACTTAGAATTATATTTAAAACTTTTTCCTTGGAAATATTATTTAGCAATTAATTTATTGCTATTTTTTTAATTTATATTAGAGGTGCATAATATCGTTAGACAACCTATATTTGACAATAATGTATCCTACTTTATAACAATTAACGAATACTTTTTTACTTTTAATTTTATAAACAAAACGGGGTGTTACTTTTATAATTATAACCACCCCTAATTTTATATTAATGCTATTGAAATATTGGCAATCTGGCAATGTCGCAAGTTTGTATGTGTTGTAAATGCGCGGCGTGCTGCGCATTGGTAGACGCAATTGATATTCGCATTTTCTTCAGTCAGCAAATGGCGTCGAGGTGGAGGTGTACGTAATTTTTGTGCGTAGATAATGAATGAAATGTGTTTTCGGGATTAAAAAAGTAACAAAAAAGGAAACTAACAATCTAAATTAGATGCTGTGACCACTGAAAATGAATGTGAACGGTTTTGTTGTGTTATAAATGTATAACATAAAAAATACGTATGTTTTCGTTCCATTATTTGTAAACAATGAATGAAGAAGTGGAAGTGAAACTGACCGACGCTCGCTCGGTTTGGCCCCCTTCGGAAGGTATAAACACTAGTCCTATACCATCTCAACATATTAGTGTACCCACTACTCCCCAAGGGGCTCCGGCGAATGTGGCTGCATTTTCTGAGTGTGATTTACCATTTGAGCTTGTTCAACAAGGTTGGCGTAAGTTTTGGTCAAAAAGGGAAAACAGACCTTACTTTTGGAACAAGGTAACTGGGGAAAGTTTATGGGAACTGCCACTAATTAAACAACATTTTGATCCAATAACCGATCCCTTGGGTATATGCCCTCCAGCTGTATGTCCTCCAGTAGGAGTAGTACCTTTGGTGAATGGACCAGTTCCAGTTGCAAAAAGACGTTCTTCTGAAGAAATTGTCGGACCACAAGTAAAAAAATTTGTTTTGGCTGGACCATGGGATCTTGATGTACCCACGAACGTCATTATTTTGGAAAGGCCCCCTTGTAATTATATGCACTCACATCCAGAAATTGAAAGTTTTCGCTGTAGTTTATTAACAAAGTTGAGGCAGTGTTATCAAGAATTGTGCCACTCCAGAGAAGGTATTGATGCCCCCAAAGATTCATTTAACAGATGGTTAATGGAAAGAAAAGTAATTGATACAGGTGAATATTTAGAAGAATTTCAATTATTATTTTCCTTTTACATTTCTCAGATACACACTTGTTTACTTTAATAATTTTATGTATTATTTAAGAAATATAATTCCCAATTGTACCTATGGAATTTGATTGATTGGCAAAATATATTTTGAAAACAATTGAAAATGTATTATACTTATGATGATGATATGCATTGTAGGTAACGATCCACTTTTGCCAAGCAGTTGTTACCCAGAAATATCACTATCTATGTACAAAGAAATTATGAATGATATTCCTATTAAATTAGTTCGTCCTAAATTTACTGGTGATGCCAGAAAGCAACTGTCGCGATATGCAGAAGCCGCAAAAAAAATTATGGAATCAAGAAATGCAGAGGCAGAAAGTAGAAAAGTTGTTAAGTGGAACGTCGACGAAACATTTCAGTGGTTAAGGCGAACTGTTGGCGCAACTTATGATGATTTTCAGGATAGGCTGGCCCATCTTAAATCACAGTGTCAACCGCATCTTACTGATACGGTACCTATATTTTATATGCATATTGCATACACATATGTATCCTCAATTCTATTTACAACTAATATATAATTGCAGGTAAAACCTTCTGTTGAAGGTATCTGTTTAAAAATTTATAATTTATCTTCGGAATACGCGCGAAAAGTTAGAGATAAGGCAAATTCCGTCTTAAAAGAACATGGCATGGAATTACCGCCGTACATGCCCATGGCAAGCACCCGGAAAGTCTGGTGTTATCCAATTCAATTTGCCATCGGTTGTCCACGGCTACCGGTAGTGGATTACTTGCCTGATCGAGATCAAGCTATGTTACGGTTTCAAGGAGATACACTCGCTATAAATACTACACATTTACAAAAATTGGTGTGTTCGTTTGTTTTTAATTCATTTCGTTTAAAATTATTATTTTTATTTGTTACAGGAACATTTGTACAGGCACAGTTGCTTTGACGACCGCAAATTCGAATTATTTATTCCCCGCGTGTGGGTCATGTTAAAGCGTTACGCTACTTTTCTCGGTGTCTATCCATCTTTGAATACAGCCAGTGCTGACTGTCAAGACACGCAGGCGTCCGTTCCTGTGACTGTATTCGAATGTCTACATAGGACTTTCGGGGTCACGTTCGAATGTTTTGCATCACCATTGAACTGTTATTTCAAACAATATTGTTCGGCATTTGCAGATTGCGATTCTTATTTTGGAAGCAGAGGGTAATTCTTCATATATTTGATGCAAATATAAAACAATTCGATTGCATTTATAATTTTTCTTTTAACTTAGGCCTTTCCTTCAACTGAAAGCCGTGTCAGGGTCTTTTGAAGCGCATCCACCTTACTCCGAGGAACTGATGGAATCGGCGGTAGATCATATGGAACGATTATTGTCTGATAGTCCAGAACCTCTTAGTTTCATCGTGTTTATGCCCGATTATCGGGAACCGACATTGAATGCGCTCCTTCGACTTGAATCAAGCCAGTTTAAGAGGAAACAGGTCACTGTGCCTGCATATGAACACGAATTCAGACATGGCTTTCAACATGTGCTTAGCAGGTATTATATTTTACCGTATTTTTAAATAATAATATGTGATAAAATAAACACATCGCAAGGAATCGTTCAAATATTACATAAACTACTGCAACCAATCAAGCATGGTAGTTAAACAGATTAACAGCGGTTCTTTAAATTTAAATGTCAATTGTTAATTCTGGTGAAGATATATATGAAGAAATAAATACCTTTTCAGAAGTAACATATTATACGCAGCTTAATTAAATATTAATTTAATTACAGGTCTGAATTAAATGTTCGATCATCTCATGGAACTGTGATAGTTTGGCTTCAAAATATAACCGGTTATCAACGGTGGGGTCCGACAGACGAGAGGGTGGAGGCTTTGTTAGAGGCGTTTAGGCCAGGACGGGAACGCGAACGCGATCGACAAGAACTGCTGAGTCCTACGCGACAGGGCACCACCACCGAAAGCAAAGACGTACTAGTGCATTAATTTTATACATACATACAGCTTGTCAAGGTTGTACTATTTAATTAGTACAAGTACATTTTTTGTTTTCATTTTTTTATACATATAAGTTGAAAAATTTTTATGTACAGTTAATATTTTATAGATTTATAATATACACTATAATTATTGTATTTACTAATGTTTGTGATTTTAAATTTCCATCTAATTATCTTGTAAATTTTCAACCGTGAAAAGACTCAAAATTTTTGCGCTTGCTTTTGGAAAACCTTGGCAAAACAGAAATAATAAATTATCTTATTACACAATGTAATATGTATATTCAAATTTTTATCGTAAATAATGAAAAATACGTAATTTATTATGAATTATTTCGATGGATAAATAGTTTTGCAACGTTAAACTTTTCAACAGTCTTCCAGTTTTTGGCAATGCTACAGGGTGTATGAAAAATAAGGATTTTTGAAAGTAGAAGCTATAACATTGCATTAAATTTTTCTTATAAGTCATTTGGGAGAGCAAAAAAACGAAACAGTTTCTCAAGAGTTTCAAAAAAATCCATGTGAATGTTTAATATGATGGACAAGGTATAGAGAGAGGTATCAAATTTCACACTGTGATGTTATTTAATAAATTTAATATCTTATGTGGTCTTTGAAATCGAATGAAAAAGTTAGACACTAATCTTCATAATACCTATGAAAAGATAAACTTAAATGTTAGATGGTATGAGAAATATCTTCAAAAGTTTAGCTTATTTTTATAAACTGAAATAGTTTTCTAAATTTACTAAAAGATAATTAGATGAAAAATTAAGTTTGTACGTCTTTAAAGGCTTTTTTATATTAACTTAAACTCTGTTTGTACATCACAGTCAAAAAGTACCTGATTTTTTGTTCATTTTGTAAAATGTACATTTCGTCGAAATTTATTAAGTATATTATAGTGTCTGAATGTTGAAAGTATGGAAATATTTTGATGATCCTAAGAACTGACTTCGAAATCTCATAGAAACGATGTACATAATTAATTAATTGTATTGTCTACTTTCATTCATACATGCTCACATTTTGCATACACTCGTTTTATCGTAACATTACATTTCGCCATTAATCTCGTCATAACTTCACAACTGTACCTACTCCTACAGTTAAATTATATGATTTTAAAGATTAAGTAAATAGATTTTTAAAAACTACTTATTGTTTAAATGAAATAAATTGATCGTAAGAGAATATGCAAGAACAGCATGTTAAAAACTTAATACTCTTTGTGAAAGGTGCCGTAGTACCTATCACTGATGGTAATAATCTTTGATTTTAAAAAAATCAATAATACATATATATAAAATGCTCAGGCATTAAGTGAAATTATTAATAAAGGACGTATTTTTTGTTATTGTAATGAATCAATTGATCAGTAGAAGATTAGATGACATGTATGTACATGGTGGATTGTACTCTCCAATCTAAGCGAGCGGACTGTTGTCCTAAAAAAATAAAATCCTTTAACGAATCGAGACTTGGGACAACAGAACCACGACAAAACTATTTAAATTTAAAAGAAGATGTATATTTATACATAAATTAACAAGAAACATATCGAATAAGATAACAACCTGACAAAGTTTAAGGAATAAAAAAGTTTCATTGCGATTAGTCTTGAGCGATTTGTGTAATGTGTGAATTAATTTTGGTAATCTTTGTATTCTGAAGAGTTAAAGTAACACTGAAACTCTTAGGGTGGTGCTTATCAAAACAATTTGCAATTAGTTTGTAAAAGTTGCAAATTAAGTACAGTGTACAGGGTGGCCGATTTGCCACGTTTAAAAGGAAAGTTACCTAGACGAAAACCGATGTCGACTTTTTCGCAATTCTTGCGCTCTATTTAGCCAAACTCAATGGGCCCTTTTTGCAAGAATTAGTGCGAATCAACGCGTTACCTTACAAAAAAATTATTTGAATTAATTACTGTTTAAACTGATCTGACGCTGAGAAATTGTTATACTAAATGTAAATATTAAATAGCAGCAAATATTCTGCTATGACGTCAAATTCTCAACGATTAACAGTTAAACTGTTAAAAAGAAGTCAAATAGACCCAATTATGAGTGACAAGTATACATAAAAGCAAACAAATATATGTACATTATATGAGACTGTGTAATGTAATGAATTACTAGAAGAGACTTACCCCTAAATACAAGAAACACTTTAAACTATATATAAGCGGACACGTGTTTCGCTCACTTTAAATGTGGGCACTATCAACACAAATGAATTTATCGCTTTCTGGTAATGCCTACCATCAAATTTGTAAATTAGTGGTATTTTGGGGGTGAATCGCTTTCAGTACTTAATAGTGTACATGTATGTGGAATACGACACCCAAAAGACAGCGTGGACAACACCCTTGCGTTGTTTGTAACGACAGTTTTAAATGTTTTCCTTCTTCAAACCTACCACATCACAATCAACAACAATTGGTGATAATGGAAAGGACCTAAAGCAGCAGTTAGTCTTAAAATCCAATGGCGTCACAGGAGAAGTACCTGTGAACGCCGGTATCCTAATACAATGCAACAGAAATGAGTACAACGACAGTAGAGCCCAATAATGTCTCAAATTACCGTTTGTAATTTATCTTAGAGGGCAGAACCACCGACATAAAATTAGCCCCAAAATAAAACAATAATAATACAAATACTTGTCACTCGGGTCTATTTGAAATTGGCGATGACTTACTTGTGGCGTCGGTTAGACCTCAGGGGGGTTCACCGAAACCTTCATCAATCCAGCGTTGGGTGTCCACCGCCACAGTCAGGGTTACAAGGTCCAAGGTCCGAGTTCCAAGGTTCTCCTCTGTGCCATCAGACGCGAACGCGGACGCGGGCGCCACCAACTTTTCGCGAACATAATAATTGATTATTAAAAAGCACTTTATCGTTCGAACGAACACTTAACACACACTCGAATGTACCTAAAAAAATACAAGAAATTGTACGTCAGTACATGTGAAAATAAACAAAAAAGTGGCCAAACTTACCTACGTCCAGGGTTGTCGTCCTTTGCAAGCTACTTATACGTATTAGGTGGATTTGGTGCATATTAACCACCCTTCAGTCCATTCCATGACATAAATTTCACTTTACAACAACTTTACTTCAACTTTTCGTAAAAATAAAAAGTACTTAAACCTGAAATAAAAGCAAAAATGATATTTCTTTTATTAAACGCCACCTTAGTCAACATTAACTTTTGTCAAACTTATAGGTACCTATTTGAAAAATGTATGTAATTTGTAAGGAATTGATAAACCGAGACACCCTGTATATAATTTAATTTCGTAAAGTCACCAGTGTCTGTGTAATTCATAGGAACTACCTACCTATAAGTTTTTCAAAATACAAGGAGCAGGATAAAGCTAGCGTGTAAATTTATTTTTGGCTTTCAATAGAAAATTTAAAAAAATTGCTCCCGAAGTACTCTATCGGAATTAGTATTTAATCCAGTTGAACTCGTTTAATGACTTTTACATCATTAGTTATGTTTCTATGATTATTTTACGATCAGTAAAATTGAGCAAACAATTCTACCCAGGATTATTGCTTCTTTTTTAGAATTTCTCACAAAATTAGGACATTAGACAACTATTATATTACAAGTTTCAATTTTAAACTTTTAAACAACCATCCAATCAGCCAATAAGGATTGACTTCAGACATTTTAACCAATCATGTAAGAGCTATTTCCTACTTAAGTCTAATAACATTATTTATTTACCCAAAAGGAGCCTCTCATGTGTTGTTTTGGACTGCTGCTAAATGCCATACTTCGACAAGGTCGATGAAGGTCGTTCGGTCGTTAGTAAGATAAAGAACGACAAACAACGATGTAGCAATTAGAAACATCTCAATCTGTATTGTTTGATAATATTCTTTCATTTTAACATGTGGCTGTCCAAGTCGTGGAGTTATTAGTTATTACTTATTACCTATTAAAAAGTAAGTTAATTACATATTAGTACAAGTTTATTTAATGTTTAATGCCTGAATGTGAAAAAATGTGAACAAATAAAATTAAATAAATATGAAAACATTTCTTCAAATGTCTACAGACATATGTATTTACATATATTTATTTAATTTTATAATTAATTTGCTTACTCATGTAATGTATAAAAATCAACATACATGGCCCATTTTATATTTAGGTGCCTTTTCGCTAATTAATTTTTGAAATCTAACTTATTGGCTTTGCATTAAAACCTAGATTTGCTTGTGTTCCGAAAATTGAAATTTCCAACTTTGTTTTCATAAAGATGACTATTGAGTTACTTCTCAAGTCCACAATTGTTAATACATTAAATGGAAGAAAAAAATATTTGTAGAAGTCAATTTATTGTGATTAAATACTTGCTTTTGTTTAACTAAATAATGTAAATGCATTAAATATTGAAAAAGTTAGTTTGAACTGCTACAATTCTCAGTTACTCAATTTTTTAGGGAAAACAAGGCTGCAATGATTTAAGGAAAATAGAAATAATTAACCATGTGACAAATACCCCCAATCGACTGGCATCAAGAATGGTAGCAGTAGAAACCAAAACTGAAAGGCGATGGTAAGTGAAACAACATCAGGCTTTCTAAATCCATAATTGATTAAGTTTCATTTGTCAAAAGTTACCTTCCTTATTATGTTCAACTGTTATAAATCAGTTGTTTTATAACAACAAAATCCAGAAACAAAAGAAGCGGATTCCCAAAATATTTTAAGAAGTAGTTCAGTTATTTGATTGCAAAACATCAACAGTTCATTAGTAAAAATCAAACAATCGATCCTACCTTTCAATTCAATCCATTCCAGTGTGTGTTTGTCAAAAATGCCTTATTTTCACTGTAAAATCCTTAGGCCCTCCTCCTCCTCAGACAGTGTAATAGAACATGATAGGAAACAGATTCAAACCGATGCTGAACTACTGCTTTCTGCAAAAAAATCGAAAAGTCTTAATTCGCGTTAAAATATAATACAAAATCATTTGTTTTTTACAAATTCGGCCAAATCTTACAAAACCTAACCCAACCTAACCTAAGATATTGCCGAAAAAACCTATATGTGTATCGTAACCGGGAATACTTATTGATAATATTTGGACAAAGCAGCAGAAATTTTTTACCACAAAATTTTAATGATTTATAGATGATAGTTGTATCGGCTTTTACTTTTTTGAATTAAATGATTTATAATGAAGAAACAAAAACTTTCACAAAAATTTTTCAATAAAACAACAATGGTAAATACTTGATAATGCTACTGTGCTAGCGATACAATTGTTGTTTAAAAATAAAAATTTTTGTTTTTTCATTATGAATTAATGATTTATTACCTGGAAATTATAAAAGCTTCTCACCACAATTGAAATTTCAAGATGGCGCGTGCGCGCTAAGTGAAAGCGGCAATTGCAAAAACTAATTCCAACGTTGCCTTGTTGATTTTCAAATAAAAATTGTAAAATCGCAATTATTTTTTGTTTTCGATTTCCTTTTATAACAATACAAAATAAAACGAATCAAACCCTGAATTGACAATTCTAATAATTTTCGACTGATTTAACGACGTATGCGTACTTAAATTTTTCTTGTTAATTACCTATATAGGTAGACCAAAATTTACGAAGCGTTTTTTTTTAAATTCGTCATACAATGAAAGATTTTCGATGTGAATTTAATAAAAAAGACCGTTTGTAGTGGACAAATTTGTACGAATACGAATCGTATGAAATTTAGATTTTTTACGAAAATAAACAATAAAAGAACTTGGGCCGCGACCTTGAGAAAATTCTGTCGAATTTACTAAGTAAATATTAAATTTCCGAAAAAACCTGTATGTACATCGTATTCAGCAAACTTTTTTGTTGATGTTTTGACAAGTTTATGACCTCTAGCAATAATTTTTTAACATTTTCTTACCTCCGAAGTGCAGAAGCCACGGAAGCTGCACAACAACAATAAATAAAATGCAGTTTCAAGATGGCGCTTGCGGCAATTGCAACTAATTTCTAAGCCTGCTTAGTTTCGCGTTTCAATATTTTGAAATAAAAATAATTGAAAAACACGATTTTTTTGTTTTAACTTTCTTTTTTATGATTGAGACGTATTAGGAAATTGAGATTATTTTTTTTTTTTAATGTTCAGGAATTTACTGAAAGATTTTATATTAAAAAAAGATAATTCAAATATTGAATGAAAAACTTTGTTTCATAAAATTTGAAATGTTACGATATTTGGATTATTCCTTGTTTTCTTTTGTTTTGTAGAAGACAAGTCAATTTGTTACAAAATATTGCAGGAATACTTATATTTCTTACTAGTATCCTAACAAACAGTTTTACTATTCTTTCATTAAATATGCTATTATGAGTAGAAAGAATATCTCAAAATGTGTTTGATTCAGAATGAATGCGGTTATGTTAGTAGTAAAAAACTATCTTTGAAAATAACAAAAATATATTTGAGGGGGGGTTAGAAAAATACTTACCACATGTAATGGACCCTTAAATGAACGCGATTTCACTAAAATTATCTAAGCCCGTACTTTTCTACTACGTAATTTTTGAGAAAATTTGGGAAATAATTTTAACGAAGTTTCTGCAAAAATAGCTTCACTTGAAAAGACCGTTTATCATCGGCCAATCAGAGACATCCACAATAATTTGAATTTCACAGCCAACTTTTCCATAGAGATCCGATGTAGTTAGGCAAATTTAATTGGAAATCAAATACATATCTTCTTTTGTTTCTTTATAGAATCTATTGAAAGATAAAATAAATTTGTTACATAAGAGGGCCGAGTAAATGATTATTTTTTCTGATTGTTCATTAAAAATATTCAAAATCGAATATTTAAAGTTGAAAGTATTTTTTAATTTTAATAGTGTTACGTATAGGCAATTTAAATACACGGGAGTATTATGACAAGTAAAGGTATGATGAGTACATATATTTTTAATGCTGTGGTTGTTTCGTCATTTGAAAGAATTATCGTTATTTTTGCAATTTATCAATTGATTTAGTATTATTTATTAAGAAAAATCTGTTGAGGGATATGTGATTGAATTACAAATTTGCTAAAGTACGACAAATCGTACGTTTTTAAAACTATTTTGGTATATTTCTGTGTTAAAATAGCGGCAGCAATTTCCCAATTATTTTCTGTTTTAGCATCTTTATTCTTCTTTGCTGGTTTACCACGTTGTTAATTCGTACCTTTTGTCTTTTATATAGTTTGACAAATGGAATGTAACGAAATTTTCGTCAAACCTAATGAAAGAAGTCATTTAAAATGGCGTCGTTCTTCCTGGGCTTCATTTGCTGTTTGTCTTTTTCACTTTGGTACTTCCTACAGCTATTTAAAAGGTAATTAATATATTTGATACCTATATGTAGAAATAAAACCTGTTGTTGATCAATTGCCACCGTATCTGTTTTAGATCTACAATGAAGAAGACCAAGATGATCCGTTGTTAGAATGCTTCTTTCAATTTTTTATTTTCAATAGAGCAGACGCAACTCAAATCGAAAGTTAACACAATAATAGGGGTGAGTGTCAACATTAAACAATCATATTTTAATAGAAAAAGGGTGAATGAAGTGTGTCACTTCCAATTAAAAGTTTAAAATGTTGTCGCTTAGAAATACTTAGTATAGCATTAAACACATAATTTTATTCTGACGATAATATATTTAATATTATGAATTGTTCAGTCAAAAACTTTAAATTACTGCCAAATACAGCCTTGCTTGTATGTCGCACATTAAAGGTAAATTATTCCTATGTACCTTCAATAACTGCTACTTTTTACAAAGCCGAAATTTTTTAATTAATTTGGAAACTGTAAATTTATTACAAAATTTCAGTGTACAAAAATTATTGAATTACATTTTTATGTTTTTTTTTATAAGATTGCTGTTTTCGTGAGAAATTAATTTCGCCTTTGTTGAAGAGGCTGCATTGATCAATAGAAAATAAAGTCGTTAAAATTACCTTAACAATTTCCAATTTGTTTTCCTGCCGATTTTGATCATTTATTAAAAAAATTTCAATAGTAGGTACGTATACTTCTGGAAGGGAAAACTATTTAAGGATTGCAGTCTTTTAAGAAGGTCTTCTATTAACTGTTACTTTTTCATGTATTTTTATTAACTCATTGGTTGACAATGCTGTCTAATTGATACTTCTCCTTCTGTAGATTGACTAATGGAAGAGACCAAATCGAAGTCCCTCATCCTGAATAGTATCGTTCGTCTTGAACTTCATTTGCTTTACATTGGACCATTCTATATTTATTTAATAGGTAATTAATATATTTGATATAAATATAAATAAAACCCCTTATGCCCTTATTAACCAATTGCCACCCTATCTGTTTTAGGTCTACGCTGGAGATGACTTAAGAAGATCCGTGGTTAGAATCCTTTGCTTCTACTACATCCGCTAATAAGCCAATTATCGACGTTATATGCTCTTTTTAATTCATAATACGCTTATATAATAAGGAAATAATCGACGTTATTTGCTTATTTAAAGTTATAATACGCTTATATGAGTCAATTTTACTTAATATTAAGCAAATAATCGACGTTATAAGCTCATTTCTATTCATAATACGCTTATATAAGCTAATTTTCCGTAATAATAAGTCAATAATCGACGTTATTTGCTTATTTAAAATTATAATACGCTTATATGACCCATTTTTACTTAATATTAAGCAAATAATCGACGTTATAAGCTCATTTCTATTGATAATACGCTTATATAAGCTAATTTTCCGTAATAATAAGGCAATAATCGACGTTATTTGCCTATTTAAAGTTATAATACGCTTATATGAGCCAATTTTACTTAATATTAAGCAAATAATCGACGTTATAAGCGCATTTCTATTGATAATACGCTTATATAAGCTAATTTTCCGTAATAATAAGGCAATAATCGACGTTATTTGCCTATTTAAAGTTATAATACGCTTATATGAGCCAATTTTACTTAATATTAAGCAAATAATCGACGTTATAAGCTAATTTTCCGTAATAATAAGGCAATAATCGACGTTATTTGCCTATTTAAAGTTATAATACGCTTATATGAGCCAATTTTACTTAATATTAAGCAAATAATCGACGTTATAAGCTCATTTCTATTGATAATACGTTTATATAAGCTAATTTTCCGTAATAATAAGGCAATAATCGACGTTATTTGCTTATTTAAAATTATAATACGCTTATATGAGCCAATTTTGCTTAATATTAAGCAAATAATCGACGTTATAAGCTCATTTCTATTGATAATACGCTTATATAAGCTAATTTTCCGTAATAATAAGGCAATAATCGACGTTATTTGCCTATTTAAAGTTATAATACGCTTATATGAGCCAATTTTCCTTAATATTAAGCAAATAATCGACGTTATAAGCTCATTTCTATTGATAATACGCTTCTAAAAGCTAATTTTCCGTAATAATAAGGCAATAATCGACGTTATTTGCTTATTTAAAATTATAATACGCTTATATTATGAGCCAATTTTACTTAATATTAAGCAATAATCGACGTTATAAGCTCATTTCTATTCATAATACGCTTATATAAGCTAATTTTCCCTAATAATAAGGCAATAATCAACGTTATTTGCTTATTTAAAGTTATAATACCTTTATATGAGCCAATTTTACTTAATATTAAGCAAATAATCGACGTTATAAGCTCATTTCTATTCATAATACGCTTATATAAGCTAATTTTCCCTAATAATAAGGCAATAATCGACGTTATTTTCTTATGTAAAGTTATAATACGCTTATATGAGCCAATTTTACTTAATATTAAGCAAATAATCGACGTTATAAGCTCATTTCTATTGATAATACGTTTATATAAGCTAATTTTCCGTAATAATAAGGCAATAATCGACGTTATTTGCCTATTTAAAGTTATAATACGCTTATATGAGCCAATTTTACTTAATATTAAGCAAATAATCGACGTTATAAGCTCATTTCTATTGATAATAGGCTTATATAAGCTTATTTTCCGTAATAATAAGGCAATAATAGACGTTATTTGCTTATTTAAAATTATAATACGCTTATATGAGCCAATTTTGCTTAATATTAAGCAAATAATCGACGTTATAAGCTCATTTCTATTGATAATACGCTTATATAAGCTAATTTTCCGTAATAATAAGGCAATAATCGACGTTATTTGCCTATTTAAAGTTATAATACGCTTATATGAGCCAATTTTCCTTAATATTAAGCAAATAATCGACGTTATAAGCTCATTTCTATTGATAATACGCTTCTATAAGCTAATTTTCCGTAATAATAAGGCAATAATCGACGTTATTTGCTTATTTAAAATTATAATACGCTTATATTATGAGCCAATTTTACTTAATATTAAGCAATAATCGACGTTATAAGCTCATTTCTATTCATAATACGCTTATATAAGCTAATTTTCCCTAATAATAAGGCAATAATCAACGTTATTTGCTTATTTAAAGTTATAATACCTTTATATGAGCCAATTTTACTTAATATTAAGCAAATAATCGACGTTATAAGCTCATTTCTATTCATAATACGCTAATATAAGCTAATTTTCCCTAATAATAAGGCAATAATCGACGTTATTTTCTTATGTAAAGTTATAATACGCTTATATGAGCCAATTTTACTTAATATTAAGCAAATAATCGACGTTATAAGCTCATTTCTATTGATAATACGTTTATATAAGCTAATTTTCCGTAATAATAAGGCAATAATCGACGTTATTTGCCTATTTAAAGTTATAATACGCTTATATGAGCCAATTTTACTTAATATTAAGCAAATAATCGACGTTATAAGCTCATTTCTATTGATAATAGGCTTATATAAGCTAATTTTCCGTAATAATAAGGCAATAATCGACGTTATTTGCCTATTTAAAGTTATAATACGCTTATATGAGCCTATTTTACTTAATATTAAGCAAATAATTGACGTTATAAGCTCATTTCTATTGATAATACGTTTATATAAGCTAATTTTCCGTAATAATAAGGCAATAATCGACGTTATTTGCTTATTTAAAATTATAATACGCTTATATGAGCCAATTTTACTTAATATTAAGCAAATAATCGACGTTATAAGCTCATTTCTATTGATAATACGCTTATATAAGCTAATTTTCCGTAATAATAAGGCAATAATCGACGTTATTTGCCTATTTAAAGTTATAATATGCTTGTATGAGCCAATTTTACTTAATATTAAGCAAATAATCGACGTTATAAGCTCATTTCTATTCATAATACGCTTATATAAGCTAATTTTCCCTAATAATAAGGCAATAATCGACGTTATTTGCTTATGTAAAGTTATAATACGCTTATATGAGCCAATTTTACTTAATATTAAGCAAATAATCGACGTTATAAGCTCATTTCTATTGATAATACGCTTATATAAGCTAATTTTCCCTAATAATAAGGCAATAATCAACATTATTTGCTTATTTAAAGTTATAATACCTTTATATGAGCCAATTTTACTTAATATTAAGCAAATAATCGACGTTATAAGCTCATTTCTATTCATAATACGCTTATATAAGCTAATTTTCCCTAATAATAAGGCAATAATCGACGTTATTTGCTTATGTAAAGTTATAATACGCTTATATGAGCCAATTTTACTTAATATTAAGCAAATAATCGACGTTATAAGCTCATTTCTATTGATAATACGCTTATATAAGCTAATTTTCCGTAATAATAAGGCAATAATCGACGTTATTTGCCTATTTAAAGTTATAATACGCTTATATGAGCCAATTTTACTTAATATTAAGCAAATAATCGACGTTATAAGCTCATTTCTATTGATAATACGTTTATATAAGCTTATTTTCCGTAATAATAAGGCAATAATCGACGTTATTTGCTTATTTAAAATTATAATACGCTTATATGAGCCAATTTTGCTTAATAATAAGGCAATAATCGACGTTATTTGCTTATTTAAAGTTATAATACGCTTATATGAGCCAATTTTACTTAATATTAAGCAAATAATCGAAGTTATAAGCTCATTTCTGTTCATAATACGCTTATATAAACTAATTTTTCCTAATAATAAGGCAATAATCGACATTATTTGCTTATGTAAAGTTATAATACGCTTATATGAGCCAATTTTACTTAATATTAAGCGAATAATCGACGTTATAAACTCATTTCATTTCATAGTACGCATAAATGCTAATTTTACTTACATTTTAAGTTATTGTAATTGTAAATTATTTTAATTTATTAAAAATGTGGGTGTTTTAGACAAATAAAAGAATATAAATGTAGTTTTCATTTTATTTACGTTAATGTAAAATTAAATGTCCATACATTTGTAATTTTAAAGTATCAATAAACTAATTAACGTTCAAAAGGTGTTTTAATATTATTAAATACGAATTATTTAATTTTTAATACTGGTGGCGCCATCTTACAGTTTAAGGCTGAACTACAGTTTAAGGTATTACAGGAAACTGTAATCTAAAGGTCGGTTCACACCGAAAGTGTGAACCCAGGAGACGACCTTATGCAACTTATGCTCTCCTGATACAAAATCCGAAATTTCCGAAAATTTTTGAAAAATCGGAACTTCAAATTTTGATATTTTGTATTAGGAGAGCATAAGTGTTAGGAGCTCTTTTTCTGCTCTCCTGATACCAAAAAAATATCGAAATTTAGTTTCGATTTTTAAAAAATTTTCGGAAATTTCGGATTTTGTACCAGGAGAGCTCCTGGTACTTATGCTCTCCTAATACAAAATATTAAAATTTGAAGTTCCGATTTTTCAAAAATTTTCGGAAATTTCGGATTTTGTATCAGGAGAGCATAAGTTGCATAAGGTCGCCTCCTGGGTTCACACTTTCGGCGTGAACCGACCTTTAGATTACAGTTTCCTGTAATGTTTTAAACTGTAGTTCAGCATTAAACTGTAAGATGGCGCCACCAGTATTAAAACTGAATTATATAAAGGATATGAGGATACTTACCCTTAAATATTAATAATAGCAACAAAGAGGATTATTTGTAATTACATACACTTCATAAAAATAAAAAACTTGGCCTGTAGATAAAAATATTTATTATACAGAACAGCTATTCCAAAAGTTATCACATAAACGACATATTTGACGAAGTTATAACATGCATATAACTTTTAACGACTGATGGAAGCGTCAATTTAAGAAAATTAATTATCCGACTTAATTAAACTATGTATTTACCTTTCATTTTTTTTGCAATTGGAAATTATTTCTAGTTAGAATTAATTTTCTTTTCCGTCATCGACATTTCTTAAAAGAATAGTATTAATTTATCATAAATACAGATAATAGTGCAGGAAATTCAACAGCAGCATCACCACTATGAAGGACGGGTGGGAGAATGAAGAGCTACGTGAAGAACTTGTTGCAGTTCAGGTCGAAAATTCGAAATTATGTTCTGAAACATGACTTCGTTGGACTGCACCTGCCTGATGATGTTCAACATTCGAAAGCCCTGGCTACTTGCAGGTTCTATCACTTCACTGAAGAAAGCTTCTGCGAATATCTGTAGTATTCGTGGTATGTTTGCATTACCAGGTCCTGAAAATAATGAGTAACTACAATAAAATATTTTAGAATAACAAGAGTTCAGAAATCAACGTTTTTTTGGTAGTCCTTTATTTCTTTAAAAAAAGCCACCTCGAGTGTAAATATAGTACAAACTCACCTAAAACTATCTGATTGTTCTGCTCGACGAGGTCACACAAATATCCATAAACGTGAGGAGCTTCGTCTGCGTCCTCAACAACAGGCAGCCAATTTATCCAAATTGAAAGTATTTCGTCAACGTTGATTGCTGAATTGTTATATTTCATTATTTTGGTTACGGCCGAAATAGCGTTTTCTGTTGGATTTATGTTACGTGGTTCCCTTGAATCAGAACTGTTGACAACTTCTATGAGATGTGGCACTGCTTTGGCAAGTTCCTGTGCGAATCTGTTGCCACCGAATTGAGCCAGAACACCCCAACCGTACGCAGCCGCTTGTCGTACCTACAAATATGTATATCAACAAGTTAATTTTGTAATAAAGTCTTTTGGGGCGTTACCTTATTCTATAGTAGTAGTAAAATATTATGCTTACCTCCGGAGATTTGTCTTTCGTGTAAACAGCCAAAGATTGTAAGAAAATGTGTTGGTATTTCTCGCATGCTGGTCCTGTGAATTCTATAATGTCGTCAAATACGCAAATACCCCATTGATGGTCAGCCCAAGGTCTTGCTGGGTCCAATAAATTAGCGAAATGTGCAACAATCTGATCGAAAAACGGTATGAACTGTTCTCGATACGTTAAGAATAACGAATGAATTACATCGGCTATTTTGCTCAAAATAAAAACGTCTTCAGATTCTTCGTTTTCCAGTTTCTCTTCCACAATCTAAAATTAAAATTTAGAAACGTATTGAAAAAAACAAAACGAAATATACCTATACTTAATCGACTTAGAAAATGCGAAAAAATTATTTTTATGTACACTTATAAAAACGTACCTCGTCATAATCTTCATCTAAATGTTTCGCTCTCCTATCGGAAGCACGTTCGTAGTGTTCTTGCATAAGTTTGTCGATAATCTTGAGTAACTCCGTCATTGCCACCTGATCCAAGCAACCGGCGCCGAGAGTTTCGATGCAACCGGATAACGAAGACAATAATTGTAACATGACTTCGCTCTCGGGCTCGGTGTCTACGGCTTTCAGTAATTCAGGGCAAATGTATTGCCACATGCCCTGCAGAAAGGCGGGGCCTTTAATTTTTGCACATTCCAACAGATACGGCAAAGACTCGGAGGCTGCGGCACGTACACCGTCGTGGAAGTAAAATTTCAACATCGGCACCATTAGTTTGACCACTTCTTCGGCATAGTTTGAGAAACCTTCTTTCAATTCGCGAGCATAACATACTAACATTGAACAAGCAGCAGCTTTGTCTTCTAAACCTTCAAAGGAAAAAGTAGCTGTTATTAATATTAAAAAATAAAATATATTTATAACATTTTACAAATTATGGTAGAAATACATACCTGCTGTTCGAATTCCGAAGTTTTGTTGTTCCCCCAAAGACACAAACTGCCAGTCCAAATCACCCTCGACGGTTTGCAAGTCGTCATTGTCTAAAACGGCAACTTCAGGTCTCATCGATGCCGTTCTCATAACTGGGCCCATCACCACTGGAAGGTATTGTTCAAATCGTTTTCCCATCACCTGTAAAATAATTTTTAAAAAAATTTAACACTATTAGAATAGAAAACGTCCAATAACCTTGCAAATTCGAGACCAGGCAGGTATCAGATAACTCGTTTGAGGGTCGTCTTCAGGCAACTCCCCTGATTCTCCATGAGTCGCCAGAAGCATGTCCATAACATCGCCGGCGTCGTTCAAGAACTTTTCAGGCCCAACTGCCAGACCGATCAAAGATACACATTCGATAGTTTTTCCTAAAGCAAAATAACAAAATAAGACATTAATAAATTTAATTGATTTAAGCACCTCTGAGTAACTTTAATTCTTCCTTGTTGGCGTTTTTAATGATGTATTTGAGACACGGCATGAGACGGTCGTAATAGGCGATAAATTCCTTCTCTGCGGTGTCAGCAACGCTTGCAATTGTGGTTACCACCTGTTCCAGCACTAATTTTGTTCCCTTCTCAACTAACTCTTTGAATTTTGCAGTTAGAATCGTTTCCAATTTGGCCATCAACGGATCGAGATATTGCGTTAGAATATGTTTGGGACAATCTTCGGAAAAGTTAACGAGTGCGGCGCCTGCATGTGTTTGAACTCTCGGATTAGCGTTGTCGTCCAAGAGCATCAACAGACCGGGGACGACGCTGTCGTGAAACTTCTTTTCGAAAACGGGCGCAAAATCAGTCGACATTTGTCCGATTGCGTTGCAAGCGGCGTAGCGCACCCTGGGGTGCGGATCTTGTAGATAAGACAGGACACCCTGCATGAATCCCGGCACTCCGTTCATTATCTGGGGTAACATTGCTTCCATTTGTTTGTGACATCCTTCACCGACAGCACTTATTGCCATTAAAGCTGCATGACGGTGTTTCCAGTTTTCGCTGCTCAACATTTGAGGGAGTCCTTAAAAAAAAAAAGCCAATTTTTATAAATGTCAGTATAAATATTTCTTAGTTTATTATAGCTGTGCGGATACGTACCATGAAGAACAAGCGGCAAAATTGTTTTTCCTCCTAGACCACAAGCTAGTCTGTCCAGGGCGGCTTCAGCAACGACATTATTACAATCGTTGTCTTCGTCTAACAGTTCATCTGCCTGAGCCCAATTCTCTTCTTCGTCCAAATCCGCCATCATTTGCATGACCAACGGCACCAATTGCGTAATGTATTTCGACGCTTGTTTTCTCACCATTGCAGGGGCGGTTTCTGCTAGTGTCACCATTACCTCCAAAGCCAATTGTCTCCAGTTATCTAGTGCTTCTGAATCGCTTGTTATTTTCATACAAAGTTCGTAAATAGGAATCACCTGTGGCCTCAAATATTTTGGAGTATTTTCGGCCAAATCTATCAATTGTTTGAGCAAAGTGTCGTCTGATTGGTCTCGAAAGCTTTCGTTTATTACCGATAGCATGAACGGTAAAAGGTCTGCGAAATGTTTGAGGATTTGCACTTCTTTTTCATGGATCAGAATGAAAGAACCGACAGCTTTCACCCCTTGAAAACGTACTTCGTACGATTCTGTTTGTTGTATGCTTTGCATCAGCATTTGCTTTATCAAATCTAAATAATTTGGTTGCTGGTTTCCAAAAACTCCAGGCACAGAGGCAAACATTTGAAGAGCTGCTTCTTTGAGGACAACATTAGGTGTGTTGACGCATTGAAAAAGAAACTACAAACGCAAAATTAAATTACGTACTTTAGAGGCTTAAAGAGAAAATTGACAGAATTAATTTAGGTTTAAAGTAGCCTTGAAATGGTATGCCAAATTGTCACGGACAAACGTTATTTATATTAAAGGTCCTTCAAAATTATAAAAATTTGCTCAATAATATTAATAAGCACAGTTAACACACAAAACAATTAGCTTAATTGAATAATTACCTGCAAAAATTCTGGCCACATATTGTTTCCATCATCATCGATTAAGTTTCTTGCAATTTCAGCGGCCACTTCACAGACTTTATGTCTCATCTGAGTGGTCTGTTCTTGTTGAATGGCCAACAGTACTTGCTCTTTAAGTTGCTGCTGACTTTCAGGAGGAAGTTTTGGATAAAAATCCACAAACTCACTTGATAGAAGTCTTCGTAATAGAACTGCAGACATTTGACGTGCTTCTTCATTTAACTGAGAATTTCTGATGGCTCCCAAAAGATAACTTACTTTCACTTCAATTGGGATATTGCCATAAGTTTCCTAGGAGATAACACATATTTAGAAAAATGTAACTTTTTTAAAAAATTATACAGCATTAATTTAAACTACAAAAAAACATACATGTCAACAGGAGCCAACTACATTTTACACACATGTGGGTTATAGACCAACAACATATTTCTTTTACATACCAAGCAACAATCAAATGTTTAATAATTCATTTTCTTTGGCTCACAGACATTTATTTATTACATTTTCTCTTTTTCGTTTTGAAACAACTGGGTAAATGTAAGATGTCTGTAAGGCGTTATTTGTATCTACTGCTCCTAAAGGAGTAAATTACCTACATAAAAAGCCGACAACAGCTCATACTTTATAACCTAACATATAAGTACAACACTTTTAACAGCTTATGCTGCGTAATTAATATATTTTATTGTAATTATAACCTCAATTGAGTACGCGTTTTATTTAGTAATGCGAATAACACGTAGTTAAAATTATACGAACTGTAAACAACCACCTATTTGATAATAACCACGCGTTATAGAAAGGTTAATCCACGAAGCAGATAATAATAATAAACAAAAAAGATATTAATTGCACACGTTTCAGCAATGACCTTAATGTTTAAAATATGTAAAAATAAACTAAATTTCTTACCTCAGCTTGAGAACGAATATCGTTGTCTGTTGATAGAAGAGTTGTCAAAAGTTGATAAAACTGCTCTTGGTCCGCAGCCATGGCTTTAAGTTTTATACTGAAAAGAATGATTAATAAAAGTCAATTCAAAATAACACTGCCTTGTCTCACCACAAAAACCACTAAAAAAGGTTAACTCAGGTGAGCCAACATTAAAAGAATATATTAGTTGCATTCAATCATATTTATAACAATTACAGTACAAATTAATTAAAATCATGAAAGCTAACAAATTTAATAGTTGTTCTTAATAAAAATTTTTTATAAGATAATTATTATCAAACTAGAGGATCAATAATAAAAAATTTAAATAAAAACACCTTGTTACGGCGATGATAATTTATACATTAGGCTATTCTTTAATCCTATCTATGGTAGACAATTTCACCATAGACAATCATAATTGTCTATTATGATAATTTTTTAGGTTAAACATTGGCGACATGTGTGAAATGTCATTAATGAAGTGAAATTACTGAAAATTCGAAGAAGACAACGAAAATGGAAAATTTTGATAGTTTAAATGTACCAAAGGTGCAGGAAAATACATCTTTAAATGATTACATAAAGGTACAATTAAGTGACTGCTCTAAGACAGGCTCTAATTATTATTTTTTGAAGGATGGTTTTAAAGTAATGGTTGAAGCAACTAGGCTTTCAAATTCTTTACCAACAGGAGATGAATGGACGTATCATAGCATCAACGATAATTTTAAAAAATGTATGGAAAGTGAAAGTGAAAGACTATTGCAAATTATGAATCGTTTGTTGCTTAAACAAGAAGTAAAGGAGAACATCCGTATTCGTGATTTTCAAGAGAAAACTGAACTAGTTATTGAAGCAAATGATATTGTATTGGAGAATGTTGCTAATAATATCGATGAATTAATTGGCATTAAGAAAAAACCAACACAAGTGGTTGAAATACAAACAATCACTGCACAATTACCTATTAATGGGTCTTGGAATAGATTAAACAAAGCATCATTTGCAGTCAGTTCATCTCCTCATTCTCCAGTAAGTATTTATAAAAATGATATTATTTGTTAAAGTTATTTACTCATTATTTCCTTATTTTAGCAACATGCACATTTAAAATCAGTTACGTTATTAGCAGCAAGAAATATTGCAAAGCCACAAAACTTTTTTAAAGATAAAATTGACAACAGTAATGATCATCCTTGGATGCCAAGAATCAAAGAAAAGCCGAATTCATTGAAACCTTTGGCAATTTTCTTAGAAGAATGTGAATTTGGACAAATGTGAGTAATTATGCTGCAACCAATCATGCACGTTAGTTATACTGGTTGCCTATAGCTGGAGTCGGGCTGTTAATAAAATTAAATTTTTTGAATAATACATTAATTTTAAACCCGTTTTAATATTTAAAATGATATTTCAATACGGATACAAGTGATATCTTTATTTGTATTTTAATATGTGTTTAGGTATTCACATCCTTATGAGTTTGAATTGGAAAGATTTAATCCTACCCCTGAACAACTAGCTCAAACTGAAGCAGTGCTTCCAAAACTACTTGAAGAAACACCCTTACATGAAGTTAACACTCCTGATGAGTTAAACAGAATGTTAGAAGATTTATATAAACAAACAGAAATAGCAGTCGATTTGGAGCATCATTCATACAGGAGTTTTATGGGAATCACTTGTCTCATGCAAATATCTACCCGCGATACCGACTATATAATCGACACGTTGGCCCTTAGAGACAAATTATACATTCTTAATGAAGTGTTCACTAAACCATCGATTGTCAAGGTTGAAAACATTGTGATAGTTTTGATATATAAACTATAAAATAATATTTTTATCTTCTAGATTTTCCACGGGGCTATCTCAGATATAGAATGGTTACAAAGGGACCTATCTTTGTATATTGTAAACATGTTTGATACACATTTTGCATCCAAAGAATTGGGCTATCAAGGACTTTCATTAAGTTATTTGTTGACAAAGTTCTGTAATATTAAACCTAATAAGCATTTCCAATTAGCAGATTGGAGAATTAGGTATTTTACTTTGACCAATTGTAAATTATAGTTCATCAGGAATAATATTAAGACAATTTTTTTTCATAGGCCGTTACCGGAGGAATTGAAAACTTATGCTAGAATGGATACGCATTATCTTATCTACATCTATCATATGTTGAAAAACGAACTCTTACAAAAGGCACACGGAAAAGACAATTTACTGAAGTCTGTGATACAGAAAGCAACACAACTTTGTACAAGGGTGAATAGAAATGAATTATTTTTAGAAACATAGTAAAGTAAAAAGAACTGTTTATATAAAAAGAATATTTCCAGAGATATATAAAACCGACTTTAAAAGAAGACAGCCACTTAGAATTCTATCGCAAAAGTAAAAGGATATTCGATAATCGTCAAATGTATGCACTCAAGGAACTCTACCATTGGAGAGACAAAATAGCAAGAGAAGAAGACGAAAGCACTGGGTACTTACATATTTTTATCCAATTTCTTCCCATTAAATCGAGTAGACGTAATATAAAAAATAATTGTTTTAGGTACGTTTTACCCAATCACATGCTGTTAAAAATATCTGAAAAGTTACCTCGTGAAATGCAAGGAATTCTTGCTTGTTGTAATCCAATACCAATACTTGTAAGGTCTAATTTGTTAGAGCTACATCAATTTATTTTAAAAGCTAGAGAACAACCTGCAATTAAGGTAATATTATCTACGATAAGAAAGCCTATTAATGCACAAATTACTATTACAGCCAATATTAAAAGAAGGAAACAGAAGTCGAGGAAGTACCCAAAAAATGTTTAAAACTAACATAGACAGTTCACTTCATTGTCCTCATGATTTATCAAAACAGAACGAATTCAGAGACGATTTGCCAACATTACTTTCAACCTCTACACATAAAATTCAGCTCACAAACATTGAAGAAGCCACAGCAGAATTATTAATTGAGAAAAAAGAATCGTCAATAACAGTTTTTGCTACTGACGAACTGGATGATGTAATCATAACGTTTCCTATAGGTACTATGTTGATATTTATATACAAGTTTTTATATGTTTAGGCCATTAAGTCCCGCCTTAAGATGAAAAAATTGAAATTTTTGGGTCCATTTGAAAGATACCAATTGGTTAAAGCTTACATAGCCGCTGAAGAGGCTAAAGAAATGGCGAAGAAGGCCGAAATTAGTAGCAGTACACAATCTACCGATCGTACAGACGAGGAACGAATCGCCGCAGTACGTTTTTATAATTAGTGTTATTGTAGTTAATATCAAATAACGACTTTTTGTTCTTTTAGTTGCATGAACACTTCAAGTCGGTGTCGCAAATTATCCCTCAAAAACTACCATCGGAAGAAGAACGAACGGTTTCTAGTACAACCTCTGTTAGTACTCCATTAACTGTAATAAATAAGAAAAGAAAGAAAGAATCGCTGAAAGAAATGAGCGGAAGAAAAAGAAAACGAGAACAAATGGAAGAACAAGACGAATGTGACGGAAATAAGACAACGAATTCAATGAATACGCCTGTGCCATTTTTAAAACCATTTAAAGGCACAAGTAACGTCAATAGAAGAAGATTTAGAAAACGTAAACGAAAAAATAGTGAAAATAATTTCCAAGCTGAAGAACAAGGTCAGCCCCGAAAACGACAGAAACAGTACAATGAAAATGCGGCAAATTGTAACAATACTAAACCGGTACCAAATAAGGCAAAAAAGGCTCGCGCCAGATTTTTCAAGGAACTACAGAAAAAAGCACAAAGACCGGTAGGTGAGAATGTGCGGAAGGACGGAAATGTCTTCAAAAATCCAGCACCAAGAAAAGGAAGAAATGAGAATAATTTTAAGCCTTTTGATTATTCTTCTGTGGACTATTCACAATTTAAGAGTAACGATGTGGCTCCCAAAAGAAACCAAATCAAAACTAAATTTAAAGGAAAGGTATTTACTGTTATTTTAACTTGTTAAAAAATTATTACGTTATTTTTTAAATTTTTAGGGTAAAAATAATAAACAATCGAAAGCTCACAACAAATCGATGACTTTCAGGAGTGGAAATCAAGGAAAATAAGTCATACTGGTAGAAATTATTATTATTATTACTTGTTTTTTCATCTGTAAATTTTTGTTCGTAAGTACAATATAATATCTTTTTTTATTCAATTACGATTTTCAAATTTATTTTATAACGTTTTGTGAAACAGATTTTTTTTGTATTTGGCAATAGTTGTTATAAAAAGTAATTTCTAACCAAAAAATGAAATAAAGAGAAGTATAATTTACAAAAAAATTAATTTTTTAATTCGAAGTTGTGTATTTTTACCCTAAAGTATACTACGACGACATCACCATTGATGTCAAAAAAGTTAGTTCAATTAAATGAGTGTAAACTAAGCATGCATGTTAGTTAAACAGATAGTCTACGGTTATTAGTAGAAAATTTTAAATACATAATTGTTTTGGAAAACTTTAATTTCAAATTATCTTCTTTACTATTTGTCAAAAGCGGGGAACGTAATCTTTAAAATGATCGGTAAAGTGTTACGGGAGGCGTGACTTGTTCAAAAGATATACTGTCTTTGGGGTTTTATTAAAGACAGGTCTATTGAACTGTTAAATTGCAATAAAATTCTTTATTAAATAATTTAGAAATTCACAATTAATTAAAATATCGTTCACATAAAAATATTTGACATTCTGCAATAACTATCAAAACACCTGATGGTAATCTTTACAAACAAAATCACTAGAAACACTCAAATGTAACAACGGAAGGAAATATAAAAAAAAGAAAAAAAAAAAAATGAATTTCGAATAATCGTTTCAAGTGCTATGTGCTAATAATTTAAATATTTAATCGTAAGTTACATCGAAAATAATACACAAGTGCAAACACATAGAATTACACAGCATCGTTCGAGAATTATATTAATAAATACATTTAATTAATTTTATTATAAGTTTTAGTGGTATTGGCACTGACTCTCCTTTTGTTCACGCGCACTTTAATCTCATCCCATTCTCTTTCACACCCTTGCACTTTTTTTTTATATGTTTGTTGACTTATATACATTCCTACTTACATTAAATAAACTAATGAGCTGAAAACTTATATAAAAGTGATCAACTAATATATGGCAACAGGTTAGGCATGGTGTGCTGAATCGAACGATACAGCTTTTATGTACAATACACGTAGACGTCAGATAGTCATACATTTCACTGCCTCATTTTCTCGCTTCTGTCTTTAACAGGATTGAGAAAGATGTGGATAGACACTGTAAATATGGGAAAATTAGAGCTGGATCGCGTGGCTAATACATTAAAAATAATTTTTTAAAACTGTTTTATCACGCGATTCAGCTCAAATTTTCGCATATTTACAGTGTCTATATCCACATCGTTTTCAATCCTGTTAAAGACAGAAGAGAGAAAATAAGGCATTGAAATCTACGAATATTTGACAGTCCAATATTAAAAATTTACAGACACGCTTTCATCCGACCATTCACATCAATTAAACTATTTTGCATGCCACATTCACATTTTCACACATTCACATATTTTTTTCTTTAAATAATCTACAGTTTAATAATTAATTTGATCTAGGATAATAGTGACTGATGGCTACTATGTACTACATTGCTCTTAGGAATACTGGCTTTAATGGGGCGCATTTTTATTTTCTTACTACGCACGTGGGTTAGGTTTATTAAAAATTAAAACGAAAACACTGCAAATAATCACAGAAGTTTCCCTAACAAATAAACGATTAAATTTTAAGTAGGTACATTAAATTAATTTCGAGAGCTCCTTCACCCTGTCATTCACAACGATTACATTATTTTTGAAAATTTTATTTAATGACATGTAATAAGTAGGTACAATACTACACTAAACGAATTTTTTAGAATAGTCGGATGAAATGATACGAATGACACAAAACGAACACGCCGTAGGTACATATAAAATTTATACTTTAATTTATCGGTAGAACGAACACCCTGTATAACTCTGAATTTCATATACGATAAATAACGAATTTTAATGTTTTGATTATTTGGTATATAATACTGATAAGATTAAGTTAAAACTTGTCAAGAATATACATACGTATATTTAACTAATATTTGAATGACAAATGAAATAGTCGATGACTTATTTTCTTTCTCAATTCTGTACGAAAATTTGTCGGTATGTGATGTTGTCAAGAGTCTCCAAATAAAAGATGAATGGCGATTAAAAATAAAAAATATTTCTTCCCTTTGTCTAAGTTTACATTTTATAATTTGGTGGTAATATTTGTTTTATTTGAGAAGTCTGTAGGGTTCATCCGTTAATAATAGTAAAAAATACTGTTTTTACACCGATCATGATGCAGAGGACCTATCTCTAAATTTTTGGTAATTAATTATGCATCTAATGATCGACGAAAAACGATTAACACGTCTTATGCTTTTATCATTTTTTCAATATTAATTAATGTAATGGTTAGTAAGTTATTATGATAATTATACAGCATCTGAATCCTTGTAAACGTAAAATTTTGAAGACCCTCTTGTTCTACCCTCATTCTTTTAAAATACCGATTTCCTATTTTCTAAAGACTGACAAGTAAACAGATACACGTGATGCTCCTAATCTTAAAAACGAGTAGGTATACGTTATAAGGTAACGTTACGTTTCTTAAAACAAAAAAAAACAAAAAAAATATGTTTAATTGAGGTGTGAAGCGAGTAGTGAAGAAATCTCGAGAGCGTTCTGTCTACAATCGCATGTTTTCCACAGTTTGTTTTACGTATTATTTTATGTAAATGTAATAATATAAACCATAATGGCAGTGGATCGAAAGAAGTGTGTAGGCTTTCGGGAAACTTCACATGCGCACAGTGAACAAACAATTGCCTACGATCATCGGTTATGTCGCGTATTTGGCGGACAGTCTTATGGGACACGTAGAAGAACGTGATAATGTTAGGTTTTGTGACGAAGGAATGTTTTTCATTATAATCGACAGACACTTAGTTTATTCGTCGTCAGGCTCAGTCTCCTCGCCAGGACCATACATGTCGGCCAGTTTATCAAATCTGGGACCCCATGCGCCCAGGTAGTCGTACTCATGTGTGTCATCGTCCGTCCCTATAGTAAATACAGTTTCTACCTTTTTATATTAATTGTAAATCAAAAAGACATACTGCAAGCAACAACAGTGCTCTCGATTTACTTCATAACGCGCAATAAATTACCGAAAAGAATACCAATCAGATTTGTGTTTGAAAGTTTCGTTTCCGCGACGAGTTTTTTGTTCATAAAAAATTAAAATTGAATTTCTCATTTGAAGTTACAGTTTAAGGAAACTGAAATATGTATTTTTGTTTTGAGAGATGTGTTAGTCACATAATTATTCAAAGAAATTTATTACCTGATGCAAGTGAACTCAGAGAACCTGCTGTACTGCCACCTCCTTCGTAAGCGTAATTGCGCAGGTCATCAAATGGTGGTGCATTCGGGTCTCCGTCAGCTCTTCTTTTATGTTCATCAATGAAAACTCCAACGTTTGGTTCCTGACCTACTCCTAATATAGGTGGTGGATCTATCGAAAAGATAACTGTTAATTTAATTACAAAAAGACGCAGCAAGTATGTAAATGATTTATTTTCGTGATCATTTGGTATTTTATGACAACAATAGACTTACATGCAAATTTTGGCGGCACGTACTCAGGTAACGGTCCACCGATAGGAATTTGCAAAGGGGTAATATCGAATGCGGTCATATCATCTTCGCCACCTCCTTCGTCGTCGTAATTGATTATATTTTCGCGAACATCATCGTCAGGTCCAGGATACTTTATCTGGGATTCTCGTCTGCGATTGTAGACTACAAATACTAAAACTAGGACTGAAAAAAAAATTCAATCAGCGCCTAATCAGTACAAAAAGAATGTTGCAGTGATAAATAATGTGCTCTAACTTATCTAAAAATGTGAATAAAAACTATATCGTAGGTAATCGTAGCGATTTGTTGAGCATCTAACTATTTATTAAGGGCTAACTCGCCAGTTGTTTTGCAGTAATAACGGTAAAGAACAGACATTAAGAGTTGCAGTACGTGTATCTAAACCTAATACTTACTTAGCAGAAGTATAAGACATACGATTATCGCTATGATAAAGTCTCTGGATGGTTGTATGGCTCCCGCTGAGGCTAATTCTAATTCGCAGTGGCCACCAGTGAAACCAAACGGGCAAATACATTCGTATCTTAAAGGCGGCTCGTAATCCTTACAAATACCTCCGTTGATACAGGGGAACCACAAACATTCGTTTTCATTGCTACATTTGCCGTCTTTAATTCTGTAACCTTGCGGACAACTATAGGAAGCAAAAAGAAAATTACTCACCGACTTCCCCTGAGAAATGTTGCTCCGGCACTGAGACAATAATTGTAATGGACTTAACTGCTTTACGTTCTACTTACGTCTAAGAAGTAATATGTTTTTATCATGCGAATTAAATAATACGTAACAACTCATGCCTAAATAAAATTTAGTACCATCACGTACCTCTTTTATAATTTGTTTTTACAATTTCGTATTATATATCTCAATATTTTGCTAATTTATAAAGGTAATACATATAAAAGAAGTAAGTGTATATGTCAAGAAGTCTAGTAATTAATTTAAACTAACGAAAGTTAATTAATTAAAAGCAAAAAATGGTGCAGAACATTCGCATGCTCGGAAAATAATTAATCTACGGGGAAAATGCTCACTTAAAATGATGAGCAAACAGACGAGAATGGCAGCAAGTGCCCCCATGCTGAGCTTGAGCGTTTGTCCTTCTTGAATGAGTTCGCAGTTTTCGCCCCAAAAGCCCTCGGGACAACTGCAGTGATACCGATACCGAGGCTCCTGATTAAAGCAGGTGCCACCGTTTAAACAGGGTAAGTCTAAGCATTCGTCTTTGTCCATGCAACCTTTGCTGTCAGGTGACGTTACTCTTCCCTCTCCGCAGCTGCCGATTTTTGAAAAAAGTAGAGAAAACATGCATATTTTACCACAACCACCTTTATTGGATGTTGTGAAAAAGGTGTTAATTTTAAATTAGAAGTGGATGCCTATAATGTGTCGATAAACGAAATTATTTTATTCCAAAAAACCGATTAATTGTTTATTATAAATCACTATAAAAATATGGGCGTTTATCTGTTTGTCCTCAGTGTTTATTATGATCACCTATTGCCACCTATTTCGCTCGCGATTGTTATGATAGACAGGTCTCGGACTTATATCGATAATAAGAGAGTTTAATCAAAAGTTAATTAACGCATAAGTCTGGTGTAATTGATTTTCGAAAAATAAATAATTAATATGCAAAGATTAAAAAAAAAAACAACTGACTTATAAATGTTAATAAAAGACAAATGTCTACGCAAAAAAATATACGTTAATACCATGCTTTATGTTACAAAAAAGCTTCTACAGTTGATCGGTAAAACCTCAGTGCCATTGCTTTAAAGGAAAATATAATATAAAATATGAGTTGTAAGAATAAATGTGATCCTAAAAATAAAAAAAATTATGAGCTGTTGTATGTATTTCTGGAGGTTTAATAACTTTTCTTACAACCCAAGTGAGCAAACAAGTGTTCATTTTCTTACGTGCATTCGTAGTCATTCCATAAATCGACGCATTCAAACGGTTCAGGGCAAATTACATTTGCGCAGGGATTGTTTGAGGGACAATTCTTTTCTAAGTTTCTGGCCGTTGTTGCTTGTCCCCATTGTGTCCCGTTTAATGCAGGTGGTAGTGGTAACTGCCTACCTTCTAGTCTTATATCGTCCAGACAACCTGTTGGAAAAGTATTGTTAGATTCTTTTATAGTCAATTTCTCGAAGTTATCACCTTTTTGAAAATCTGCGTAGACCTCATACGTTCGAACTCCAGTATATTCAGCTTTTCCTCCGGCATAAACGCCTTCTTGTTTATCGACAAGTAGCCACTGGTGCCCAGAGAACACAAACGTTTCGTTGTATCTTCTTCCTTCGCCTCCATCCAATTCCAACATAGCAGTCGACCCGTACCTGCTGACTTTCACAGTGTGCCACTGTCCATCATCTACGTTGATTGCATTTAACCACAGATCTTTTTCTTCAGTTCTTAAGGAGTTGAGGTTGTACCGGAAGTGTAATCTCGAATCTTTAATTTCCAGTATACCGTATTCGCGATTGTGCTGATCAGCAACACGAAATAGTTCACCATGTTCTTCTCTTGTTCTGAATCTCAGTTGTATTTGCGTTGAAAACCGATTGGGTTCGAAACTTAAGGCGTACTTCACGTACGATTGCGTTTTGAACGATGTCGGTATGGTTGGAACAGTACATGACGGTCCTGTCCATCCCGGATCACAATGACACTTTGCCTCTGTGAAGCTTCCCATGCAAGTGCCATGTTCCCAGCATCTGGACGTGTGTTCGGGTCTTCCGCACACTTCTTCGGTTTGTGGACAACCTGTGAAACTGTGTTTGGATAGACCGGGATGTGCTAAGTCGTAAAGTTTCGAATTGTGGTACAGGTTTCTGATACAGCCGTCGAATCCCTTTCCTACTGGCATGTATTGCCAATGATAATGAGTAGGGTCGAACTGTTCGACGTATAAGCCGCCTAGTTGTAGTGGCGCGTTTACGTTTAGGTATTCGTTGAACGGAGGGATGCTCCCTTGGGCTTGACAACTTGAGTCGTCGAAATCTGGCGGGGAACCGTCTTCCAATTCGGCTACTTCTGCCGATTTACAAAAGTCAACCACCATCCTTACGTTTTCTGTGTCCCAAAATATGTCCAGTCTGTGCCATTCTCCGTCATCTAGGGTCTTTTTGGTTTTAACACGAAGTTCTAAGGTTCCGGATCCAAAGTCTAATAATAAACGCGGATAGCCACGTTCCAGTTCGACAGCGACATAATCAGATACTAGAATCTCGTCGATTTCTGGAGGAACAATGGGACCATTATATAGTAACAGACCGTCTGCTTTTCTGGTTATGAATTCGAAACTTAAATGCGAATTATCGCACATTTCGAGTGCAGGATACCACGCCCAACCGGTTCCTCTGAAACTTCTTGAAGTTTGTTGACATCTAGGACCGTTATATCCAGCAGGACAGGAACAAGTTAAAGAATATCGGGTTTCTATACATCGGCCTCCATTATAACAAGGATTATTTCGACAATTCTCCTCTTTGCTAAAGTTCCTCGCGCCGCACGTACATTCCGCTAAAACATCAACTCGTACACCCACTAACGCCGTTTTATTGGCATTAACCATATAAGGCAAGGCACCGATATCGAGAGTGTTTGTGCAAGAACCTTCGCACATTTGATTCTCGTACAAGCATTCGTCTATTCCTACCATTGTAATATTAATTCCTACGTCTTTTTCTATCTCTTCCCTATGCATTAATATGAGGCCGTTCAATCTAACGGGTTTATAATACGGGCTTCCATGAGCGGAGAACCGCACGTCGGTTAAAGGGGGATGTTTCCTTCTCAATTGCACGCTGAATACGTCCACGTTATCTTGATCGATGTTTAGTAGGTCGGCTATTTTCTCTTTGAACTTTTCTGCTTTGCTTTTCGATACACTTTCCGTCTTGTAGTCCCATATTCGTATAAAATCCTCGTCTGTAATGCCAGCTATCCTCACGGAACCGGAGTTGATTACAGCGTCGTGCGGGATTTCCTTAACTGTTACAGTAACATTAGCAGGAACGTCCGTTTGAGTGAATTTCCTATCGTAAACTTTAAATCGCAAATAGTAACGTCCTTCTCTAGCGCCGTGCTTCATGGTGATCATTCCTGTGTCCTCGTTCAACCTGAAACCCGCGTATTCTGTCGTTTCCCAATAGAATTTCTTGTCTGGAAGATCCCAATCGTCTAAATCGTCGACATGAACTCTACCGATTTCTGTGTCAGGAGCTTGGCCTTGGTAGTTGTATACAAAGATGTCTTTGGATCCAGGATGCATTTTTTTGTCGTTAGCATCTCCTATGACCACAGTTAGTGTGCTTGTTCCCGTCATTGCCGGATTTCCATGGTCTCGAATAACTATAGGAATCAAATATTCTTTTTGAACTTCCCTGTCAAATGATCTAAGGGACGAAACTATCGCCATTCCATCACCGTTTGCTCCCTCTGTTAAATAAAATTAACGATAATTAGATACATACTTAATAAGAGTTGCTTATACTCACTTTGATCCTGTTCCACCTTGAACGAAGACCTAATGAGATCGTCTGCTCCAGGATCCAAACGAAACTGGAACGGGGGTCCGTTGCTTTTTGATCGGTCGTCATCATCAGTCGCCAATATTTCAATGACTTTCTTCGGCGGCACATGTTCGGGAAGAACAGGTCGATAGTCTTTCAGGAACGTTGGAGCGTTATCGTTGATGTCTTGGACGATAACGGTCAAAGTTGCAGTTGCGGTTTTCGGGGGTACACCGTCGTCGATCGCCAAGATTTTAACTTGATGTCGGGGGGTTTCCTCCCTATCCAAAGACCTTTGAATACTCACGGTGCCTTCTTGATTGATCGTAAATTGCCTTTTACGATCGGACGATCTGTCGATGGCGTACGAGACTTTGCTTTTGCCACCTTGATCTGGATCGGTTGCTTTAAACGTTTCGAGACTTTTTCCTACTTCGGCGTTTTCGAATACCGATACTTCAATGTTCGGACGTTCGAAAAGAGGTTTATTGTCATTAATGTCCCGGAGTTTAACGACAACCCAAGAATAAGCCACGTGATATTTGTCGTTGTCGTTGTCTTCTCCTTTATCGTTGACTTGTATTCTGAATCGGAATCCGTTGCTTTGAAGAAGGTCTTCGTAGTCGAGCGGTTGCACTATTTTTAGCGACCCTGTGCCGTCGTTGTTTCTTACCATGGTAAATTTATCGGCACCGTAGCCGCTGTTTTCGATGACTTTGTACTGGAACTTGTTGGTTTCGTCTTCGTCATGGACAGTGACTGAAAAATATTTACGATTACGTATCATACGTCAAAAAAAAAAATAATAAAAAATTGTTTACGTTACCTGTTAGAATGGGCATTTCTGGTAAACTAGTACCATCTGTTTCGTCGACTTCAGTAATCCATTCCTCTTTGGTAAATTGCGGTGGCATGTCGTTGATATCTTTGACACGTATGGATGCCGTCCCTGTACCTTTCAACCCTCCGCCGTCCATTGCGACGACCTGTATTGAATAGTCAGGAGTCCTTTCGCGATCCAGACAACACACGGCTGTTTTGATGACACCCGTTTCCGGTTCGATTTCGAAAATGGGAGAGCCAGTTTCTTCTTCGATCACATTCTTCTCGATGGAATAAACCAAGCGGGCGTTGGTACCTTCGGACGGATCGTCGTAGTCTACGGCAGTCATTGTCATGACCACCATTCCTGCGGTACCATTTTCGGTCACGTTTCCTAGATAAACGCCTTGCGGGAAAATGGGGGCGTTGTCGTTAATGTCTTTAAGGTTGACTTGGACGTCTGCATATCCTACGAGTCCTTCGCCACCTTCGTCTTGAGCGAATACGGTGAACCGCCACTGAGGACGACCGTTAGGCTGATCTCTGTCCAACGGCTTGAAACATAATTTAATTAATTAATTTAATTAACGTACGTAATGGTATTTTATTGTAGTAAATTTTTTGAAATTGTTGTTGAAGATAAAGTTGTTGTTTCTAAAAGCTCGTTAATGGCAAAGAAGATTCGGACGTTTGATTAAACACATTAGGTGCTGCTACATATACGATATTCGAACGAACATAAACAAACAGAGAGATAATTGGAATAGTTGAACTAATTTTCCCAATAATTAATTTAAACGGTTATTGGAAGAGAACGAATAGAATATCCATGCATAACATATATCAATTCTAATAAGTTAGATATGATTGTTTGTATCTATGTACATACATATGCATATGGCTATTAGTTTTCCTTTTTGCATTGCATATCTGCCGATATTTCCGTTCGCTCTAATAATACAACAACTTAGCGTACTAATCGCTCTGCAATTCTCATAAATCTCGCGCTTATTTGCGGAAAACGGTGTCATTAAGCTGAGCAGGATGAGCACGAGCGGGCGGGGCTGATACTCAGATCACATTGCAATTAAAATAAAGAGGGACGACGTGACCGATGGTTTTAAAACGAACTAAATATAAGTCGGTAATTTTTTTTTTTTTTGGGTTTTTCTAACTAATAAAAAATCCAAAATAATTTAGAATTCGTGACATGATAAACTTATTTAGTTTACTGATCACGCATGAAGCTTAAATCAAGCGTAAATTTTTATCTTTCCGGACTCGTCCCTTTTTTCTTCGTAGTGGTAGGTGTAGGTATCAACAGAGCGAGTAGTTCATCACAGGATGACAACAAAGGATAATGCCGTGATTCTTCTTCTCTTCATGATATATGTATGTGAAGGAATTTATTATAGCGTTGCGAAGTTGACGATAAATTACTTGGTCTGCACTGTGCAGTAACCATCACTTCCGGGGACTCGGGCCGTGAGCAAGGGACCATAAAAAGGCGGTTAAGGGAACGGGAATCGAAACAGGGACTCTTGTTCGAAACTTTATTCGTTTTAGAAACTATCGTGCACCCGCTTTTTGCCCATTAACAAAAAAAAAAAAAGGAAAAGAAAAACGACAGAACCTACAGAGCTTTCGAAGTTTTGATCCATACAATATATTGAAGAAAGTAACAACAAACGTGTGTTAACAGACGGTGGAAAGAAAGAAACCAACCAGTCAAGTGATTCATTTTGTTTGGACAAAATTGACCAGGGAACGTCTATCTACTCCTTTTCAATTACGAGGAAACGATTGAATAAATATTTGAACTGCTCAAGTCTGATCGATTAAAAAACTTCAGACAAAGAGGTTTAATGAGTTTTATTACTCATACGTATGTATTTTCGAGAAACCATTGTGTTCCCGAATGCTCTAGATCTAGAATGATCGGAATTTCCCAAGAATGATTTGGAAAATTCGATAATAATAACAACAAAGTTCCAGAGGAATATTCTACAACATTTCAAGATGATTTGACATTTTCAAAAAAGGTTTTGAATGTTCAGAATTTTTAAGAATGGCTTGAAATGTTCAAAAATGGTCTTGATTGTTCCAGAATTTTTGAGAATAATTTGGAATGTTCGAAAATGATTTTCTATGTTCTGGAATGTTTCAAATTGTTGTAGATTTATCGAGAATGATTTGGAAATGTTTAAAAAATGGTCTAAAATGTTCTAGAATGTATCATATCTTTTGAGAATGATTTGGAATGTTTAAGAATGGTCTAAAATGTTCCATAATGTTTCAGATTGTCCAATAACGTTTTAGATAGTTCTAGATTTTTAAAGAAGAACTAGAACATCCGAAATCCTTCGAAAATAGCTACAAATGTTCCCAGAACGTTCCAGGATGCTTAATATTTTTCAAGAACGGAATAAAGGTGAAAAGACTAAAATACTACATCCGAAATTCTCCACTCCTTTTACGATAGTTCATAAATGCCCTATCCTTCGAAAGAAAACTTTACTCAAATGCTAGGAATTAAGTAAATTCTTTAAAGCGAAATTGTAGCATTCATTCTAAAAATGAAATGAAATTGCTCGGCTTACCTTCAACACGAATATTTCCCCGGTGGTTCGATTTATGTCGAACTTGCTGTTGGCGGGATTATCCGGATCAATTCCCTGTCCCGTGAGGAAGTAGACGATGTTCTGCGGACGGTCCTTGTCCCCATCTGTAGCGGTTACCTGTGGGTTTATGGAAGACGTCGTTTTATTTAATGGATTAGGTACATTTTGGAAGCTAGACGATTCTACTCATACAATATGCATATTTATTCGTTCATGCAGAATACCATTCGAAACGTTGCATAGGTAATATGTTTCGTGCATGCTTACATACTCACTCGTGCAAAACTTATTCCAAACAATATAATAATAAAACGACATCTTGTATGCATTTAATTTTTTTTGAAATTAAGACAATTATTTTCTTTGAAGCGATGCTGAAAAATAGAATCGAATGGTGGATGGAAAATTTATTTTAATTAAAAACGTATCTTCGAAAAATGATTCCGAAACGACCAAAAAATTATGTCTACAAGTGTGACGTTTTGTATTTTTATCGAAAATAGTACAACAAGCAATAAATTCACACAAAATTACTGAAAATTGAAGCCATTCATTAGGTACGCTTCAATAAAATACAAGACTATCAAAAATGCGTCAAAAAAACAACATGAACAAAAACAGCAATACAGTTCTTACCTTAAATTGTGAATTTGCATATTGCATTTTTGTCCTAACTTATATTTATAATTCTAAAATTATAGATATTATTATGATCAAGGATGTTGCAGATATTTCAGAATATTGTGGATGTTGGAGATTTTTCGAAAACGAAATGAAATAAAAGAATTATTTTAGCATGAAAATGAGTAGAGTAGTACAATAATAATATCGATGTAGAAATAATTAAAGCCAATCAAAAAGTTTAAAACAAATTCGAATTCATCCGAGCCAAATAAGATAACGAGTTGATCTTGTTTACTTAAAATTTAAATCAGCAAATTTTGTTTCTCAAAGAGAAGCACGGAGAGTTGTGCAGAATCGTTTAAATTGACTTTAGCGACGTCGATAGCTAGGAATTTAAGTTCGTTTGCTTGTGTGACTTTTACTTAAATGGCCAAGTAAATGAGTCTCTAGTCTCTAGTCTCTCTTTATTCCGTCGACTTTTTTCTTTTATCGAGCAGTTGTTATACGTGAGGATTAAGGTCATTCCGTTCTTAAACGCGATCTTTTTACTGAGGACAAACGAGAGAACAAATTGCGAAACAGTCCGGCAGTCGTCTCTCATTAAATGGCGCATGAGATGATTAAACAGTTTTACGCTAAAGGGCAAGTAGATTAATGCTGGACGGTCGGAAGCAATGCCGAGTGCCACTGCCATTATGTGGATCAATTAGGTGCCCATCTAACTGGAGAAAAGAGAGAGATAGGTACTCAAAAAAACAAACACGAAAAAGAAAAAGACCGTTCTGGTGGTTCTACAGCCCTGCTGCCGCTATATCAAACGAATTTCATTTTTAAGTGCAGAAAGATGCAACCCCTAATGGATCTTGCGGGGCTCTTTTGAGGTTTATGACACTGTGGCTTTTACAAAATGCCACTCAACTAAAAGTTTCATTACGGGTAGAAAACATGAAACATGTTGGACGCAGAAACAGGAACATATGGAGGTAGAGAGAGAGAGAGACACCCTTTGGGAAGGGTGTGAAGATTTCGATTAAAGTCCATTTAAATTATTCACTCTGACATTAGGCACAAATTGTTTTTAAAAAGATACTGATGCGGATAAGGACACGGACGTATTGGTCATTATTTATCTAGAATGTAAATTAAATCGAATCACAATTAACCCTTATGCAATAAAGTATGCAAATGCGTGGTGGTTCACAATCACGTAGAGGGTAATGTTTGTGTCGGTTAGTGGTGGCAGATAACCGAATTTAAAGCCTCGGTGTTTATAACACGTACGAAAATGATCGAGATTTTCCTTAAAAAATAAATACAACGATAATTAATTAAACCCTTATATATATATATATTAAATATGTATTTAGTAATTAAGTTTAATAAACCATTTATGTAATAGTCAATCAATTAATCAAGACTGTGGCCAACGATTTACGTATTGTAAGGGTTGAAAGGGCTGGCTGAGTGATACCTACCCTTTAGAATTTGATTCATTAATTTGCAATTAATAAAGATGAAGACTTCATTCAAAATTTTCTTTGAGACGTTTAGATACCATCATAATTCGACTGAATTGCGCCACTTTACAACGAAATTTCGTTTCCGTTTTCCTCAAAGATTTTAATTACAAAGTGTTTACTCTCTGGTGGAGGTGCAAGGAGATCGTATTTAATGGAAACAACAAATCTATCTATCAGCAGTAAAGTATTTGTCAACGAAGAACTATCGTTTATCGTTGGTCTATTTACACTCTTTTTATTTGGGGTTAATAAGATTTTCTATACAACATCGTACCTACATCAAAGTAAACACCGGTCGAACCCTTATCAAGAATTTAGAAATGTCACTTTCAATAGCTGGATTTTATGTCAGACAGCCACAGACAGTTGGAATTGAAATGTATCTATCATAATGTTACAAATGTTCGACAATAATTTGGAATCATCTAGACTAGAATATTCGAAAATTTATTATTAGATAGTACCTGCACGAAGCAATAATCTGCGGAAATAATTTAAGATTCCAATTTAGTTTGCGTTGAAAGCCATTGAAGAGAAAAGTAATATTTTTTCTTCAAATAAAAATATCAGAGATAAAAATACGGAACTAAATTCGACTAGATTGAAATTTGATTGAAAGGACCGCCTTTGTTTGCAATACAGGACTAAGTTTTCAGCAAACAAAGGCGTTCCATTTATGATATTTTTCAAAACTTTTAAATTTGGAAAGCAGGTAAGGAAAGTGGCGGCTGAAAAATGAAAATTGTGTAGTTTTGCAAGTAGTTTCGATTACTTCTGGCTAGTTTCAGTTGAAGAATTTAACTCAGACCAAGCCAATATACATTATCCAAGCAAAAACTTGTTTTCTCTTTGGACTTAACTTCTTCGTTGCTTTTACACGTTCTGGCAAACAGCGAATTAACTTTCAGACTCTTTATCAGACTTTAGTTTAATCAACAAGAAAGTTAAACGGTCTTTGTTTTTGCAAGATGTAGGTACGTAGCAGGTAAACAACAATGGATAAGTGGACTATTAGAATTATTGCTTTGAATTAAAACTTTACTACGTATTAATACTAATTGCATAATTCTAAGATGAAATGTTAGAAAAAAAATTAGTCAAAATAAAAAAGTATTTAAAGTTCAATATTCGGCAAAGGAAAATTGAAACAAATATGTATAGAAAAAAAATAAATACAGTAAGATAACTTCATGTGAAAAAAAAGTAATGTTATCTCGTGCAGGACACTGCACAATATTCTCTTAGAAATATCATTTAGTATACTAGAACATACTGGAATATTCTCAAAATTAATGGAAGATTCTAGAATATTCTGGAACGCTCTAGAATTTTCTAGAACCTTTTGGAGGATTCTATAACTCTCTGAAAGATTAGGCAAGATTCTAGAATATTTTGGAACGCTCTAGAATCTTCTAGAACCTTTTGGATGGTTTTATAGCTTTCTGAAAGATTAGGCAAGATTCTATAACATTCTGGAACGCTCTAGAATCTTCTCAAACATTTTGGAGGATTCTATAATTCTCTGAAACATTAGGCAAGATTCTATAACATTCCGGATCGTTCTAGAATCTTCTCGAACATTTTGGGGGATTTTAAAATTATCTGAAACATTCTATGATGTATATGTACGCATCTATACCTTCATAACTAACCCCTGCAGCTCAAAAATAAAGCTTTTTTCATGGATAGAGGATGAGACAAAGGCTAAGACGTAATAAATAATTTACTAATTTTAGTTGTAATTTTTTTTTTGTCTATTTCTTATTCATGTTAGAAAGTTTTTGAAAATGACAATATTAAGTAGATCGCTTCATAAAGGTAAGAGGATCGTTTATGCGAGTTATTTGTACGGAAGGTAAAGTTTTATCTATGGGTGCCATAAGCAGGATCGTCAGCAATTTCGAAACTGTGGGAAGTGTTATTAAAGTTTCCGAGTGTAAGAAAGTTGCAGCTGACGAACGAAATGAAAACGACTTTAATGTTATGGCGATAGTTGTCGAAGATAAAATTGCAAGCTTAAGGTAAATTGGATCGAAACGAAAATTAGTGCTGGAAGTAAAATTACCAATGGTAATTATTTTCAGAACATTTAGAACAATTAGATTAAAAAAAAAATACGATAAATTGTTAACTGATAACGTGTTTTCGATAAAATTTTGTAAAAAATAAATTGCACTGGTTCAAATAACAAATTTGTACGTAAGGGCAGGTTTACATAAGTGCTTATGGCTAAAGGCACCACAAACAAAAAGATAATTTATAGAGTGCGGAGAAATAATGGGCCCTCGCGCACGGTCACTTTTTATTCAATTTCTCGGTTGCGTCTCGGGCGTCGCGGCGCCCGTCGAATGGCCTTGTTAATTGGAGGCATTAAGCTTAATGCCACTTTTTGGTGCATTCGACGACTGAAAAATTACCGAGGCAAAACAAAGGAACCGATAAAAAAGGTCAGAGCTTATTAATTTATTATTATTAACGTCGACACTAATTATTTTTGGACTATTTGATGTTGTGCAACATTCATATTTGGAGCACCAGCTCTATAAGGGTACTAAACAGTAAGGGTGAAATAGGGTAGTAGGATAGACTTTTGAATTGAATATTTTACCTGTAGGTATAGTATTTTATCGTGGACGTACCCAATAAAATTTTTCAAAATGCAGCCTTTATTAGACGAGAGACAACGAAATTGTCTGTAAATTATATTTCATTGTCGACGTAAATGCACTGAAAATTTTTATTATTTATTTTAATAGCTCGTAAAGCTTCAGTAATTGTCTGTTTTCCGTTTTACTGACAATAAGCTGTATCTAAAAGCCATTAGATTGGAAGCAAATATTGGAAATTCGAATCAAGTTTTGTACGATATTTGTCGAAAAACGATTCGACACATTTTTCAAATTTTCTCAACAATTTGCCCCTTTTTGAAGCTGTTCTACCATTCTATCTGTTATTTTATTAAATACATATTAGACTTCCTTATTTCTTCATTTCAAACACGCCTCTAACTTTTTGTTTTCTACTACAATCACCTACTTACCCCCTTTTCCACCCTCACAGAACATCTCTTTATCTATCTTGTAAAATTATTTAATAATAAACAACTAATCTGTGAGTATCCAATACAGTTTAACTATAGGATTAGTATTGAGAGAAGGGTGGATATTTGCTGAAATTAAACCGTCCTTATTGTAAGTAGCAAGGGATTGAGGCTCTGAGGGTAAAAGTTAAGCAGTGTTGAATGAAAGATATGAACAATGAAGGCCATTAATGAGGAGTAATGCCAAATGCCACACTTCTGATCCCTGACGTACTTAATTAAACCTTCGCTGAGCGTCTACTCTTGTCCAAGTGAACGTGACAAACTAAATAGATAAGCCAACGGCGACGCGACGCCGACGTCCGTCCGACTGGGACGCAAAACGCCAAGGAACAAGAGAAGCAAAATTTACATGTTTAGCATCCCTTATTAGTACATATTATTATTGTTGGTCTCCTGTAAAAACAAATTCTACCCCTGGAAAGTAGGGAAAATGGGATCAACAAACAACTGTACCTAATGTAGGGGTGAATTTTTTGTTTAATTTTAAATGTTGAATCAAGAAAAGCTGACAATTTTTTAATTTAAAACTATTGTTCAAAGGATATTCGTGATTTTTTTTCTTTGTTAAACAGGGATTAAGTAAATAATTCCCCTTGATTTCTTGTTAAGAAAATGAAAGAGAGAAAAAGGCAATTTCCCATTTAACTGCAGAAATGAAATTGGAAATTTAAAACTCCTTTTGTCGCAATGATTGATGGCCTGATGACGTTAGATACGGTAAAGTAAGTGGCTCGTATTTTACCGATTCAAGAAAGGAAAAACGTGTCGCCACCTCTTGAACAATTTCTACCTGAATAAAGAGGCTTTAGACTGATTGCCCTGAATGAATCTAGATTTAGAATGTTAGAAATTGATGCGACGAAATTCTGACCGAAAACACCATCTAGCAAGTTAATAGTCGTTGGCTATTAGTCTTTTATATCAAAAATATAACTAAATCAATATAAATTAACTAAAAATAAATTCAAATAAATTCTTTTACCATAAATTAAATCTATGCGATTCGAATCAGTATTAGAAAAGCTGCTGCAAATCGATATTGGTTCAGAGATGGAGCTTCTGCTCTCGCAGAAAACCTAGTGCTAAAAAGGATTACAAGTGGACTTAGGGGATTACTTTAGCAAAAAGAAATGTTAACGGAAACCTGTCCGAAATCTACACCCTTGTTTCGATAAGGTATCGAGATGAAAAAATACCGATCAAGACCAATTCCCTATGCACCACACGTACATAAAATAAATAAATTACGAACGCAATTTAACAAAATTCTTCCCAAAATACAGACGTAACGGTAATTTTTTTTAGAAGAAACTTTGTTAGTAGAGTAAGTATGCTGGTTCCGAGTCAATAAGAGGAGGAGGTTGACCTTGACCTTGCTCATCATTTTTAAGGAGGACTGAGGAACAACGTCTTTGAAAAGGTGAGTATATGAAGTGCATATAGGCATTTGCTCCTAATTGAGTTCGGAAATTCAGAATTTGCTCATTTACCCTACAGCAGGTAAGTAATATCGACTGTTAGTTGTCCATCCCTTAAAGACAACATTTTGCTTCTGGAAACTGTAATCGACAACAAAGGAATTGAAATGTGCAGATACATCTCACGTCACATCCATAGAAACTTAGTACAGTTATTTTTCGAGTGTGTCGTGTGTCGCGTTGTGGTTCGCTTCATTGATGCTTGGGGAAAACATTTTAAAGCTACTTCCGAGAACGTGTTATGAATGTGCTTTTATACAAAGAGACAGGGATGTTGTCAGGTCAGAGACAGTTCAGTTTTACAGTCTTTTTCTTCTTCTTCATTCGATTCCTGTAGTAAACATCCTGGCTTCTGAGAAGTCGTAGTCGTATCGACTTTTACGTATTACATACCTCCCCCGTCCACCCATTTCATCAAAGGGGTAGGTAAATGGCTTTTCTATGGATCGAATGCGAATGCAATTCTGTATACATTATTCAGTGTACGAAAGCGCGGAAAATAATGAAAAAGTGAAGCGAGACTGCAACGTTCAATGAAAAGTGTTAAAAGTTTATATTTAGTATTACTAACGCGGCGCGGGTAGTAATAGGGTGCAAAATTCATTCGTAAAAGTTACGTGCTGATTCTTTTTCGACGTAAGAATATAATCCAATTAGTTTAGAACGGTGTCCTAAGGGTTAATAACCACCAGAGGTTATCAAATAAATTCTACCTCGTCGTCACTTGAATTGCAAAACAATTTGCGTATTTGTTTAGAGGATGGTAAAAAGGGTTGATCGAGGATATTCATATTTAACGACGCTTCTTCACCGTAGCTCGGCGGCTTGCAAATTTTCTTGTTACAAATACGGATCACGTTTAGAAGTGTGGTGTGGTGTGGTGGATGGCTTCGTGCAAAAGACGTACATAAGTCGAGGAGGTTGAGTGCAAGCGCATTCATTTATTATAAAACAGTTGGCCGCCTTGACTCTACAACTACATTCATACGCTGCATATCTATGGTGCACTATGGAAAAGAACTTTTTCCATGTTTGCTTTCATACATATTTATTGAACGAAACATAAGAACAAGTTCGCTTAAGGTTGACTTGGATAGGTTGGGTTAGGGGTGGAACATCAGAAATCACGATCCAAAAAATTTATTGTTTTCTTAATTATGTAGCTCTTGAGACCAAATTTTGTAAATTAGTACCAAAGAATGTTTGTTAAAACTTTGTTTAAAAATTCCTCGAATGTTGAAAAAAATTAACATTGTCTAACTAACTTTAGGTTCGAGTTGTATAAGAAGAGTTCGAGTTCACATGAAAACGATAGGTACATTTAAAGGTTTTATTTTCGAATTTACAGCCGAATGCATCAACGACGGTTTAGATCGTAAAAATATAAACTAACATTTTGCATTCAGTGCTAATACAATGATATCAGAAGCTTATAAAAGAAGTTCTCGAAAAGTAATACTACTAAAGTCGTAAAATTTTCGTGTATATCGAAAATATATCGTTCGTGAACTTTTGGAATTTTCTTTTTAATGTATTCGTGGTGAAGTTTGACGCTGCATGTTTCTAGTTCTGCTTTCAAAACATGTTCTTTTAAACGTAAGTTAAATGGACTCCTACTTTGACCAATGTAAAGTGGTTTTGTATTTCATCATAAAAATTTCTAGGTAACGAACTTAGGACTTCATAAACTGCAAAAAGGCTTAGGAATAAATTGGACGCGTCAATCGATAAGTAGAGCGTCGAAAACGTTATCATCTACCTCGCAGGGTTGGCTATTTATTATATTTTACTGAAAGGGCGCATTCAGGTATCGAAAGTTATTATAAAGTTCTAAGATTTGGACAAGAAAATATGAAATTGAGATTTCAGCTCGAATAAATTCAAACTAGATTTAAATTCAATTTAATTCATAAACTTTTACATATTAAATATGTAAATTTAGCTATTAAAAATAATTAAACATTAAGTACTTAATACTTATTGCTTTATTATATCTGCAACCCTGCTTATCATACGAGTATCGTATTGCCTTCTATTATTTCGAGACGAAATTTCAGCTCGATTTTCGGCTGTTTACCTACCCTTTACGGGGGTTTGTTAGTTTACGGCATTAATCACATTATTTGTGAGGTTGATTCGGCTTATTCTGAGTATTCTGGCAAACAACGCGCGCAAAACGGGTCGGCGGGTGCATTGTTCTGTCTCTTCATTTGCGCCTCGGATATTTTTTTAGGTGCGGGGGTGCTTAATGAATCATGTTCGTTCGTAAATAATGGCAGGGGGCACAAAACAGTTAAACAACTACGTAGACCATATACCAGATGCGACATGCTTTTTATTTATGAGTTTTCCTTCATCTAAATCTTCCATGTACCTACTACACGACACGACTGTACTCATGAAGATGTATGTTATTTATTGGTAGACTACAAATTTAAGTACACGAATACAATTTTTGAATGAATGATGGTTCTGGTGTCCAGTAATTGTAAAAATGACTTGAAATAATGTTGTCTGAAATAGTTAGTGACTAAAATGTCTTTTGTTGTTTGTTACCACTTATGTACTATAAAAATGAAAACGGCGACAAGTCTGGCATTAACTTCAACTTTAATTAAATATTGCATTTTTATTGTTTCTCTGGTGCCAAAGCACCCTGTTCAGAAGCCCGGAATAAAGACACATAGCACCAAATGTTTTAAGAATGTTAAAAGATACAAAGTAGTATTTTTAAGTACGAAACAATTACGAAAAACTATAGCGGAAATGTAGAATTTATTGCTCTAGTTGGGTATTATACATCTACTGCTTACAAATATATTTTGGCAAAAGTTTTCCAGCTGAAACTTTTTTGATATATACTTGTGTACCGAAGAAAGAAATACTAATGAATTAATGAATAAATTCATATGCAAATTTACATCTCGTTAATTTTGTATTTGTTGTTTAACTGCACGATAAGAATAATATTAGATATAGATAAATTTTAATTGTGACGTTACGAATAATTGCATGACATACAACTCAACAACAATTCTTTGATGTCAGTGTTGTTTAGATTCAGTCGTGCATATTTGAGATCCTTTCCTTGTAAATCTCCTTTCTCTTTATTTACGTTGCTTTCAGACAATCCATTCTGTCAATTTTCATTACTTTTGTTTCCGCTAAAAAGCTCCCATCACAAATGAAATTCCTTTAAATTCGTGAATGCCTTCTGGTGTTAAAATTTAGATACTTCACGTATTTATAATGTTTTTGTGTTTTAAAAACGAAGAGCTTTTTGATATTAGCTTGTACTTGTGTGTGTATTTGACATAAAAAAATTGGGAGATGAAAAAGTCAATGCCTTTTCATCATCCTTAATAATACGCATCTTTCATCTTTAATAACACAAAGGCAACAATAATAATTTACTTTGAAAACACAACTTTTGTTAAGGATCAGAAGATGTCCTTAGGGCAAATAGCGAGTTGTATGATGTTATAAGGGGGTTGTTTTTAAGTATGAATCATCTAATTAATAATTATTTAAAGATTACCTTATGTATATTGTTAATATATGATTCAATCTTTAAAGAAAAGGGTAGCTAATGTTATTAGGTATTTCATATTGCAGTATGTTCGACGAGAATGGAAAAGGATAAGGAATTATAACAAATAGCTTCAGAATATATGTACGTATCTTATGTGAGAATGCATAACGTTACATCTTTCTTCGAGTTATTGACGTAGTTACATTAACTTTTCTTCGTTTTGGAATATTCAAATATGATGTGCAAATGGAGTGTGGCGCAATATATAAAATCGATAAATCGTAAAGTAAATATTTGATGAAAGGAATTTAGTTTTTGTGCAGTTTCTGTAATAAATTGTCTGTACATTCTTAGAAAAATATCGAATATTTCCTAATTCTGCGGCTCTATTTTGGCAAATTTAGTAGCAAACTGACCCTATGGACGTCAACTGGTGCGAATTAGCGCGGAACTTTACAAAAAAAATTTGTTATAAAATTGACCAAATAAATACTCCAATAATAATTATTTTCCTCAAGGGGTTGCAGTCACCAAAAGATCTATTTCGGTCGACGTGCGACTTTTTCTTATTTTTGAAACCGACGCTTTTATGTACCGAGACGCCCGTCGTAATGGTTAAATGCGAGAGTAGAGTGCCTAGAATTTATACATTCTTTTAGGAGGACGTAAACCATAACAAACAGTACCTACAACGATGCACGGAAGGTAATCAGCCGAAAAAGTAAATTTACCTGGTGGATGGTTTTCGTAAACTTTGTCTACGTGGGCTTTTGCCTCTTCAATGGTTAATAATAATGAGGGAGTGAATGTTTGATGAAAATTCGTTTGTAACTCATAAGAAATGCTTTTTCAAAAATTTGTAGCACATTAAAAATTTTGAATTTGTCGAAGTGCATCAGGAGTTAGCACAGTGATAAAAGGAATTTAATTACTTTGTGATAAACTGTTGCAATATTTAGTAGGAAACCGTGGCAATAAGTGGTAAAATATTTATGTTCTGTGTAACTGCGTAGGTAATAAATTCTCCAGCTGTCTGCAACCCTCAGCAAATATCAATTCTAATTAAGTATCAGCAAACAATATGTAAATTATCGAACGCCACGAATTCCACATCTGCGAACTAAAGACGATTTTCAATGCAAATCTTTAGAATGGAATTAATAATGTTACATAGATTTGCAACAAACTGGTTCTATTCACTATTTTCTGAGAGCATAGAGCAAGTTTTGAATCACAATTTGGCTACATATTTAGTCTCAAGAGAAATTTGAGAGTTTAGGTACCTAGGTATGAAGAGATTAAAAAAGTTTTCCCTTCGCTCCCTTATGAATAATTTGAAAATTTCGAGGTGTGAACACCCTGACAAACATGATCGAGGGTATTTTTCGTAGCAGCTGCAGTTATTTTATTATTTAGTAACTTGTATCAAATTATTTACGATCAACAGGAAACTTGTGCTTCATTTAGTCATTAGCAAATAGGACGTAGCACGGAATCAACTTTCTATCTGAGACGACACGACAGCGGTACGTGAACTGCAACGTGTAACTTTGAAGATCTAATTAGGCCGAGCTGAGCTTTGATGAATTATTAAAAGACGAAATACGTCGAATTACTGTAAAATTACTACATAAACAAGCAAGTTCAATTCCGAAATAAAATAAGAGAGAGAGAGAGAGAGAAAGAGAGATCTTTGATATTGCTTTGGAGTTGGTCTAACGAGGCGTTCAGTTAATTAAACAAACTTCCGTAAACTCGTGTAGCGAGTGTTCTCTATTATAATTAATTAAAATACGAATTGATCCGGTATGAGAAAGTAACGAAATAAATCTATCAGAGGGCTTAATTTGCAATTGGCGGTATTTTAAAGAAATGCTATCAGTTTGAAGTACATCGGAAGTGGAACAGTGGAATCGGAAATAAGTATTCCCTGCCACGGAACCGGAAGTATACACCTCGATCGCTTTTGATGCTATTTTTCAAAGAAAGCTCAGACGATACCTTCGTGTAAAGGACCGATCGATCTATTTGTGTGTCGTATATTGAAAATTCAAAAGGGACATTTAAGGATTCTTACTTACGTACATAAATCTTTGATGAAAAGCAACCCTATCACTCATCATAACAAATAAAAATATGAGTTTGATATCGCAATTTCAAGTTTTTGTATTATAAAAAATGTCACTTACCACCATCAGCAGAAAGGGGTAAGGTCCTGGCACTTCTTCCTCGACGACTCTGATATACGACGGTTGATCGAACGAAGGGGGTTGATCGTTACCATCTTTGATGTACACTACCACGGTCGTGTAGTTCTCGTTGAGACTGTCTGAGGCGACGAGGGTTAGCTCATACTATACCATGCATTACATACAGATACATATACAAACATAAAATGCAATGCAGAGCAAACATAATGACAAACAAACAAACAAAACAGCAAAAAACAACGACGATAGGTGACAGATAGATGCATGCTCATTTTTAATGTCACAATTTTAGGTTCCATTTTATCCTAAAAGGATACTAGCGTAAGGCAATTGATGTAGAATAACATATTGCATTTAGCAGCCACGGGAAAAGAATCAGAGGTGACACCTCAGTTGGAAAATGTGGTTGTTTACGTCGAAACGTTATGTATCAGACAGTTAGAGGTGGAAAAATAAGTTCGAAAGACGACAACGATTATTTTTTTTGAAGTTCGAACCCACGTAAATCTGTCGAAAAGAAAATGAGCGCAAACTGATTACTCAGGAATTGACAGCAGATGTGCTGCTCGTGCTGCTCAAAGCGCCACCGAACTGTTAAGTACAATACATTTTTGTATTTTTTTCTTTTTCTAAATAACAAGACTAACTAGAAACAACAGAAACAACTACTCCGAGGGCTAATAGGATAGGATGTGGCTTATCGTTCGTTGTACCTATTGTATAGGACGCGTTCCAAATGTGGGATTTGTAATCCTTAATTGTTTAGACGTTACAGGAATTTTACCTGTCTTTTTAGATTGTTTTTTCTAAATATTCTATGGGATAACTGATTGTAATCCGAAAAGACCAAGAACGATTTTAAGGAAAATTTTAATCAATCGTAAATTTTCAACGTGGAAGATAATATTCCAAGATTGTTGAAATGGATGGTCCATTTATAAACATAACGTTCCGAATTAGTGGCCACGCTTAATTTCCGTTGTGCAAATGACGTTACGTCGGCTGATATTTGAGTCAAATGGCAACAATTTTGAAATGGAAATGGCAAAATTGATTCAGTTTTATGGTAAGATTAAAAGGGTTTACGGTTTAGTATCTGTAACAATGCTAAATAGTCGCGTTAAAAGGGGATGATGAACAACATATTTACAGATAAAACCATCAGCTTCGTTCAATTATAACAACGTTATTAATTATCAAATGCAGGAAGATTCTATCTCACAGTCTTGTTTATTTAAATTATTTTATACGAGCATAAAATTTTGATAACGACTCGAATTTACAGTGGCTTTCATTCATGTGGACGATTTTCGAATTTCATTGTTTGTAAAGCGAAAATTGGACCCAAAATGGATGCTTAAATATTACATAATCAAAGCATTAACTATTTCAATTTAACGACACGACCAGTTTTTCGTAAGTTGTTGGGAACTAATTCTTTATCAAAGATCAAAATTTCTTTTAACGAAATCTTTATAAACCTAAATCTTTATTCTTTTCAACGGAAACGAATTGCCTTGCATACAGAAAACATTGACTGAAACTCTTTAGTGGCTGGAAAGATTGCTGTGGGATTATTGAAACCCAGAAAGACCCCGAAGGCGAGAATAAATGAAAGGGTTACGAATTTAAAATGAACTATTTATTATTCGGGTAGCTCTCAACTCTCATTTGGCAAATAAGGAATGCATTTTGAACAATGCAATTTTAACGATAACGCTGTTCAAAATCTCTTTCTAGGGAAGTCTTTCGAATTGAATTTTTAAAAAAGTAACTGTCTCAGGGGTTAGATAACTATTGTCTATACTGATAATACTTGGTAACCAATGATTCTTTTTCAAAGGGTTGATTTTCTCTTAATTAACAAAAATAATAGAGTAAAAAACATTAAAATTGAACATGCATCTAAGTCTAGCGTGCAGATAAAAAAGGCGCCCAGCTAAAGGGAGAAAAAAAAACAACAACGACATGCGCCACCCGCCTGTAAAACTCGTTTCGGTAAATTACGATCGTCCTCTTCAGTAATCTGAGTTCTGTAAGTTGGTCTTTCGAAAACTGGAGGATTGTCGTTGACGTCTTTCACGTGAATTACGACCGTTGTGTAGTTCTCTTTTAAGTTGTCGGATGCTGCGAGACGCAACTCGTACTGTGTGATTGCAGTAAAAGAACCAAGTTATTAGCTACCCTCAAAACTACCCTTTGAATAGTTAAAAACTCGCGATTGTGACGTATATAAGCACGATTAGCACAGTACCTAATCTAATTAAAAAATGAAAGCAAGCTAATAAAGACTTTGAGGCTTAGTAAGCACAGTATCGCAATGTAACAATCGTTTAACCCTTTAAGGGGTTGTTACTAATATGCCGGAGTCACCCCGCGGCCATTTGATACCGGGAGATGTATGGTAATTGTGTCGTTGATAATGATTTTACCTCGATGTTTATCAAGATTCTCAGAAGCGGTAGTAAGGGTGCGCTGAACATTGTTCCACGAGAATTTCGTCTCGGTTGCGGATACAAAACAGGGTTGAAACGGGGTCGGATAGCATTACGTCTCAACGTAACAGAAGGTAGTGTATGTTCTATTGTTCGTAAATTAACAAGAATCCCGGTATTAAAGGAATTATAATACATTAAAGAAAATAGTATAAGTATTTGTATTATGGGTATTTACTAAAATTAGAGGCGTAATTTTTTTTTTATTCAACTATTATCAAGTTTTTTAATTGCAAAATAAAATACAGATGACATACCTATTGATATGGAAAGTAGGTCAAATTCTGTAAAACAGTAATTACTTTACTCCAACCGTTAATTTGATTATTTAATCTGATATAATAAAGTTTGATTATAAAAATATAAAAGCTCGTAGTTTTTGTCTTTGGCTTTAATCCAATCGACGGTTTTATAGGGACAATTAAGTTCGTTTTATGTTGTACTGTTTTTTATCGTGCCTATCAACCAATTTTTTTTAATAATAGTCGAAAATCTCTAAGGCTGCGAAAAAATTATTATTGTTAAATTTACTTGTTAAACAGTAATCGAAAAGGGTAAAAGTAATCTGCAACTTTAATTACGTAACAAACAATTAAAACATAATTATCTACCACTTAAGAGAAACGTTGCAAAACTGTTTTTGTTAATGACCCTCGGTTAATTTTAATGAACCCTCATAACTTAATTACTCAAGTCGTAAATTATGTATTTTGACGTTGTTTGATGACGTTAATGATTATTTTAGGTGTTGTTTGTTTCCCGAAATCTATTTGATGCAGGTACGTTTTTTTTCTTCTGTAAGTTGACATTTAATTTAAAAGTGACATGACCCAAACATAAATTCACTACACAAAAATTTAAAAAAGCACAAATCCCCGACTGACGAAGTCACGTTTTTAATTATTTTTAGATGATAAATTGCTACCCTCAGAAATAGGTATCTATTCATGTCTCGAAAATTACGTGCATAATTAATCATAAAACTGTCGATATTATACAGATTTAAGCCACGTACCTACTAAGCACAAGTAGCTTAATGTCGACCCTTTAATAAATAATTTCGGTGGCATTTCTACCCTGTGACAAAAAAACGAAACGAAAGGTGGTTGCTTTTAGGAATGTCAATTTCAATTTTAAAATCAGGAAAGTAGTTTAAAGAAAATCCTGGGACATGCAGATAAATCTTAAGATTACAAAATAATACTTTTGAAATTTTTAATCCTCTCACAGAAAAGACCAACGCTTTTTGGCTTTGTATATTAAATCATGGCCTTATCTGTAGATATTTTAAATACATACCAAGATCTTGGTCTCATTCATCAACTGAACTTTGGCATTAGCCTGAGTCTGATTTTGTAGAAGACCAACAACGTCCAATTTTATTTGTAACTGCACTTAAATGATGACAACAGTCATTGTTATCGCTGATAATTATGTCTCCTGTGTATTGCGAATGGGCGACAACATTAGGAGCGGTCATTTGTGGTCCGAAACAACCAACGCGTTATTCTCACATTTACCATACATCTCATCTAGTGTTAGTGCCAGTGCTATTATTTATTGGTCAGTCGGTGACGTGTTTCAGACAGGATTAGTACACGTATTTGAACAGCTACATTTGTGCATTAATCCGCAGGACACGCAGTAAAATCGTAGCGTGGACAAGTCTCACGAATCTCCTGATCCTGACTGCGTCAACAAAATAAATATTCGATCGTCGAGTACCTACCGTGTACAATTTTCATAACGTCCGTATATATTCACATCGATTCGGTAATAAATAAACAAATGAGATGTTAACGGCAAATTGCACATCAGAGTTACGGACAATCGTTGTTTTACTTAAAACGTACAAATCATGATTAATTAATTCTGTTAATGCTTCATTAAAATTTTGAGTCACTGTCAAATACACGAATAATTAAAACAGAACCAAAGAATAATTAACTAAAACTGGGCTACAGTTGTGCCGGTAACTGTGGCGAAAAATTGAACTGTATATACAGGGTTTTTCATGTTTTAAAAAGTTCTGGCTAAAAAGTGTTCTCCTGTATACCAAACTTTTTCGTCATGGATCTCTAAATTAAGATGAATGTGATAAAATATGAACAAGCTCATTAATTAATTAATACGTCAATTTAATTAAAGGACGGTACCAATTAGAAGATAAAAACTAAGAAAAAGAAGGACTTTCTTCTGACTGAGAAAAGCTTTTATATCGTAATACAAATCTTCCTCGTTAAGAGAAAATAATTGAAATTGAGTTTCCGTTTCCCTTTACAGAATATTAGGTAATTTTTATCCTCCTTCAAGACCTTCCAGTTGTCGGTAAATATAAAGGATAGTTTTAGGCAGATTTAATAAAACGAAAAAGATTTACAACTGAAGAGCAACAAGTCTGAAACGTCAGACAATTCTTATGATGAATAGTGTCAGTAGGGTGTCGCGTTGTTTGAAAAGTTATCACCCCTTCCGGGCGGATGTGCAATTCACCGTTATGTGGCGGTTGGTTGTAGTGTAGTCGCACGAGGACACAGAGGAGGACAAAGTGAAGTGGAGACGTTGCGGATGACTGCTGTCAACTGTCAAGTACTTACCCGTTTTCGTGTCTCATAGTCCAAAGCACCGGCTACGTAAATAGCACCTGTCATGTTTTTGACGGCGAAAGCGCCTCCTATGTTCCCGCTCGTGATCTCGTATCGAATACGGGAAGCTGAAACAAAAGGACAACATTAAATCACGCGATATTTCGCGATCCACTTGCGCACAACGGCGATCGCATCCTCTTCCTCCTGTTTCAACCCCCCCCGGCTATCGCTCGTTCACAATCAATTTCGTATTCGGTGCCGCGACAGCTGCAAAATAACGTATATGTAGCTCGGCTTGGTGATATGTTATTCCAGCAACCAAAATTCTCGTAAATTGCGGCCGCGTCGCTGGGAAAACAGTAATTAAATTGTAGTTTAATGTCCTTTTTGTCGGACCGGATCTAATTTCAGATAGCATTAAAGCTCGCGGTTCGGTTTTAGGACAAATTGAGAGACGAAAAAATAATCTTCTAATTCACAATTATCGCCATAGTAAATCTATTTTATATACATATCCACAAACCGAAATTGCGAAACTAAATTGACGATTATGGAGTTTTATTTCGACTCCAAATTCTAATTAAAAAAAAAAGTATTGCTTCATAGTCCTTTTCATTGCCTATAGGGAGCGTGTAGTGGTAGTGGTGGTTCTGAGAAGAACCGTTTGAGATGCGGTTGCTTTAGTCAGCATCCGTGGTGAACCATGAATACCTATTCATTCGGTATCAGTGGAGAAGGAAAAGCGAGTCAGAGTTAGACTAACTTATTCGATTATTTACAACTTATTTATACTGATTGATATTATTTAGATGGGCCTTATGCCAATTGTACCTACCCATTGAGGAAATTCGGCATTCCCTAATTCGACTTTAACCCAGTTCACCAAAATCCATTAGGATTCACTATTCATTATACACAAAAGAATCTTTGTTATCCATTTTTGCTTCGACAGTGAATAATCCAAATATGGATTATCACGAAGACATACAATGAAGCTTTGAACGTCACCACGTCTTGTTTTAATGAGTATATGTCTTTATTGTCCATAAATACAGCAGACTCTCAAGTGTGAGGGTGCTGAGAGGTACTACTGCAACGATAATAACCAAAGAGTTTTCACCACCGAATGAGCGGATATCTAAAAAAGCTCTCCCAAAAATTTTGGAAATTTTTGAGCGCAATTCCTGAGCTGTAGTTATAACGTTCGCTAATGAAAATCCGTCTCGAAGGCCATTAAAATTTTGCAATTTGAATCGCTCTCGGTAATTACCCCATGGAAGCCCATTTTATTAACGGCTTTGCCATTTACCATGCTCCCATTTTTACCATCAACGTCAGCTAATAAACCACACCCGGTTCACTCTATTGCGTTCAACGCGTTCCCTTTTATCATCACTCATTTGCCGTTCCTGTTTTATCTGCACCTGAATTTTTACAGCCTGTCAAATCCAGAGCGTGACATTATCCGATTATTAAAGTGACCACAAACGATCAAGCTTCAATTGGTTCTATTTTACGGTTAGTCGATGATGGTACCTATTCTCTGATTTATGATTTTGGTAATTATTCATGTTCTGACACACGTAGGTCGAAATGCTACCCTAATCTACAAAAAATGTTTAAATCTCACTCAGATTTATCTCCTATCAGCCCAAAATGTGCTTCATGTTTTCTTCATTCGTTTAATAGATTCGAAAATGCGAATGTCTCATAGTTTTAAATATACAGACGACTCAGCTTTCGCTCATAAAGCAGGATCTTCCCGAAAGCTATTGGTTTTAAGTGCAATATTTCGAGTTCGTTTGCAATCGAGTTGATGCAAATTTAAAATTGGCACTTAAGACGTAACGATAAAACGTAAAATAGCTGCACCACTTTGTCTTTTACTCATCCATAAATTGTGCCATCGATTTTATAAAAAATACCATAAAACACCCACTACTGGATAGAAAAAAGTTCAGGAATTAATTGCAGGTAATTAAAAAAATTGTGCTCTAAAGCTGAAATAGGAGCTGATTAGATGCAATTATTAACTATGCTAAATGTATAATCCGACAGAATAGTGACAATTAAAATGCAGCTGGAAATACATCGGAATTCCTTTTCATCGACGAATGAGTGAATTCTGGACATACGAATAGAATGAATTCATTAGCTAAAGTCTCAATCAAGAATTAATTGGCAGTAATAAGACTAGTGACAAAGATCAACGGATTGCAATTAGAAACATTTCGGATTGAAAAAAGAACATCCGTTTTGTTTTGAGTTTGACATTGGTATATCTATGTGTATACTTCGTCTTTGACACAAAATTGAATGAATACTTTATTCATCCAGCAAAAGTAAACTTGTTCGAGAGCAGTAATGAAACTTCAGTCCAGAGCTTTGCAGTAGCTTTCGGAGATAAGATGAGAAATCAAATGTAAATATTTCAAAAGCAGCGTGTAGAAACCTTGCTGATTAATCTGCAACATGGAAAGTACCTACCGACTCACAGTCAGTCACGAAATAAACAACAACAACCGTTGAGAAGCCAAATTAATTTTTCCTCCTGAGTTGATTCTTTTCACTGCTTTTCTTTTGATTCCCTCAATGATCTTCCTTCCTTTTTTATTACGTACTACTAAGGATACCATGTACCATAGTGTAGTAAAGTATCTGATGTTAGTATCTAATATAAAATAACATCGTTTTCCCCAACTACATAAGCTTCTTTAGAAGTAAGTAGGGGTAGATAGCCGTTTCTACAACAAGGACGGGGGAGGAATGCCGATACCCTAACCTAACCCGTCGGCTAACGACCTTCCTCCCCCGTCCTTGTTTTAGAAACGGCTATCTACTCCTACTGAAGTAGATGTAGAGCGTATAAGTAGATAAGTAAAGTTGTTTATTTCTCCAATAGTTTGAAATAGAGGTCCTCAAATTTTACTCGTGCCTCGTTCGATGCTTATCTATGGATTAATTTGATGGGAATGTAAAATTCGTGTCATTTTCGACTTGAAATGTTTAACGTCGTTTCCAAGTTTAAAAGAAACTACGCATTAATCTTTGGGTCGTCCGTAAAACAGGCTTAAATTACGTTTCGCCTCGATAGTAAGCGAAGTGATTTCTTTTCTTCCACATCATAACCTTTCTCAGTTGTTTCGTCGGATTTTCGTTACAAGATACGATTCAGAATACTTTTAGTTCACTGCATCTCATATGTTATTCTTCTATGTCTTGCGTTTTTACCGATACGTTTCGTTGGACTTTTTAGCAATATTTTAACTTCCTTTTATCAACATTGCTTGAAAAATGCGGTTATAAATTCTCTTCGGTTTCCGCTCCATTTTATGTCAACATTTAAAAATATCAAACATAAAGAAATGGTTGTTTTTCATAAAATAACTATAGGAGTCATTGGTTGCACAATGTACTTTCCAACGCTCCAAGATTTTGGCGACAATTTCCGGAATGAGTCTCAGTTCGGCAGAGCTTTAATAATTTTCAGAATTAGATCTTAGACTAATTTAAATTAACTCCATCCATGTTAGAATAAGAAGAAGAAGAAGACATCTTATGTAGAAATTGATATCTGGCAAGCTTTTGTTAATAATAGTTGTTCATGAAAAGTTTTAGAGCTTTTTGAAATTTTACTCAAGTCAAGAGAGAAAAATAAATAAAAATCGAGACTATAAACGGATCGACTTGGAGAATTGTTTGCCATAACCATGGAGCCCATAACTCGCAAGCGACCCAAATAAAGAAGATCGACTAAATTAACACAAAACTGGGGAAGTTCGAAGAATGTTTATCACTAAAACAACTTTGCAGAGTCTGGTTTTTACTGCAAGCTGAACATTGAAAAGTATTACCAGGAAATTATTTTTACGATGCTTCCTTTATTGAGAATAGTTCATCGATTTTGGCGATAATAGCGAAAAATAAAGTGCACTGCAGTTTTTTTCATTTTTCATTAAACGAACTTTTTACTTCAGCAATTTGTGTAAAAACTTTTACCATATAACAAGGGAACAAATAACGACTCATTTGGGGGGATTTTATAAAAAAAATGTAGAAATTGAAAACCACCCAACCCACTCAACTGTATGTTTATTTTAATAGAAAATATCGATTTAAAATAATTAAAAAAACAAAACAACAAGCAATAAAAAAATATTTTAAAATAATCGAACTGGATAACATGGCTACTAATAACAACTTGCACAACAGTGTGCGACATACCAATTATCGTAATTGGCCAATTAATAAACAGGGCAAATGTAGCAATGTTTATCCACATTATTATTTATTGTAATTTACCGTTCGAAATCACTCTATGATGTACATTGGGATTTCATATTAATCCAGTTCGATCAGTACGCCGTTTGTTGTGTACATTGCATAAATAGAAGCTTACAAAATAAAGGAAGCTTAAGGGTGCGTTTAGACTAAATGTATGTAAGGGATTTTTTATTTTTTGCAAAATCCATAGTAAATAGTTTGATGTTGGTCAGTGGTGTTAGTAAGTTTTGTTTAAGTAACGTCTAATTTACGCCACGTCGAGTCGCGTCGCGTCGCATGGCGTCGAAAAGAATAACAGAAGAAGTTTACGAACAGAAAAGATTTCTCCGGGGGTGAAATGTTCTAAAAATTCGCGCGCAAATGCAGCAAAGATCAATTTGCAGATGCACATAAAATTGAGTTGTTAAAGTAACTGTCGTCAACGATGCACTTTTATATGGGGAACATCTACGAACTTCTTCTTCGTAAAATTGGTTGTCAAAATGAATGACAAGTTAATGATACGGAAATTCAAAAAGTAAAAAAAAAAAACGATTGCACAAGACATGTCGCGTCGTCTTCTTCAAAACCTACATGCATTTGATAGATTATGAAATTTATTAGAAAGATATTATAAGAGTGTACGTAAATCAAAAATGATTAAGTTAAAAGGTGCAGTTAATGAATAATGTCAGTTTTGCTTTTTCCAATTTTCTTGAATATGTAGAAACATCAGTGGAGTCGAAATCGGAATTGAAATGTGAAGGTGAAATTGATATCCATTGCAAACGCACACAAATACGAACATTTGTCTATTGAAGATTTATGGAACTATGGAAAACTGCACGTTCCATTAACGCAACTCATTTGCGAAAGTGCATACTCTGTCGCAATCGAACGAACCCAGAGCAGAGCCAGAGCTTTTACAGTAGCAATGAAAGTTCGGTGAAATACCGAACGAACACCGTGTTCATCAACTAGTCTTTGTTATGCGTATCGACGTTTACAGATTGCTGGATCTCACGTGAGGACGTTTATTCATTTTCACGACCGGAAATCGCTGATATGAATGACGAAGTGCTGTAAACTGGAACGTATACTACTAGAAATCTACCTTATTCTGAAATTTTAATGGAATCGACAACCACTGCACCGTAGTATCGACGTTCTCATTGTTTTCTATTTCGCGACACTAACAACTCGAAAATTACTTTCATTGCTACTCTAGTCGATTGCATTGCAAAGTTTGTTTTCGAAGATATTTAAATGTCACATAAGTGCACTATGTAGATTTGTTCGGTGTAGCGTTAACTGAGGCACCAAACGAGGCCAGCGAAGCACTGAACGAGGAGAGAGAGGCACCAAAAGAGGTGAGCGAAGCACTAAACGAGGCGAGAGAGACACCAAATGAGACGATCGCAGCTTTCAACGAGGCGAGTGCAGCGCTAAACGTTGCTAGAGAGATACCAAACGAGGCGAGCGGAGCGCTAACCGAAGCAAGCTAAGAGCTAAACAAGGCGAGCGAAGCACTTAACGAGGTGGGAGAGGCACCAAACGAGGCGAGCGAAGCACTAAACGAGGAGAGAGAGACATCAAATGAGGCGAGCGAAACACTTAACGAGGTGGGAGAGGCACCAAACGAGGCGAGCGAAGCACTAAACGAGGTGAGAGAGACATCAAATGAGGCGAGCGCAGCGCTAAACGAGGTGAGAGAAACGCTAAACTAGGCGATAAAAGCGTTAAACGAGGCGAGAAACACCAGATGAGGTGAGCGCAGCGCTAAACGAGACGGGAGAGGCGTGTAAAAAATGTGGAGGTGTTACGAGGCGCAGCACAAGCTGCTTAGATAATTCCCACCCCTATAAGTGAATCAGTGCCATAGACTGTGGGGTGGATTGTGTCTGACTGTAGTATATAAAATTGAAGATTTCAAAATTACATCCACATCAAATGCATTTGCAATGAAATGTACGATTTCAACAAGTGAAAATGACATACTGCAAAAATGTTGAAGCGGAAGAGGGAGCTGAATTTATTGGAAATAATAGAGAATGTCAGCGACAAACGTCTTTTGTATTTGGTTAATGTAGAAAATAGCGACAAGCCACGTATTTTCGATAAATTGTCTGTAGGGGAATTATAGAGGTGGCGGCAACAGGGTAGCATCAATTCGAGAAAACGGAAATTTAATTTCCGAATTTGCAGCAATAATAATCCCCCACATACCCACACGAAATTAAATGTTAAATTGAGGTTCGTATTAATCAGGTTACGGAACGTTTTTACCTGCCGGAAGTTAAATGATCCTTGCCGAGCATTTAAAACTTTTCCCAATTAATCGTCAAAAGGTACGGTTTTTGTCAATATCTTCAATTATTTTGAGTGAACCTTTCTTAATGATAAAAAGCTGCGGATTTCCATCATCTTCCACTTGAAATATCTCGTTTAAAAGTACTTTAGCGTTTGCAAAGGACTCTTTGTCGTTGCGTCGACTGTATATTGCGAAAAGTACTTTGCAAGGCACGCTTTACGCTTCGAAATTTCATTTTATGACCGAATCTAGATCTAGATCCTCTTATATTCTTTGCCTTTATACATCATAAGCACTGCTATCAAATAAGTCTTTAGAAATGCAACATGCACTGGGACTAATGAATCTTCAACAAAAAAATTGTTGCTCCATTATATTTATTGATAATATTAAGTACCAATTCATTCTATTCTTTTAAAAGTGTCGTCAATTATTGGCTTCAGGCAAGAATATTTCGATGAAGTAGTATAGCTAGAAGGACACTGCGACACTTGGATGGCCTGCCCATTCCCACTTTACCACCGTTACCCTCTCAAGTGTCCAGTATCCCCCTAACTGTACTACTAATGAATTTGCAACAGAAATTGTTAAAGGACATTCTTAACAGTTGAATAAATTGTTTTTCTTTTTTACAGGAGACAAATCAACTTCCTAATTTGATTAGCATTCAAAGTTTGTACGAAAATAATTTAACGACCTTCGATAATTGCATCGTACGTTTTTTGTACGGGGCATTAAATGTCTGCATTTTGAAGTATAACAGGTTAAAATTTCGTGTTCAAATTAGCAATTGATTACTTTTGAAACGAGCGATAACGTTGGGGTGGTATAATATCTTGTACATAGTAAAAACTGTCAAATGATTGTATAAAAGTGTAAGGAGGGATGATAATTGCCTGTACAATTTAATGAACAACGTTTTCCTGAAACGGACGAGAGACGTTAAGAGGGCTTACAAAGGAGGGCGGTTATATGCTGCTTTCATTGTTCGCTTTAACACCAGATCGTTTATTTTAATGAAAGCCTTCTAACGATGGCTTAAGAAGATATATAATAACGGAGGCTGGCACTGACTTTCGCTCTTTTTGTTCACTTCTTTTTAATACAGACTTCAACCTCTAATACAAAAGGAGTTTTCTCTAACAATTTATAGATCGTTCTTCCTTAAAATTATTTTCTGAAATATAGACAAAAATCAACCCAATTACTTGCATAATAATAACGCTGCCTGTCTAGACTTATGAAGGTATCGTTCTCCTGCTTTCTAGTAGTTTTTCTATGAAAAAGTAAAAAAAAAATAATACGTTTTCTCTACTATTGATGTTAAATTCGTTCCAATTTGATTGCACAAAATTACGTATACATGAATCCTTTGATGAAAATGTTGATTTTTAAAAAAAGTAATTCGTGAAATGTTTCGATGTCGTCAAGAATCAATACAATCAACGAACCTTCACTAACTCGAAAGACGTTTCTCACATTGGATATGCACATGTACCTACATACATTATGCAATAATATTTCTGCAAGACCTGCATTAAATAATATGGGAAATTGATTTAGCTGAATATTTTATATGGAATTTTATGCGCATTTTGTTATGCATTTAAATTTTACACGATTTTACATTTCAATTTTTATATTTAACTTTATTCTCTTTTGGCCATTTTATGTCCCGAAACGCTTTTTGAATATTTCTGCTATTCTACGACGTGTCGTGATTGTAAATGTGTTCCAACCAGTGACCAGGGATGGCATTTAAAACTACACCATGGACACGAGACACCCTCTCAGCATCCATTACGCTAATCTATTCAATTAACAAGAGAAGCTTTAAAATAGAAAGCTCCAGAGGACGACAAACAGCCCTGGCGCATTTTTTCCCCGTTAGTTACTCTTTTAAATGCCATGGATGGCATTTAGCATTAATCTCAATTTGTTGTTTTAAACAAAAACCGTTAACAGAAAATACGACTCGTTCTAATGCTCATTGTGATCCTAAAGAAATTGATAATAAAATAATATTACGTAATATTAAACAGAATCATTTATTTTTTATACGTGGTGACTTTTTTGTATTTTTTGTCCAAGTAGAATGTAATTTAAAAGGAACTACCGAAGAATGAATTCGAAAAGGATATTTAGTATTCAAAGTGGAACATTTGTCTGCGAGTTCAATCTATTCCATTTACGGAGGTTGAGGTAAAGTTTTAATAATTCGATTATTATTCATTTGCGGTATAATAGAGATCTACGAAAGTTGTAAGGGTTTTCATTGAAAAGTTTCTATTTCGTTTCAGCCCTTTACAAATTCCACTTAAAATTTTTATAAGTGGTATATTAATAAATACATAAGTACCTAGTACGATATTTAACATTAACAAGTGGACACTTTCTTTAATTTTGAAATTCTATTGTGCTTGTTAAAATCCGTTTAGAAAACAAAAATTAAATTTATCAGTGAATAATATTGTAACAATTAAAGCACTATATGCCTGGAGGGTGCTTAGTTTTTGATAACATAACTATTGATAAAACAAAATTGTTATGCAAAAAAATATATATGTATTCTATAGAATGAATTGAATATTAAATTTCGACCCTCTGGAAATAATTGCATGACGTATTCTATTATACTATTAACAGAAAATTTTCAATTCTATATTAATATAAATCCAATATTCGACAATATGTAATTCTATAAGTAACTTTTCACTAGTTATGTGAAGTTATTTAGTATTTTAGAACATTTTTTTTTGTATTGAATAAACGCTGGTTCCCTTCGGATTAAATTGAGAGATTTTAACCGAAATAAAAAACCCTTGAGCACGTTCCTAAAGGTTATTGGCCATAGAAAACTACTTAATTTTCGGGGCACGTCTCAATTTAAAACGCTTTGTTCTGGTAGTAATGAAAAGAATTTCCAAAAATGTTTCCTCTTGATTATACCCTACTGTTTGTTACCGAATACCATGAAGTACTATACTTTTACACAAGTTTTGGAGTTAGGATTAAGCTTTTTCGATTCGATTTATTTTGGTATTTTAGCACCTTAGTAATTCTAGGATTAAATGCAATTATTTGCAAGTCGAATACAGTTCTCGTTTTCGATAAAAAATTGAGTTTTCTGAGTCTGACTTTTCAGTATTGAAATTTATTCTTGTGTTGCGTTAATGCAGATAGAAAATTCAGCTTCAATTTCTGTTGTGCGAGGAATTTGATCTGTTTCTATTCAGTCGATTATGTAGTGTTGCACAAGGATTGAATCCTGCGGGGATTGAAGCTTAACAACATTGCAAACGAACACGACTCCTTTATAAATGAGGATACTAAAGTAAAAAACCCGGCCGATACATTTTCAATAGAATACTCGCAATGTAATGTAATTTTCTTTCTATGACGTATTTCACGGGGATGTTTTTCTTTGCCTTCTTCATTAAATTGTTCTTGAAATAGTGACAACTGAAGAGTTATTAAACGGGAAGGATCACAAATGCATCCTTAGATACAATAAAATTCCTTACTGATGTTATTTGTTACCAAAAAGCTTTAGTACATGGTTTTTGGGGTCATAGGTCATTTAATATGCACGGTAGAGACTTGCCGACCACACCGTTCGATACTCCTTGAATTATAAAATGAGTATTATTTGAAAAAAAAATTGTAAGGTGTTTAGATTTTAAGTTATTTCAAGAAAATTTCAGAGATACCAACAGTGAGTCAAGCGACGAACCCGGATCGTCTACATATATGAAATTAAATAACAGCTAAACTACTGGGTCTGGAGACTTGAAATGTTGTACAGAGGCCCTATATGTAATGTAGATGAGTACCGAGAAAGAACTTTTTAAAACTCAGCCCCTATAGGGATGAAATGGGGTTAAAAGTTTAATAAAGACGCCTATTCTAGAATCTTAAAAAATTTTGACGGATGCTTCCTCTATGTATAGTAAAATAATTGTCAAACAAAGCACCTTTGAAAATAACATATAAGGGGATGAAATGGGGTTCATTAATTTAGAACATCTACGCACAGCCAAGAATAATAACTATAAGAGAATTGTTTAATTGCTTAGTAAACTGTTTGGATGATAAAGTTTACCAAAAAGTTTTCCTTCGTGGTAATAATATGAATGGAGGAATTTACTAAACGCGAAAGGATGAAATAAATGTAATCCATTCGAGATTGGTCGAGCGAGTTTTATCATAAAAAGTATCAACTATTTCCAAGAACGATTAGTTATGCGACACCGTCGGTTGTACGTTAAGAGCGACAATAATGAAACTTTTAATATATCTGTTGTCATGTAATCTATCTTTCACGGATTGTGAACTAACAGTTTGAGTACAACATCCCCAATCCGAAAAAAAATGTACAAGATCCTTTATTAAATACCAAAGTTTTTAGATCAGCTAAATTAACAGTAATTATTTTATAAAAAGAAAACTTTACTACGTTACTCATTAGATTCGAAGAGAAAACAATTTAATTGGAGGCAACAATTTGCAACTAACTTTTTTAGGGCAATTAGTATGTAGTGATCTGAAAACTTTTCGAAAGTGATATATCGTACATTTTATGTCAACAGAGCAGGACAATGGAAGGATTCGGTATAGTAGCGACGATGGAAAAAAAGAGGAGCAAAGCAACAGCTGTAAGAAAGAAAGATCTCGTCTCGTCTAGCTGCCTCGCCGTAATTAATTACTGGCTTACATTCATTGTGTGGAAGCCGTGCGTGAGCTTCCTAAACAATGCTGAGCCACAAATTTCCGAGCAATTAAGCCAAAACGCGTGCATACAAATCGTAGTACCTACAGCGCTACACCAAGTCTTAATAAAAATGAGTTATGACTCCCTGGATTCATTGAACGGACTCGCTAGCTAGTACGTACGTACGTACTCACTTGGGTCTCTGCGAGGGGCAACACAACAACTCTACGGAAAAATAAATGAAAAATAAACTAAGGGGAAACGTCTCGCGGGAGAAATATAACCGTTTAGAAAGAAAGTTATATATATATATATATATATAAAGCAGGTACGCGGAAGCAATGTTTCTCGGCTTTCGGGAAATTGCGTTTTTAATCTTTGTTAAGGAAACAACAAATGATTCATTTCTTTAAAAAATGACATTAAATTACTAACAATAGTTTAAGCAATTAATTATTTAACCAAAAATAAAACCTATATACACAGAGGGGTGCTATGTGACGTTCAATTAGCTGAAATTAATAGTTTAGATAAATACGAGTGTCCTAAAAGGGCATTGCACCAATAGTTTTTCGAAAATAATCCAAAAAGTCATAGAAAGTTATGTAATCCTTTAATGAGTTTCAGAATGTTCAGGAATGCCATTGAATTTTCCAAAAGTTTCTATTATGTTCTGGGATTTCTAGAATGCTACAGAATTTTCCAAAGGGTTCTAGAAAGTAAAAGAATCTTCCAAAAGGTCATGTTTCTAAAGATTTGAAGGTATTCTAGAACGTTCTTATATGTTAAAGAATGTTCCAGAATTACGTAGAATCTTCGGAAATGTTTCTGTATGTTCTACAATGTTGTTTCACAAACTTATACAATTCTTGACGAAGGTTTCGAATTTTTCAGAAATTTCTAAAATGTCCCACCACCGTCTCATAGAATATTTCTTAAGATCTGAGATCATAGATGTCGATGAATTATATAGAGTTACGTAGAATATTCGGAAATGTTTCAGTATGTTCTACAATGTTTCAGAAATTTTCAGGAAGGCTTCACAAACTTACAGAATTCTTATTGAAGATTTAGAATTGTCTAAAGGGTTATAGAAATTTCCAGAAACTTCTAGAATGTTTCACAGTGTTTTAAATTGTTGGAGAATATTTTTAAAGGTTCGAGGATGTTGTTGAATTTTCAAAAATTAATTACAAACTTATAGGAATATTCGATGAAGCTTTAGAACGTTTGAAAATGTAAAAAATGTGTATTAGCGTATAAAAATACGTCTGAAATGGATCAACTGGTCCATTTTTCCAAAGCGTTTAGCGTGGATGTAGCAAGTAGCGAGTAGGTAACTACATACGTTACTGAAGCGGAAATTTGATATGCACTCGTTTCTGGGCAAGTGGTAGTTTGAACATCCATTTTCTAACGTTTATTCCACATTCCACCCCGAAAGCAGTAGTCGTAGTCGCGTCGCGATGCGTCGCGTCTGTTCAGCACATGACAGCAGCTAACGTTGAGATTTACGACTGACCAGAAATCAATATATAATCAGGTAGGGAGCTTTATGGACCGAACTGAGGACGGGGATGGTCGTGTTGGCGGTCGAGTTGCGGGGTTGCGGTGGCGTGTGAATAAGGTCACCTTACCTACATATATAAATTTAATGTCCTTAAATCATGTTTGTGGTATATTGTAATAGACGCTGGAGAGATAACATTTTCTTCTGCTTCTTTTTATTGACTGTTACTTGACAAACCCTATAGGGTCCACTTCGACGGGTCGCGGCTGTGTCACGCACGCAATATGTTTGAATAACCGGCAGAAAGGTCGATTTCTTTTACGCTCGTCGCTGCTATTATTAAGGCAGTATATCAGTGCCCATCCGTGAGGATTTTACACGAAACGAAATGGAGATTACCAAGGGTCTGGCATCGATAAACCCGAGGGAATGGAAAAACAGACCTTAGCGTGCAATCCGTACACAAAATATTAATATCAGTTTTTCGAGTTCGGTAATAACATTCTCTATTTTTGGTTTTGAAAAATATACATTCGAGAATGTCCTGCAAAGTTCCTAGATACTGAAATGTTGTAGAATGTTCTCAGTAGTATAGATTCGCCGGTTCTATGACACTAAGGAGGAGGAGGAGGAGGGAAGTCGTTCATTTCGAACAAATTCAAACTTGTTTAGTTTGTGTCAATGACCTTAATTGGGGTACTGAACTTTTTCATCGAACGAGTTATGAATATAGCGATGATGAAATCATGGAAGGATAAAGTATAATAAGTAGCCACATCTAACATACAAATGATAGTAGACTAAATTATTAATAAAAAACCTTAAAACGCTTTCTCCTGTTATGGTAAGCGAAAGCAGTACCCCTGAACCACCCTCACTACAGTAAGAAAGATGAAGTTCATTTAAGGGCATTGACTCATACAGAAATTGAATATGTTTAAACCTGCTAGAGGTAAACGACTTCCCTCCTCCTCCTCAGTATCGCAGAACCGGCGAATCTATACTACTCTTCTTGAATCTTCGAAAATGCTTCATGAATCATTTTAGACTTTACGTTGTAAATTTCAAATTATTTAGGAATATTTAAAGTTATTACGTCTTATTTTTAAGCTGCAGTTACTAAGAATGTAAATGAAGATATGTTTGATCGCTCAGATACTTAACGAAAACTTCTTTCTCAAATGTCGTACTTTTTAAATCAAAAGTGGAAAACTTAAAAGCACGAAAAAGTTTTATTACAAATTATTTATAGAGCTGAATCGGTGTAACACTATCTGTACAACAACTTACTTTTCAATCTTCATTTTCGATTTGAAGATATAACTGAAAACTGTTAAGACACAATTTTTTAACTACACATTCTTCGAACTGTACTATCTCAAAAGAACTGAACAAAACCACTACGTTGACCACAATCACGATGAAGGAATAGCAAAGGAATTGAAGGACATCCGAGATAAAGGAACGTACTTTTCTGTAATTATCCGAATTCTTATCTCTGGCAATTGTCTGATAATTCGTTTCGAAGTTTGTATTATAAACGTTATGATCTGAAGAGATACTTTGAAGAATTAAAACAATTTAATTGAGATATAACACTGAAACTGAAACATAAGTCAAATATTCTAAGAAGTCAAAAAGAAATTGATAATGTAAATAGGGTTGTTGAAATCTTCATTCGAGTTTTTTGATTGATGTTAAAAATAAAAGACACAAATCCTTGATAAAATAGGAGACACAGGTCGAGTTACGTTAGAGACCTGGAGTTCTCAGAATTGAAAGAAACATCAAAGAAGTTCAAGTCGACTCGTGAGTAGAATTAGTAGACAACTTTATTCGTTTCTATGTAAACTACTCAAGTCCAAATCCACTACACGTGTAGGTAGGTAGATATATGTAAATCGAAATACGTCTCTTTGCCAGACTTTGTAAAAAAAAATTATAATCGTTAAACATATTGGTCAATCAATCGTAAAATTTAATGTAAAGTTATGACCACATAATCCACGCATACGTGTATGACTGACAAAAAAGAATTTTTAATTAATCTGCACCAACTCTTCAACGTAAGGGTAAATAATTAATGGTGGCTGCACAACCATGTTTTCAGAATATTATTACACATTTAACGACCACGTTGGGGGTAGAAATAGGCATAGAAAATTCACAGAGAATGTACGCATTAAGCACGAGAAATCCGAGCAAGCACCGGATAATTTTTAATCTCCATTATGGGACGTTAGCGGGTTTGAAAATTTATGCAGATTTTAAAAAGTAGTTTGCGCTTTGGCGCATTGCCCGATAGTTACACTTCATTCTCGCCATTCATTTTATAAACAAAAATCATAAAAATTTTAGATTCAATCTGTAAATTATTAGACAGTCATTACGAATGGTCTTTGATTCTATATTAATAACTTCTGTCTGTCTCCAGCAGACAACTGCAAATACTCCAACAACCATCACAAAAGGTTAGTTTAGGTTTAATAGCTTCTCTCTTATGTTATGTATATGTCCCCTCATATTAGTGAACGTGTGTATTGTTTCTGCAGTTTACTACTACTCGTTCGAATCCACCAAAAGTCGTTAAATGTATAATTACTTCTGAAAGCAGTTACCTATAGCTGTTTTATGGACTCGGTTAGTTAAGAAATTTTGTCTCTGCTGACTACTTCTCATAGTCTCTTGTAGTCCTTCTGTTAGAGACTGATTATTTTATCCTGGGAAACTATTTTATTGCTTGTCGCTCGTGCAAATATTGCCCGACTGTCGCTCATATCTGTGTGCAACGTCTCTTAGCTTATCCCTCGTTCCAGTTCCATTAAACTGCGTCAAGTATGATAAATTACCCTTTTGCATTTTGCCTTGTTTTCATTTTTTTATTTCGGCAATAAATTATTGTCAGGGATGAGGTAATAAAACAATTCCTTTTGCTAAAATTGTGCTGCACCGAGGACGCAATCAATTTCGAACAAAGGGAGTAAATGCAGAGGGTTGTGACAAAGTGCAGCTTATTCAGATCGACGCAACTGGGTTCTTCTTGAGTCCCAGCGGGGTAAACTCTTTAAGGTAAGTAAGGACCATAAATTAACCCAAAGTTTTCAATAGGTAATAATTCCTAACACTCATTAACGTAAAAGTAATTATGCTATATAAATAAACATTTGAAAATAAATATGCTTTGTTATTGAAATGTAAATTATTTTAACGTAAAAATGTTTTATATTTTGTTCATTCGTCAGTAGTTTTAATGTAATATTTTTTAATTCCTATTCGTTGAAATTAGACGTTGTTTTTTTTTTCATTGACGTTACTTTAAAAAAATCATTTCGTTTAATTTTTATTATTAATTTCGAAATATACGAACGAACCATCTGACGGAATATTTAATAATGACAGTAGTCGTTTAAAATAATTGTGCATTTATGTAATTATGTGCTCGATTCATCATCAACTCAATAGGTAGGTTGGTATTAATTAAACGAAGTCGTTTAACCTTTGTTCTGCCAGCTGTCGAGTGCTTTGAAGCAATTGAATTATTACGCACGAAAGCTCGCTCTCTCTCTATGAAAAATTATTCCATATCTACCCAAGTACATATATGAAACACACTGAACCCCATAAAAAAAATATTGGCTAAACATATTTTAATGGTAACGTCAAGACGGACAACTTCATCGTAGGAATCAAATTAGGAGGGTTATAAGTACGAAACAAACATCCCTATTAGTATAAGACGGCCCAAACAGAGCGACATAAATTAAATCAAATCGCTCGGTAAGCATTGGCCAAGGGCCAAAGTTTCGAATGGACGGAGGAAGAAAAAAGGCGAGCGTGTCCCGAATTCGACAAGACCAGTTACGTATATACTGCCAACTTCTTGATTCAATCGTGGCGTAACGAATATCAGGAAATAAGCGGCTGATTAAGGCTCGACTCGACTCGACTCGATGTTGACTTACATCCAACATTATTTTAACGAGTAACATGTAACTCCTTCGGGAATTCTTCGCCCGCAGTTTCTTGTTGTGTTATCCATCAATTAACCCTTTCGTAATATACAGCAAGCAAGACATGCGACATATTATTGTCTAATCAGCACGCCATATGTCGTGTCCTGTTTGTTATTTACTTAGTGACTTTTGGCATACGAAGGCAATTTCGAGACATTGGCACTGGTCACCAATTAATCAATCTAATACTCATTTTCACAAAAGCAAATCAAGTCAATGAGTCGAAATTGTTTTGAGCAGCTTTCAAAATTTTAGAGAAATGTTATATGCAATGTTTTAGAATGTTCAAAAGATTTCGAAAATGATGTTGAATATTCGTGAATTATGTATTTTTCCTTGTTTAGGTTTTAAACAATTTTTAATTGAATACACGAATATAAAAAAGTAGCTTTTATGCAACAACAGACACCAATTAAATGTTATCCTAATTTAGGGGTGCAGTGATGTGTTGATAAAACGACCCTTTATTATTTTTCTTTACTTGTTAGTTGTAACAGTGGAATTTTTTTTACAAAGAACATTGCTGTTACAATATTTATAATTATTATAACGAGCTACGGAAAAATCGTCAATTATTTATTAATGAACAAAAAGTTGAACTAGAAAACAGATTTCGGATTTCCCTGAAGTTTTTTGTTTTTTTTTTTTTATTGACGCGCCCTTATGAAGTCGCCAGTCATAAACGTGTTACAATGAATCTCTGATGAAACATTGCAAAAAGATGCTAAAAGTTCCCAACTTTCGAATAATTTATTGAAGCTTTGGGTCACTTTCACTTAGTCATATATCAAAAGTAACTTTGGCTACGTATCAAGGAAACGTTTGGGCCGTTTGGTCTTTATACATATTAAAAAAAAAGTGTTTGTATCAGCTATCATCGCTCTTTTAAAAGTTTCCTAATAAAAAATCCGGAAAATGGGCCCAGAATATGGCGCCTTAATAAAATTACATAACGATAATAGGTACGCATCAATTCTTTTTTGGGTTTGAATATTAGGCGTTGCGCTCAAAAGTGATTTTGATATTCAGTTCATGGAAGGAAAGTAGCAATAAAACAAAAAAGAAGAAAATAGTAGAAAAAAACTTACATTCATCGTGATCTTTGGCGGTGACAGTGAGTACGGTATGTTGTATATCTTCATTCTCGTCGACTTCCGCTTCGTAAAGGGCCTTGTCGAAGTAAGGCGGGTTGTCATTCTTGTCCGCGATTCCAATGCGGATAAATTTGCTCACTGAAACAAAATACGCCAATTAGATAACGATATTTTATACATAGTCAAAGATTTAACACTCTCTGGAGAACAAGAAAGCTCAGACTAAGTGGCAAAAAGTAGATATTTATGGGCAACCAAAGCGACCGAACCCACTTCTCTTTCTCTATGGGGATTTAATCGAAAAACTGACACGAATCCATAAATATTCATTATCAGGATTAAATAGAACTTAACTTTCATAACACAAGCTTCTGTGAGTCCAAAAGGTCGTTATTATTTAATAGAGTTTATGTATAGTATAAACTCATTAAATTAAGTGGGTATTTAAATCTAAAAAAAAGTATGATGACACAAAAGACTAAACCTCATTAGTTTTTGGTTATTAATTGCAACCCCCTAAGCTGGTGGATGTACCTATTGTAATGGTAGCTACGTAAGCTCGGGAAAATCTATCGCTGACAAGACAGTAGATGGTATTAGGATGATAAAATTTGACGAACAGCCCTCCAGACGGCGATGCTTCCTACAACTTCGATATCCGAAATTTCCATTAATTAAACAGAAATGGAATTATCAACGACATTAATGCAACCGTCATACAGTGTTGCGTTTAGTTGTAAGTAGTAATGTTTTGATTCTGTGCTATTTTGTGTATGAATGTGTGTAAAATAAATTGAGACAAATAATTAATTATTATATTTTAATGTCTTAAAACAAAGAAGAAAATTAAAATCTGAGAGTGACTTAATGGAGAAAATTACAAGTCTGAAGAGGATATAAATTCGCAGCTCCTTTTCATTTCTTTAACAACAGAAGTTCGTGGATTCACATTTCTTGCTAGATGGATAATTGTATAACGAGTGTCGATTTTTTCTTTTTTAGTTTTTAGTTGTAGAACTGAACTTTTTCAATTAAAGTTTCAGTTTTAAAGACGAATTAGTGTTACTTGCAACTTTTTAATCTTTCACTATATTGAAGTTTTGTACTTGAAAGTTGGATGGATCCCTTAATCTCGCCTTATATTATTATTTTCGGGTAGCCTTCGCTAATGAAAAATCTCTTTGGTAAGTTGGATGCAACGACGAGGACATTTTAATACTCCCAGAAGAACTGGGCACATCATCACAATGCATAGTTCTCTATAAACTTCACACAAAACATTAACTAATTCGAAATAAAGGGCGACAAGATAACGTTCGGAGGGGTGGAAATTCTACATTACACAAACAAATCCACATTACTGACTGATGTATCAACGCACGATACAAACTTCCGGATCTAGAAACTTGAAATTTTCCACAAATATACATTATATAAGACTATAAACTCCCTTACATACCACAAGATTTGTTACTGATACGATTTTCTAAATGAAAAGTTTTAAGGACCGTTTGAGTTGACGGTTTATGGGGTCAGAGGTCATCTAATATGAAAGGTAGAGATTTGACCTTCAAATCGTTGGATAGCACTTGGATTATACATTGACTTTTATTCGAAAAAAATTTTTGTAAGGCGTTTAAATTTTTCGTTATTTCAAGAAAACTACGGAGATACCAATAGGGACATAAGCGACGAACCCAGAATGTATACGTATACAAATGGACATATCTGCGTAAAGGTACCTTATACAATGTAGACTAGTACCAACAAATAATGTTTTTAAAAGGAAAAGACTATAAACTCTCGTATATATCAGAAAATTTGTTATCGATATGATTACTAAACGAAAGGCTTTACAAACCGTTTGAGTTCATGGGTTTTAGGGTCAAATGTCATCTAATATTAAAGGTACAGATTTGCTGTGCACATCATATGATGGCTCTTGGATCATAGAATGACTTTTATTCGAAAAAAAAGATTGTGAGGTATTTAGATTATCCGCTATTTCAAGAAAACTTCGGAGATACCAACAGTGAGTCAAGCGACGAACCCAGATCGTTATTATACTTCAAGCTAAAACCCTTGGGTTTAAACACGTGAAATTTTGCACAGAGGCTCCTTATAACATGTAGACGAGTACTAAGAACATATTTTTCAAAAATTCAACCCCTTTAGGGGTGATTTTTCGACAGATGCTTTTATAATTTGAATATCTTAAACTTACCATTTGATAAAAGAAATATTCCGACACGTAGGTACCATTTCAACTGGAAACTAGTAACTAGTAGTTATCACAACTGTCAAAACATTGAAAGCATTCAGCCATCAGCGTTTCGAATTCCCGTTCAAAGGAACAGTTGTGAATTTGAGTTCAGGAGTTGTCTAATGTTAAATAAAGAGTGTGAATGTCATGACTCAGCCCCTTGGCGTTCATATTTCAAGTTTCTGCAGAAACGTTTCAAAACTGGGTCATGCTTTACTTCGCAATTCTAAAGCTATGAACTCGTAGTTGTATGTGTTACTATTGCCGTTACCGCGATATAACGTTTATTCGGTTTTAGTTCCGTTTATATGTGCGATGAGAAGCTCAGATGAGTTTAGAATATATCAAAAGCATCCCTTGAAAAAAAAAAAAAAAAAACAGCAGTGTAAAGGAGTGTATAAGTGAAAAAAATTTAATTACTTCCCACTGAAAGTGTTCAATAAATTAAAATTGTTAGTAGAAGGCATGAAAAATTCAGAAACAGTTTAGGCATTTAATTAATTATTTAAAAACTAATTAATTTTTTGTCTGCATACAACTAACTATGAAATTTTAAAATAAACGACTAGTGAGATAATAATTAATTACAATACAACTATTAGGATTTTCTGATTACTAATTAGTACAAAATTAGTTTTTAGTATTTTCAATAATGAAAGATATAGCTAGTATTTTCTACATTCTATTTTAATATATTTCTTCCAGGTAATAATTTCAACTTTCAGGGATGAATAAGGACAATATTATCTTTACAAATTAATATTTGTTTATTTATAGTAACGATAACAGACGTGGCTGTTCTCAGAGAATGTTTAATAATTACTAAACTACACAAATTAAGTATCCACCCTCTCGCGTGAATTGTTTGAAGGCGAATCCCTCAAATTTGAGTGTTCAATATTAAATAATTTTCAGTCTATTTAAAACAAATATTTTTTACGATTATGGAATATCAAAATATAATAATCTGTTACATAAAAAAATATTAAATTAATGACTGTAACTAAAAAATCCGAATGCAAGTCAATATTTTTTTCAGTAGTTGAGCGGATTTAACGACTAAAAAAAATTTTTTAAGCTCATGTATCGGCTCCTGTTGCTTGTTTATAGGTACAACACAAAGCATCTGCTGTATACATAACAGATGATTGAATCACAGGAATCATTATTTATCTGATCAATTCACCTACCTACTTGGAATGCATTGAAGTGCACTTTTAGCTCTAGGGGAATCTAACTGGCACTGTTGAGAATTATCAGTAATTGGGAATTATACCACAATGGGTAAGGTACGAAATACTGAATTCTTGCTATTATCAACAGCTCTCCAAATACTATATCAATGGTATCGTATGCATATTGGAGATTTGGAAATTTAGCAACAATTCCTTTTATCCTAATACAAATACAAATGGCCCTTTTATCACTATAAATAATAATGGAATATTAACCTGAGCGACGATATCTAAGCCATATCAAGTGCAATGGCAATGTCATGTCGTTACTTTAAAGGAGGCTAATGAGCTACTTGTATTGTGCTGAAGCTGATAGAATCATTATGTAATTAATGTACAACGCGATCGGCACATTATGAATGAACACATCACCCACCCAGTGCTTTGTGTATTCAGTACAAAGGGTTATTTTGATCCCTAAACAATTTAGGTGATAGCAGGATAGAGAAAAAGAATTTATTGGAGTATCACCCAAGCGAATTTAAAGGTTTTAAGAAAATCCTGCAAGTATTTAAATTACATGATGTTTAAGTTGCCTTTGAAAGCATCGAAATAAATTAAAAAAAAAAGATTGACTCAGGGTATCAAATTCTCATTAATGTAGCGAATTATTTACTTTATTGTTTATGGGTTTAAACAAGTTAAGTGAAAATATGGTAACGACTTGAAAAGAAATTTTTCGCTTTTATGAATGCTTCAAAGAAGAAAGGCTAATTTCAGCTCATTAAAATTCTTTTATCGTGATTGGGGTTGGGCTGTGGGATGCGACTAAGTGCCTTGTGAAGAAAAATTTTTATTCCACCTCAAAGCATTCATGTAATTCGCAGAGAAAATAAATTTTCTCTAGGGCAAACTATATCATCTGTAAGTGACGGGTACTTTCATCTGAAAACGCTGAAAGAAATTTTACAAAAATTTACGAACTATTAAGTTCGTTTCATTATTTTTTTTTCCCCCGCAAACACGTAACAACCTCATTTCCTTTTTTCTTAGGTTAATAAATCCCAGAAATCTTTTTAAATATGAAGCTTTAAAATTAAAAAAAATTATATATACATAATGTAATAAATTTATGCGTAATAAACTTTACGTTCATTTCTGTATTTGTATGTACATACAATAGATTTCTTTAGTGTGACTAATATATATATATATTATCCTCTAAGTACAATTAATATTTGTAATTAACAGGATAATTGAAATTTGGAAGCCCTTGCCATTAAAACGGTTAGCGGTGACAAGTGGCTGTTATATTAAACAAAATTCCTCTATTCTGTAGCTGTACGATCTATTTAAATAATAATGGTAAACAGTAATTACTAGAACAGCGCTCACTACTAGGTAGTTGAATAATTATTGTGTCGAAATGTATACACTTTTTGGAATCGTTTATAAATAGAAAGAAAACTGAATTATAATGTTATTTATTTTATTTAATAATGAAACGTTACTAACCAGATTTTGTAAGAATAAGATTTTATAGATTTTTTATTAAATAATAATGAAATGAATTTGAATCCGTCTACGCCAAAAACCGAAGATAAAAAACAATTCAACTTTTTTTATCATTTATATTTGTGTACTAATTAATTTTGTTTATTTACGGTACAGTACTTGAGTGAAAATTGCGCAGAACTCATTAAAACTACCCTCACAACGTTCGAATCAGCTTTTTGTAATCTACGCTTTTAATGAGGTCAGTTGCAATCATTTTTTTTTGCTGAGAATCGCGATTTCGGTTCCTTCTTGGTTAACTAGCGGTAAGTTGTAGACGCAACGTGAAAAATTGTGAGCTTACGGTACCTACACAGTTGCACTATAACACTAACGAGGCAATGCAGGGTGAGACGAATAGACGCGAGGCAATGCAAGGCGAGACCGAACGAATACACATTTGTTAGGCTTTGGCCGAGGCGCCAAACGAGGCAGCGTTCAACGTACGATTTAACGAACTTAATTCGCCTCGCACGCTCGCCTCGTCGTTGTTTCGCCTCGTTCGCTGTTTCGTCGTTGTCTCGCCTCGTTCGCTGCCTCATCGTTGTCTCGCCACGTTCACTGCTTCGCCGTTGTCTCGCCTCGTTCGCTGCTTCGTCGTTGGCTCGTCTCGTTCGCTGCTTTGCCGTTGTCGCGCCTCGTTCGCTGCCCCATCGTTGTCTCGCCACGTTCGCTGCTTCGTCGTTGGCTCGTCTCGTTCGCTGCTTTGCCGTTGTCGCGCCTCGTTCGCTGCCTCATCGTTGTCTCGCCACGTTCACTGCTTCGCCGTTGTCTCGCCTCGTTCGCTGCTTCGTCGTTGGCTCGTCTCGTTCGCTGCTTCGCCGTTGTCTCGCCTCGTTCGCTGCTTCGTCGTTGGCTCGTCTCGTTCGCTGCTTTGCCGTTGTCGCGCCTCGTTCGCTGCCCCATCGTTGTCTCGCCACGTTCGCTGCTTCGTCGTTGTTTCGCCTCGTTCGCTGCTTCGTCGTTGTTTCGCCTACTTCATTGCTTTGTCGTTGTCTCGCCTAGTTTTCTTTCAGGTGCACTTTGAAAGCGCCTTTATTGAAAAGTCTTAAAGTTTAACTAATTTTCGAGCTTTCGCACTAACAATTAAGTAGGTACTTAATAATAACAATGTTAGAAAAAGAAAGGTTGTACCGTTCTACCTTTAAATCCCAGAGATCTAAATCATATAACTACACGTACATTGTCATTTCGCATGTGGAATAACAGATATGTTGGCCTGGTCTTTTCGCCCTAATAAATTTAGTACACGGACCATTTAAGCTACAAGTTGTTGTGTTATTATGAAATAATAAACGAGATTTTGTGCGTCCAGTGACACATAAATCACAACGGTTATTTGAAACATTTATCATTTTTCCAGATGTCCATAGACAAGCTTGCTTACTGGCGCGTAGCTCAATAAATTTGAGAATAGCTTCGTCTGAACGAAAAGGAGAATCGATTATCCTCCCTCATCTTATTCCCATCCTTAATTTTCACTTTAGTCTACGACCGCAGACGCTATTGCCGTTATATCAGACTATATCAAATTTTCACCAATTGCCAACTAAATTACAACCTCGTTTATCACAGAACTAATAAATGATTCAGCAAAAATAAATTCGCAGGTAGACACCTACTTATATTTTCAGCAGAAGATGCAAAAAATAATGAGTTACTTACGTCCCTTAAACTAAAGATAATAAACAACATCTAAATTGAACTTTCAAACATGATTCGTTTGCAACAAATTTGCAACGACGTCAGTATTGTTTAATTAAAATGCAAATATGAGTGTGAAAATGCCAGTGGTTATTCTCTCGACTAGCTATGTCACTCACACTCTGCGTTCCAACAGACGACGAGGAAAGGATGCTGCAACAGCAGTATTAGTTTGTTTTAAATTGAAATTTTAACAGCTTGTAAATATTCATAACTATAAAAAGGACTTAAATAAATATACACGTGAACAGTAATTCATTTTCCTTTTAACATAAAATTTTCTACGAATTTTAGGTTTAGTTAGCTGTAATTTTTAATTCTCAAGGTTTTATTAAAGAACTGAATGATGAAAGCTTTTCAGTTATGGGATATTTAAATTAATTGTAGCATACCCTGAATGAAATTATTAAAGTCTTTGTCAGTGTTGGCTAATAAATACATAAATCTAAGTTGGTTTACGAACTAACTATGTATACATAGGTACATCTTATTAAACTTAACTAATTAACTTTTCCAGGGTTTAGCCTAAAAAACCAAATAATTTAAATCAGCAAGGAGTGTTTCTGACAAGGCCTAATTAGACGTCTGGAGTGATGGCGATCTGACTTATTAAGAAATTTGTTGTTCACCAACTGATTCACTAAAATCTTGAAATTCTCAACAAAAAATTCCAAGCTCAATCAAACTAAATAAAAACTTTGGTTGTTAAGTTATTAATAAAATTTTTTTAACAAAAATAAACAAACAAATCAAAAAGTTCTTTTCAATTAGTATATGTAGATTCTTTAAACTTCGTTTTATTGTATTATTCATCTGCCACAAATGATATATAATTAAAATATATTATACAGTAATTCTTTACTGAAATAGTTTTTTTTAAGTAGAACCAGACAGATCTCTACCTTTATATGTATATCTTCGTTTCAACTGACATTTCGAAAATTTCATTATAAGTTAAACTGGGTGATCGAAAAAGTTTTTAGGCTTAATTGGATATGCCACTCATTCTACGAGTCGAACAACTTCGGTAAGATTAAATTTCTAATTGTAATGAAAGAGAAACTTTCGGAAGCATCCGAATGATAGCAGATTTGACGTTGTGATATGCAAATTTATATCAAATATTGAAACATTTAATGCAGAGATGAATCTCTATTTGCGTCAGCATTATTGATATAAAAATTCATCAGGTGATAACAGTAATTGAAATGCACTCAATCAATTTTTCTGTCTGACATTATACCTAAGTTCATATACTATACAAAATAGGTGGAATAGTGTACAAGTAAATAATAAATCGCCTGGGGTAGTAAAAAATATAAAAAAACAAACTCTAAAAAACGTTGGGTTCATTAACAAGAAAAAACGAATTGCCAAACAAACTTTTAATTAAAAAGTATCCTGTAAAGTTTCATTTCATAGTTTGACTTTTATATCTGACGAATTACAAAATTTTCATCATCACGAATATGTTCGATATCAAGTTGAAATTACTTTACAATTTTCAAAAAAGAAAAAAAAATGGTCACATCATTTGTGCACTTATTTCTTCTACATCAAAGTCAATTCTGTTATACCCAAAATACTTAAAAATTGTGTCTTTTCTTGTTTAGCTAATGAAATAATGAAAATACAATCTAGTTACTTTAAAATTAAAAAAGGTGAAGGAGAATTATTTTGGTCGAAACGTCTAGACGTAAACTATGTTAACGTCTATGTTTTAAGAATTCAGTTATCCATAACTCATTTCTTGAAGCAAGTTCAAGAATAATTGAAGACATCATTTATGAAACCAAAAAATTAACAAGCTCTTGCTAAACGAATATCTAAGCAGTTCCGCCCTGTCGGATTTCAAAATTAACACTGAAAATTACTTTTTTAATAATAAACGAACGTGGAAGCTCAATTGTAATTTGCTCCTTTCATTATTTATTTCGTTTATTGTATTCTTTACTTAAATATAAATTTATTTTGCTTCTTGAGTCATGAAGAAAAACTTAAAATGTGGTCCTTGACTGATGGTACATTGAGGTATTCAATAATTAGTGTTGAAATCAAAGGAATTAATTTCAATAAATTTATATTTTATAAGTAAAAACAGAAAAACGAGAAACTTTAAATTTCCATAACACGATTTGAAAATGCTAGGAACCAGGTTAGTATCTTTCTATTAGCTGTGGTTGCTGCAGGATAGAATTATGATGAAGTTAACTTAACTTCAGTTCAAGTAAAACGATTCCTTTGGGACAAGCTCGTCGTTCTTCGTAATTACAATTCATGTAAGCGCTTCTTGTATTTTCGAAATTCAACCAACAAGACAGGTACGTATACTTCTATAGTTTCTCGTTTTTTTTTTATGACATCAGGTTCTTTTTTGTATGGTTCTTGTCCAGGATTCAAAAAATTAGAATAGGTGTATTCTTAATCAGATTTAATTGAATTGCTACATCATTAGTAGTATAGATTCGCCGGTTCTGTGACACTGAAGAGGAGGAGGGAAGTCGTTAACCTCTAGCAGGTTTGAACATGTTCAATTTCTGTACGAGTCAATGCCCTTAAGTGAACTTTATCTTTCTTAATGAAGTGAGGGTGGTTCAGGGGTGCTGTTTTCGCTATCTATAACTAGAAGAAGCGTTTTACGTTTTTTTTTTATTAAGAATTTAGTCTACAATCATTTTCATCATCGCTATCCTCATAACTGCTGCTGCAGTAATCGCTCTTGACTTCTTCGTCAGCTCCAACACACGTTTTCCACCCTGTATATTTTCCAGTTGTTGTGTATGTTGATGAATTTTCTAAGTAGCCGAAAACGGTCGGGGTTTTCCCGGGGTTGCAGTTGCACAGGAACGCTTAGCGGCTCTTAATTTTAATTAAATCACTCGGTTAATAGTACTGGCGCGCAACGCATTAATAAAATTAACCCCCCGGACGAACCGACCAATCGTTATGCGCGTCCATTTACTTAATACTAAATAACAGTAGAAGAGAGTAAGAATGACAGACGAAGTTACTAGTTGTTGGTTACTAGTTTTAGGAATTCAGTTCGAACAGCAATAACGTCCCGATTAACAAACTGTTATTGTTCGGAGCTTGTTTTAACCGATATGTATCATCCCGTTTGTGCTCCTAATTGCTGTCGTGAGAACTGAGGCCTGAGTAATACGGCAAAAGCGGACAAGAAAATTAATTAAAGATTCTTGCAGTTTCAAACAGCTCTCGACTGTTCCCCCTTTTTCACCCTTTCATTTCTTTTCTTCATCTCTCGCAGCTGATTTTTTATCCGTTTTTTCTTTCCTTTTTAAAGAACTTTAATTTCCATCTCGGTGATTTATGAAAAAATAAGCCCTGGGAAAACTTTCGCCCAATTCTCTTCTAGCAACTAATTGTCTTTGTTCTCATTTTTTGTTAGATACATAGGTGGGTACTATTTTTCTCGTTTGGAAGAGCATCATATTTTTTTCGCCGGCAAAATGGAACATTCATTATTGCATATTAAGCACCAAGCGCTCTTCATAAATTAAAATGAGTTTCCATCACTAAAAGTCCATTTTTCAAGTAGTTTTGTTCAGTTCTCTACAGTCGCTTCGGGCAAAATTGTTTTAAATGAAATTTAATGGAAGGATGCTTTTAGTAGATAATCTTAAAAGGAAGAGACGATGAGAACGAAAAAAATACAATTACTCATTCCACAGTATGCAATCAGATTCGTATATATTGTCACGCGTAAGCGGAGGGCAGTGTAGAATATAAGCAACCCATCATACACGTAAAAATTGAAGATCAGCTTGTGACGCATTAACAGCGTAGAATACTCTGGAAACAAGATTCTCGAAGCATCGAGAACGACTATCCGGCCTATATAAGCAGCCGTCGAGATCGTACGATTACGTGGCGATCAGGAAGCGATAAGTAGTGGCCAAGTGAATAGTTAAGAGTTTTAATTGTATTAAATTGTTGAAAGTTAAAGTAGTGCATGTAGGGCGTTAAATAAAAATAGGCTAAAAAAATAGGCGACAATATTTAATAAGAATGTAATCAGTCCTAATTGTAGAGTAGAATCAATTTAAGTTGTGATATTGGATAAAACTTTATTGCTTTTTAATAACGTAAAGCGTCCCTTGAAAAGGGTAGAACAAAGCGTGACGTTTTTATCGGTGTGCGAACAATGAAATGCTCCTTCGGGATAAGGAATCGAAATTGGGAAACCGTTATTGTTCTTTATTCGTAGTCATTCAAAGAAAAGTGTAAAGTGTTACAACGTTTCGAACTACGCTGTCGTATCACAAATCAAACGTTGTTTAATTTAGCTAACAAAGATTTATTCGCGCGGAAAAGAGTCGAAAGTGATTTAATGCGGACATTTTAGTGGCCGCATACATATATCTCTGGAAAGTAATAAGGAACCTGGACACGTTTCCCTGATCAAAATCGATCTACGTCATCTTTTCGACGACGTCGACGTCGACGCCAACATATCTATGGAAAGGTAGAATAAATTTACCTCTGTATTAAGAGTAAGTGAAAAATGCATGACTGGAAGAAGATGACGACCTCCTTAGAAAACACGATATCTGTGTAAGTGGATCAACGTCAGGAAACAGATATCCCATTTCGGAAAATATATTCACAACATACTCTTCCCACTGAAGTAACCCTTTGTTCACATTTAGTCAGCTGCTTGCGTTATTTGATTTGAAATCGTCCTGTATTATGAAAGAGGATAGAAAACGTCCTCGTGTGATTTTTTTTGAATAATAAAATAAAAGAAAGCTTTTAATAAGTAATGTTCCAGATTTTTCAAAAATGATTTACAATGTCATTGTGTAGAGTGAAAACTGGCGTACATTTCGCAACCTTCACCAAAAAAACTTTTTTGGTGGGAAAATAATCACAGAGTTACGCATTAACAGACCTATAGGTATCTACTATAGAGAAGAGAATTATAATTCTGAAGTTTTCTTGGCAGTATGTGTAATATAGAGAAACTTTTGCTTAATTCAGATGCATCCGCCTTTGTTCTCGGTCTGGATAATGAACAAAGGGACAAAACGGTTCGCCCAACACAATGCATTTTGCATCATTCACATCACTCATGTGACGTTCCAGTTGAGCCGCAAAAGTCATCACAATAACAACACACGTACTATAAACATTAGAGAACGTCTCGTCTGGCGAAAAAAAATTGATTTAGGAACAAATTGAATTCCTTTTGTTCTCTATTTCTTTTTCTGTCAAATTATGAAAGTTTCAATCAAGGTGAAAGGTTTTATACTTCTAACAGTAGCATACAAAAAAATGTAATTTTGCAACATAACGGTTCAAGAATAAAAATGTTTTAGTTTTTAATCGACTTCAAATAAGAAAGAAGATATATTGTTTCAAATATCAAATGGAAATTGTTTAATAATTTTGCTAATTGAACTTTGAATTTTTTATAGTTTAACACTCTAGAGAAGATGTAAGTTTCTAATTTTATGATTCCTTTTTATTTCTACTTTATACGTAATAAAGAATAACATTTTCAAAGAAAGTTTGAAATTTTATAAAGCTTCCACTTTATATTAACAATTTCGTACATAATAAAAAAAATAATGAGTATGTATTAATCCTGTGTTCTTAATGTTACTTTATAGAATTTAATTTATATTGCTGGAAATGCAGTTTTAAATTTCAATATTGCCTTATTTTATGGTAAAGTACGAAATAACAATTATAGCGACAATTAATTGGGAACAGTATATTCTCATAACGTTAGTTAAATGTTCATTAATCTGAAAAGAATAGGGATTTTGTTGTAATAAAGGCATCTCGGTTTTATAATCCTAATTAACTTTCATTACGTAATTGAGCTGGGTTATATGGGTACGAGGCTGATTGAGGCGTTCGCCTCACTTCATTACATTTATACTTAACACTTTAATGGGTGGGAAAATGATGGGAAAACTTCAATTTTTATGTGATATGCACACTAAAAGCTTATCGTATATTTATAAATAAAGACTGAATGTGTTTGTTTCAGAACAATTTTCTAATTACATATATATTTGCACAAATAAAATTAGTAAACGTAAACGATAAAGTAGGAGAAAGTTAAAGTTATGGATGCGGGCGTTCAAAGTGACCTAAAATTGCCTGCAACTACGGAAATGATACCAGCATACGAAAACTCAGATCCCATATCATCCGAGCACTTTCAGAAGAAAATCATACAATTTAAAAGCACATTTTCCGAGCCACGAGAAATTTATTACCGACAGGGAAGTGATTTGTTTGACTTAGTGTAAAAAATGTCAGCAATTAATCTGTCAAAAGCATACCATATATTGAGCCCTTTTTCGCAAAATGACTATGTTAAAAAAACTGGGATTAAACCATCAATTAAACAAACGTTTCTAAACGAACAATCCTAAATAATACCTGCAGATTTAAATAAAATCTATCAGGGAAATGATTTGGAATATTCTATAATGGTTTAGAATATTCCATAAGATTGTTATTAAATGTTAGAGTATTTTTGGAAATTTTAAGAATGGTACAGGATGTTCCACAACCATTTAGAACGTTCCAGAATGATCTCGAATGTATCAGACTTTTTGAGAATAATTTGGAATGTTCTAAAATGAACTACAACGTTCCAAAATGTTTTGAAAACGATTCGGAATGTTCGAGAATGATCTGGTAGTTCCAAGAGAGCTTTCAACAGGAATAAAAACATTCCAAATGGAAAATGGAATAAACAGTAATCATTTTCACATTGTTCTCACAAAAAGTGCTAAATGCTTGAGGGAAATGTGGACACATTACAGTATGTTGGTCGTTAAATTAATAATTTGCAACTCTTTTCATTAGGAGATATGTATAAACAAAGTACAGATAAGCCGTAGGAATATTTTACATTTGAATGCGACCACCGCACATTAAAGCCGCTCTAGTTCTCATTCAGTGGTAAGATAAAACGTAAAAATACGGGTAACCGCTGAGAATTATCTTTAGTAAAGCCACTAACAAAAATTTCCGGTTGCTTTAAAAATCCTGTAATTTTTTCGTTGAGTAATTTTAAAACTTAAAATGGCCAACCGTGCATATAATATGCCGGTAGGAGCTTAATAACTAACCGGAAATCCTCTCGTTATGTCATTTTACGGGTAAGAAGACGAACAAAGAATTATTCACTTCAGTTAAGCGGCTTTTAAGTATTCACATTAATTTAAAAATAAAAATAACTCGACAGAAGCAACAAGATATTCTAAACACTTTTAAATATCGAAGAAGAATAACTACCAAAAAATATTTATTTATTTATTAGACGTGAAAATTCTTCAAAGGATTCTGTCGTTAATAAAGTTTAAATGTATTAGGAGTTACCGAAGTAGTTAATATAACTTATGAAGTTGTTATTTCAGAGTTCATACCTGAATTTAGATGTTTTATGACAGCTTCAACTTAGTGGATTATCACATGTTTCAAATCCTTACTACAAGTACAAAACTTGTCAGTAACTTTGGTAACGTTTAAACTGTTGGAGAGGAAGTTTTAATGTACTAGTAAACTGATGAAGCTTTCTACTACGAATCATTAGACAAAATTATTAATAGACGAATAGAAATGAGGTGTATAATAGAGAGGAAAATCTATTTGACGAAAAATATTTCTATAAAAAACGTTTCAGATTTTCAAAAACATGTTTTTTTTTTCTTTTTTCAAAAAGTACCTATACATCTGCCACAACGTTTAATCGGCTACCGTCATAAGAAAGCTTTCCACCTTTCCTTTGAGCTTTGCTGCTCTCAAATCAATAAACTTAAGTGCGTGTCCGAAGTGTGAGAAATGATTGAATACATTATCTGTTCTACTTAAAAAAAAATCCATACCTAAAGCTTCTGTTTGTGCTATCAGTTCTTGAGTAAATAAGGACAATACGATTTCTTTTTTGTGGTAAAGTACGAAAATCCTCAACAAAAATAAGTATTCTAAAAATTTTGATTTGTTATTCAATTGTTCTGCACTAACTAATAGGATAGATTGGAAATTTCTTATGCATTAAGAAATGCTTTCAAATAACAAATTTTTTTAATATTCTTGAAAGATAAAGTGTGGGTTAAACAAGGTCCAATATAATCATTTTATGGCATTATAAGAAGACTGTATGAGACACTTGACACTGTAACAAGGTACAAATGTGACGTGAACGATACAGGTGACATATTTGTAGCGAATAGGGTTGTCACCCTTTGAAACTAATTATAGAATAATATAATTTTTAATAAGAGTGTATTCGCTGGTGATGTTAATAAACATCAGAGAGTAAACATTAATTTGTTTATTCTTATAAATGGATAAAATTTTTACTGAATAAAATAACGATTCTAGAGAAAGCTACAGGCATTTCAGTTATTTTATAAAAATATGAATTTTTAAAAGGGAATGATCCTCTGTTACATGTAAATCTGCGGATTGATTTAATATTGAGGATATCAGATAAAGTGAAAGTTGTCACGTTCCTAGTATAATATATTTATGTATGTATGAGAAAATCGGGAATGAAAATTTCAAAACTCACACATATGCCCTTGCAGTCGATTTAATGGCACAAGTTTGATATGATAAAAACACAACTTTTCACATCAAGTGTTACTATTAAATATTTATTGTCAACTAACGTTAATTTTGAAGATTAATTTAATTTATAAAAGTTGCAAACAAATACCTGCATACGTGTAGCTATAATTTTTTAAAATATACAGAATCGAAAGTTTTAAATTAATCCCATAAAGTTGCAAATTACATTTGAGAATCATGTTTTCATTTTTCTAGTACGTACAGCACGTTTGTACACAAATGCTCCCACTCACTGAGAATTACCATCATTCCCAACGAGACGCAATAAACTAAGAAAATATGGTGTAATTTTGGAAACAGGAGCTGCTTTTTATCCACAAAAGCTCATATCATAAATACCAGACGACGTCACGTCGTTCAATTTCTTAAGACGTTCGAAAATTTATTTGTGTCATTTTGTTTACTAAAAAGAGAGACATTGACCATTTATAAACATATTAATAGGTTCGAAGCAATTACTTAATAATTTTGAAACAGGACCAAATATAATACATTATACCTATACTGAATTGTATTTTTCAGGAAAAAGTTTTAGAATTGATTTACATTAGTCAAAGAGTTCCTGGGATTTGGGCCTTTGGGCTCAGCTTTGGTTAACTATGTAATAGTTTCAACTACCAAATTCCTAATAATTCTGAAATGACGACTGAGAGAGAAGCCAATTATTTGAAAGCAGTTTGATCAGTTTTCGAAATGAGATAATTCTCCGAAGGGCCATTGATTTGATTAACATTAAATTTTAAATCAAGAGGTTCGATGAGCAAACCGGTGCTAATTTTGCTTTTACTCTTAAGAGTTGGTACGTATTTACAAATCGCAATTTCTCAATTCACGTGAATACTAGTTTTTGAAAAATAAAATTACCGAATTGGGATAGCAGTTTTTATGAGATACGACAATAAAGAGAAAAAACAAGAAATTTCGACGTGACGTGAATCTTTTTAAGAAACTGTTTCATCAAATAGAATTAGGTACGCATTTCTTTTTTGTTGAAGCGTAAGCGTAAGACTTTTCACTTAATGGTTGAGATAATATTTACTTTCTTTTATTTTTTTGTGATTATAAGCAATTGACTTCAAATAACGAACAGGATAAAAAAAAGGTAAGAAGAACATTTAAAATCATTCTGAAAAAAATATGGAATATTTGAGATCGAGTCTACTGTTACTTGGTTGAAATTCATGATATAAAATTAATAACACACTGGTGATTTTTTCAACTATTTATTATGATCACTTGACGATCGTTTCGCCAAACTTTGGCTCCTTCGGAAGTTTGTAGTCAACTTAAAACTATTGACGATAATTGGCCTTATATACTAGTTGAGGGGTTGGTCTCAGGGAACAAGTTTAACAGTGGGGAGTTATTTTAAGTCTATCTGTTCATTAATTAATCTATTGGTGTTTTTAAATTTATTAATTTCTATTATTTCCAGGAATGATAATTTTTGTTTTTTGTTTTCAACATGCAAAATTTTGAAATTATCGTCGAAATGATGATTGTAAGTACCTACATATAAGATGGTTGGCATAATTGGAATCTGTTTTTTTATTAATGAAAGATCTTTTATGTTCGTTAATTCGATATAGAATATTGTCTCGAAAATTCTAGAAAATTTTTTATCATTCCAAATCCTTGCCAGAATAGCTAGAACATTTTAAACCATTCCCAAATATTCCACTCATTATTTTCGAAATACTTGGAACATTATGAAATATTCTTACAAATTTTTGGAAAATTCTAAAACATGGCTATTATTCCCTGAGATCTTTACAAATCTTTACAACCCACAACCCATTTTTACCTAATGTGGCCAAGCTCTTTTATTATAAATGGCTGAGGACTGTCTACCCTAACAATCACGAAAGGGTAACAGTAGATAGTCCTGGAGATAAATGAGGACAAACATAAAATATCCTCTCATTTATAAATGTGTAATTAAATACTTTTTTGAAATAGCGATATTGCCTGTATGTAGGTATTTAAATGATGTACATAGGGTAGGTGTGTGTAGAGTAAATTTACAAAATGCGACGTGTTCGAGGTGTAATTTATAGAATTACCGATAATCACGACTTAACCGTTCCGTTCAATTAACCTTTCGGATTAATTAACTAAACGGTGCTAATTGTTTCTGGTTCGGAAGTCATTATCTGCGGAAGATGTTTCGTCAGCCAAAATAAATTGGCAAAGTCGTTAATTGCCATGGAAGAGCACGAATAGTTTGCGACTGGAAAACGTTCCTGTTTTATATCACTCAAAATGATATCTACTTCAATTTAGTGAAAAATATTTTACATTTTCAACTAACAATTTTCAGCCTAGCAAAATCACTTAACATCAAAAAATTTTAGGTTTGATATGAATATTTTTGGTGGAACAAACATAATGAAAATGTATGGTGAGTGCTTTGCTTTTACTGAGGCTGTTTAACTTCACCTAATGTTATACTACGTATGTTTCTATGTATATACAATGGTAAGTCGTGTTGGAGCTGAAAGTTTATTTACTTTACTACTTTGTTTAATAATGACTTAGTTTAACCCCTTTATCTTTGTAGTGGAAATTTGTACATTTCCATAAACAGATCGGAAGTAGCACAATTTCCGCTGGAGGCGTTAGTTCAGTACATCTGCGAGATTATGTTCGTATTTCAACACGAATGCAAACAACCCTATTTAAACAACTAAGTCGTTTCGAAATGGATCTTACATATGAAGTTTTTTTTTCACCCCATTACTATTTGTTGTAAAAAGTTATCAGAGATATGTAGTGATTTATCTGCTTTTGTTGTCATATAAGACGAAGAATTCATGATTTCATTTTGTCTTGATGAGTTTAATAAAAGTTGAGTAGCATAAAATATTTGAATAAGTAAAGAAAATTGGTTCATTCCGCTTAAAATAACGGTTTCTAAACCATCCGTGATGCAAAGGCATTTGCGGAAACGTTTCATAATTTAAATTCCACGTTAACGTGTTCTGTTTGCAAAATACTACCTAGGTACTTTAACATTCAACTCGTTCGAAAAAATTCTGGACCAAACATTATTTGTATAGGTATACAACAAAAGGGAAAAAATGTGAGGTAATGAACGAAGAACATTAGGGGGTAGGTATTAAATTAAATATAAGTTTCTTTCAAATCTGTTCTATCTAAATATATGTCTACATACTTTCGAAGATTAAAATTTATAGAATGCAGCATAATATCATTCGGTTCCAAAATTGCAAAATATTAATATATACTTATACGGAATTTTTAATCGCGAAAATTTGGTACGATTACTATAGTACCTAAGTGCACAACACAAGGGTTGTTATTTAGAGAACTGTTGTAACGAATGAAAGAAAACAATCAGTGAATAAGTTTTCTCGAATGTTCCAAAACGTTCAAGAACATTCTGTGCATTTTTGCAGCATTTATGACATTTCTATGGTTACGTAGTTGGTTTTTTTTTTGGATACAGTTGTAGTACATGCAAAACTTTTCTTCTTGGTTTTAAAAAATTGACTTAATAAATAACCGAAACGTGTTAGCTTGAATATTGTGATGGGGTTGGTACGTAGCTGTGTGAATCGTTGACCGTAAACTGTATCTAGGGGCTGCGGCAGACGTGAGCATAGTTTATCTGCCTGTTACATACTGCTGCAAACTTCATTAATCTTGTATAAATAATTTATCATGTTTATAGTTGTTGACGTTGTGTCGTACGATATGAGGCGGGCCCTTTAATTGGCCCTTTTTATTTATTACTCGCTTTATACAGTATTATAAAAAAGAACCCGCATTGAAGTTAAATTTCCCGGCAGAAAAAGCCCTCCCATATGGGATTATGTACACAGATTGAAGAATTATCATGGGGTAAATAAAAATGAATACAATAAAGAGGGCAACGAGTGTATGTTGCAAGGAAAAAATATATTTTGCATTGATAAAAAAATGTTGCTAATAATTTCCTTTTGAGGGAATAATATTTGAAATGCTATTTTCTATGACGGTTGTGATTTATTTTTTGGTAAAAAGTACGTGGCTGTTTTTCCCTAATAGAATGGGTAGGCGTATTTACTTACTAAACAAAAATTTGTTTAATATTCTCGGAATTTATATTCCGCTTCGTGATAGCTTAATGCGAAAAAAGGCTATGGCAAATCCTACCGTCGCCGCATCGTTCGTTTTTAATTTTTCCAATATTTCCCGGAGATATATCTACGAAATCCGACGATAATACGTGCAAGAAGAAATTGCCCCCTTTCCGACTGATATTTCGAATCCGCGCCTGTTTCGATATTCAATTTGCATTTAAACATAGCGATACGCAAATGAGGTTTCATTCGAAATTTATGTAAATCGGCCCTTTTTCCAGCACCGGCTGGTTTTGTGAATTGATCGATTGATTAATGGTAATTAATTTGTGAGAGTCGATCGAGAGTTGTTTTTCCATTATCGTCGGTACGTTCGTCGCCCCTTTTGTTGATTATTATTCTTAGAAAAGGAAAAAGCGGGGGCAAGCAGACGCGTTGGTGGTACGTCTACCTACTATGTCTATAGGAAAATCGGATCAAGAGTAAAAGCTCGTTGTTAAAAGCTTTTTGAAGTTTTCATATATGTCACTGCCGATCTCTTTTGTTTCGTTGAATATGCCGAAGTAGACACAATAATTTGCCTCATTTATTACAAAGCGTGATATTGATATACGCATTTCTTGTACCTTTAAATTACGAGTAATGTATCCACTGAAAGCGACGCTACAACACAAGTTTTTGTTTTCTTTTTGGGTCACAAAAACGTTTTAACAAAAAATACTATAATAATATTAAAAACGTCTCCATAACGTAACCCTGAAGTAAAGCTGCTCTGCATCTACCTACCGAAAGCTTAATTTACACTCTACGTATGTAGACTTTGAAAGCATTTAGATAATGTAGATATTTCCATAATATTGTTAGAGCGAAAGTACATATGAATATTGATCAAGATAATTTTGTGTAAAGTTTAGATACATCTGAATAATTACTTCTAACAAATTTGCAGACCTATTCAAGTATGAATTTAGTTCATTATGTCTAGGAATTTATCGAAAAAGCGTCATGATTACAAACTAAAAATTATTTTGACTCAAAGTTCTTGTTTTGCAACAATAAATAAATACAGGGAGGGTATTATTTTCTTGTAGATACTCAGAATTTCTAACAATTTTACAAAATTTAAAAAATCGTAGATACTCAATTTTCCTCCGTAGTTTTTTCGTACGTTACGCTGTTAAATGAACGGCATTTTTTTCCCCAGTTGTTCAATGAAAAATTCGGAATCTCTGACCTCTTACCATAAATTCTTTCACAATGCCATGCATATGTCATTCTCTGATGAACCATTATGGCAATACAGATACACACAAATCTTGTGTCAAGCCCGATAAAAAAAAAAACTCTCCGGAGAGCAATTCGCCTCCAACATCTGCTTAACAAGTGCCATTCGTAACCACGAAATTTTTGGATAAATGTAGTAAGGGCAAGGTTAAACAGAATCAACTTTTAAATGGCCCGTATTAAACTTTATAAAATATAGAAAGTGTGACGGTGTTGAGAGAATTGATATGTTTTTCAAAAATATTTAATGGTAGATACCTTTCTGTAGAGAAAGATCAACCCCTTTCTAAAAGGTTACATTACCAGTTGATTCCATGTAAGATTGCCTCAGTTATAATTAGATCCCTTGCTAAACGTTGTCTCTATTTTTCTTTTAAGCTATAAGAGGAAAAACCCCAAGGGCAACTTTTTTCTTGCTTCGTATTTTTTTAAAAATAATTAGCAAAAAGTGTTTTTATACTGTAGATATAAAAGGAGGCTTCATAAAGAAGAATACAGTTTTTATAAAAGCCAAGAAGAAAGTATAAAAATTAAAAAGTTAATGTCGAAAATGTAAAAGTAAAATAATAATTGCCTATTACTTAATAAATAAAAAGCTAATCTAACAGTATAACAACCTCGTTAAAAAACTATTTATGCTAATTTATATCGTTTTGGTCTGTTCGAATAACAAGGGCAAGATAATGTCATTGAGATGTTATGTAGATAACATTAACGACCATTTGTTTGTGATAAAGAACGAGGACTTAACAAGGACGTGTTGTCCTTTAATCACAAAAACACATTTGACGAAATATGTAAGCTATGAAGTAAACAAGTTATCTTTTTATAATTAATTGATATCCATTAGGACTTAATTAGTTTTTCTAAAAATGATGTTATTCTGTTGAATATTCAATAAAATCATTATGTAGATAAAAGAAATGGATTAAGTATGTTTTGAGTTCGATTTTTATAAAATTTGATAACGTGAATAAAAATTGCAGGTCCTTTTCCGCGAAAGTCATATTTCTGCCTGCAGATATGTTCACTTTATCTCCTTTTTTAAATTTACCTACGTAAGTATTCAAAGTAATGAATGGTAACAGTAATGGTCCACTTGTCTTTCTTGTATGTAATTTCTCTAAGATTTACCTCTTCTATATTGTCCCTTGAATAATGCCGCATATAAGTAGATTTATAAACGTACTTATTCCACTTATTCCAGTGTAATAGAGGGATAAAGGGAATAATAACTGTTCGCCTTTAAAACGTTTCAATGTTTCCTACCTACGTACTTTTAAACAAACATTTTCAGCCAATTATGGCTTGCTAAATCATATGAAATAAAAATTATCTGCCATACAGGTTTAGTTCTGAAAGAATTTAAATCGACATTTGTTGAAGATTTATGTTGGCACTGTTTCAAAACGAAATATTTTCTAGGATCAAAAATCGAATCGTTTCAAAATATTTTTTTAAAAAGATCACGATTTACATAATAAAAAAATGTACATAAATGTATGACCACAGACCTAGATAAGTACTGTTGGTAAGCACCCAAAAAACTTTAAGTGGATCCACCATCACTTTGTAGCGATCACTTGTCGCGAACAATCAACAGCGGCATCGCTATCTCGCCTGGTAAACATCAGAGAATGAACGAGAAGAGAAACAGCCGCACAACACGAGTTTAGTAGCAGACGAAACACAGTGCAAATGGTGAAGTTAGTGAATCACTCTGTATGCTAACTAAAAACTAGGTACACTTTGAAGTTGGAAGAATAGTGCTAGCCCTGATGTCGAGTCGCGTCGCGTCGCGGCGCGTAGCGTCGTTTAATTCGCGTATCCACCGCGCGAGATACAACACACTAACGTGAACGTCGTACTTGGCTAGAGGTCTGGTCTGTCCTCCTGTGTGCTGTGTCCTCCATCCAGACGACTGTGCTTGGCGTACGCGGATTCGAAAGCATCGCAGACTTGCGCGTCCATATACATTCTGCATTCCACAAACATTGCCGACAACAACTTGTTACACAAATAAATAAAGCCAATCTTATTCTTACATTAACTAGGTACTAAGTTTTACAAGGATTCTGATCTTATCAAGAGGGAAACAAAGAGATATCTATCATCGTCCAGGATATTGTACTCACATTTTCTGTAAATCGAATCGACAATGTTTTGAGAGAGAGAGGTTTAAAAGTATGCCAAAGAGTGATAACGAAGTAGAATGTTCTTAAACGTTAATTCCAGAATGATCTAGAATATTCGTGATTGTTCGAAAATGTAAGATAATGTTCTACGATATTCTAAAGTGATGCAGATCTTATAGAATAATGTGGAATGCTTCAGTCTCTTTTCAAGAATGATTTTGAATGTTTCAGAATGCTCTAAATATGCTGAGAATGATTTTGAATGATCGAGAAAGATTTAGAAGATTCCACAAAGTTCCATGATCTTCAGGGAATGATTTTTAGTTTCCAAAAAAAATGTAGAATTCTATAATGTTCCAAGAATGATATAGAGTGTTCTATAAATGTTCCAGATATTTCGAGAATGATTTACAATGTTCTAGAATGATTTAGAAGGTTCTACAAAGTTCCAGATGTTCAGGAAATGATTTGGAATGTTCTAAAATGATGTATAATGCTTTAGATTTTTTGAGAATGATCTAAAATGTTATTGAATAATATGGAATGCTCCAGTTTCTTTTCAAGAATGATCTAGAATGTGCTATAATGCTCTAGATATTTCGAGAATGATTTAGAAGGTTCCACAAAGTTCCAGATGTTCAGGAAATGATTTTGAATGTTCTAAAATAATGTAGAATGCTTTAGATTATTTGAGACTGATCTAAAATGTTATTGAATAATGTGGAATGCTGCAGTTTCTTTTCAAAAATGATCTAGAATGTGCTATAATGCTCTAGATATTTCGAGAATAATTTAGAAGGTTCCACAAAGTTCCAGATGTTCAGGAAATGATTTTGAATGTTCTAAAATAATATAGAATGCTTTAGATTATTTGAGATTGATCTAAAATGTTATAGAATAATTTGGAATGCTCCAGTTTCTTTTCAAAAATGATCTAGAATGTGCTATAATGCTCTAGATATTTCGAGAATGATTTAGAAGGTTCCACAAAGTTCCAGATGTTCAGGAAATGATTTTGAATGTTCTAAAATGACGTAGAATGCTTTAGATTTTTTGAGAATGATCTAAAATGTTATAGAATAATGTGGAATGCTCCAGTTTCTTTTCAAAAATGATCTAGAATGTGCTATAATGCTCTAGATATTTCGAGAATAATTTAGAAGGTTCCACAATGTTCCAGATTGTTCGTGAATGAATTGAAATATTCGCCGATGTTTCACATTTGTCGAAAACGATTTAGAATGTTCGAGAATAGCCTGGAATGTCTTACAGGGTTAGAGAATATTCTATAACATTCCAGGATAATCCAAGATATAAAACATAATGTACAGATTTGTTGGAAGATCCTTCTGCAGGCCAATGTGTTTTTAAAATTCAATTGTCTTAAAACGTTTTATTTTTTCATTTGCACTCAAATTTTAATTTCTTATGTTTATTTTCGCTATCCCGACTTGTGTGTAGTTTAATACAATTTCCGGAAGTTTACTTTAAAAAGAATTTTCATATTTTACATTACATCCGCGTCTTTCCGCATGAACTGCTACATTCACAAGTAATGCAAGTGTTCGCGTGGTACAAGTCGGTTTTCCTTTTCCTTTCAATGGTATTTTGAAAAAAAATTCCAGATAACTTGGAAATAATAAATTTATCTACGTAAATGATTATTTCAAAATTAAAAAAAAAAAAAAAAGAAGTTGAAATTAGTATCCATTCAATGAGGGAAACTGTAAACTGCAGTAGCTAAATTTGAAGCTTCACTGCGACTGAACAGACACTAATTTATGCTCCAATAGTTGCAATAGTTTTGATAATGAAATTAACATTCGTTCCTGCAAATTCTTGTTCAATTCTCTAACTAATGCAGGCGGATAGATAGCACAATTTCGCGAAAACATACATGCAAATCCATACACATAGATAGGACGAATGCAGGTAGGTAGGAAGGAATATCATGTTGTACAATAGTTGCAAAATTAATTTTATCTCTCAGTGCTTACAGCTGTCGCGTACTTCTGCCAAACGGGCTACTCGTTTTCTAAATGATGGAAACAGCTAGATCAGTGTTCCATATGAAAAGCAAATTATCTTACTTCTTGCAGCATTCAACTCGAAGAGAACGATAGCAGTTTGGAAACGAATCAATAAAAGGGCATTGGTTTTAAAATTAATTAACACAATATTGGCATGTAGAAATGATTCTTTAAATTAACTATTTCGGAATTGTTCGGATCGAAATGATGAGAAATGTTTGGAATTTTTAAATCAGAAATGCACGACATTCTTATCTGTATTCTTGGTTTCCAGGGGTCTTTTTATTTTCTCAATAAAAATTTAAGAGAGTCATATTCCGGTGGTCCTTATTTCCTGTTGCTATCGAGACATAAATGTCATTTTATATTAAGACGTCTCTTCTATTACTTCCTATCGAAAAATGAGAACAACATTAAGTTGATTTAGAGTACCTACCTATAATTTTCAGAAAAATTAAATGAAAAATGTTGAGACTAAAAATTTGTTTGCCAAAACTTAACTGAATCGGTTTATTATTCTCTACGTTTAGCAAAATATATAAAGCAAAAAACATTCTAAACAGAACGTCAGCACTGAAAGTTTTCCTTAGCAACACCGCAGGTTTTCCATATGAAGAAACCGTATAATACAAAATTAAATTTGTTTTTCTTTTTGAAAAAAAGAAATTTAGACGCTCCAAAATGCAATTATACCAAATAAATTGTACGAAAAAAAAATAGCAATAAATGAAACTTGCTACTTTTATTACCGATCATTATACAGGTTGGTACTTGGTATAAATTGTCTTATATATATTTTACTAAATAACATTAGTCGGAGAATCCTTTCAAAAGATCAACCCTTAGGGAAGGACAAATCCTCATTCGTCGAAATAAGATAAGTCAATTACATTTACTGCCCTCGGATTAGGAATAATCTAACATTTACAGACAAAACGTATTTTGATGGAAGGTTTCAATAGTCCTGTCATAACAGCTTTGAAATTAAGGTTTATCAATTCAGCTGATATTCCAGGGGGTTGTTTCAAAGTTTCATGACATTAATTCCTGTCGCAGATAGGAACTATTTGAGAAATAAGTCCTAAGTTAAAAATGAGGACTTTTGTATGCATTTTCGATGAGAAGGAGACGACATACGTTCCTCGTTGATTTTTCTTTTGTTTTATTCGTTATTCCCAAGGGAAAGAAACAACTCAACTGAATACTTTCAGCTGATTTTTGAACGTGTAACTCCTTTGGGATGGATCTAATCTGGCAAAATTCGAATGAAACCGTCTTCGCATTGGTACATCAGCCCTTGCACAACCAGAATACAAAGTGCAAATAGTAGAGGTCGAAATACTTCGTCTTCATGTCAAGGTTCTGAATACCTTTGCCACTAAAGCCGAACCGAGAGTCGAGTCATTTTAATTAACCTAACAGACGTAGACGTTGCCTCGAAACTGAGCTTTAAACAGTCACGGTAAACGGTGAAAAAATTAGCCATTAGGACGCTCGGGGAAATCTTTAGAATTAATGAATGAACAGAACCGACTGCTTGCGGAATACCAAAGCTTTAATTTGCAACTAGACGATGACTGCGACTTCAAACTGATGATGGTGTAAATGATACAAAATCAATCTTTGCCTTTGTATACTTAAAAGATGGACTGCTGATGACCATGTCATCTACTAAGAGGGACGAAACGCTTGCAATCACATAAGGGATGCTACAATACAATTTGAAAATCCTACAGCCACATCTAATACGTTTGAAAGCTTGAGAAAAATTAAATTGACGAAATCTTTTTCAAAAAATGTAAAGAGAATAAAAACCAACCTGGTGTTAAAGAAAGTTTATTACTAATATTTATAATCTATTATTGAGCTACTAACTTTCTATATCATATCTTTATATTTGCACAAAAGTTTGTGAGCTTGTTTGTTTGTTTGTTCGTTCGTTCGTTCTCGGTATGTTTGTATGTAGGTATGTACCTAGTTCTAAAAGTAGGGAACCAATTTTAAAAACTCCTTAAAGTTTGTACCTTTCGAATTACCTCGATTCATGAAAGGAGCGCGAAGAAATAAGGATAAAAGTACAAGGCATTAAGGAAGCGATGAGGCTGAACAAATTATTGCTAATGAAGAATTTTTAGCGTAAAGAATGATGTTAATTACATACAAATGCGAATAATTTCTGTTTATTTATATCAGATATTATTATTAATTTCAAAAAGTTAATTAAGAGAAACAGACTGGCAACTGATGGTACAATACGTCGTCGTGTAGGTATTTTCAAATAAAAAGAGGAACTTTTTAATAAAGTTGCGCTGAAGAGATTCTACACTGATACGAATGTAATAAAACGATAACAGAAAAATAGAAAAGAAAAACGTTTATGAAAATTTTAAGACATGCATATGCTTCATACATAATGCAACTCAAGTGTATTACATACGCTATGGAAACTTCTTTCAAGCGCAAATCTAATATTTCCTTATATCCTTCTACAAGATGCGTCAAATAAACTGCAAATGAATATAAATTTCTTACCTCGTACGACCTTAGATACGATCACACAAGATTCAGATTAGAACCCATACATGCATCACATATAAACTTTACTACAAGTTATTTTACGGTTCTTTGACATTTATTTGAATTATATCTATTACAAATTTAATAAATCTGTACAAAACAGACGTGTCTGTAAAATTTTACTTGTAGACTCGGCGAACGCTCCAAAGAGAAAGAGAATTAATGTGGACTATCTAACATTGAAGATTCTGGGAACATTTTAGCTAAACTTTTGAATTTTTAAAGCAAAACATCAGATACCTGAGGAGGAGCTGTCCTATTGAAAGTAACGCTATCGAAAATCCAATTTCGTCTCAAATTCGGAAGCTGTTTTACATAAGAATGGGACGCTTGATTTGACTCACGTTTAATTTACAATCCAAGCGTACCATGATTATGTTATTGACACGTGAAGGTATGTCAACTTGCCAAAGTATTTGTGATAATTTGCTGTAGTCTGGAACGAAACGTCGTCGTCGTCGTCGTGACGCGTCGTTGTACCAGATCTCGTTATTTTCAAGTGCATCTTTCGTTAATGATATAAGCCCTTGGCGTAAAGTCGCTAAACTGTGCAAGCAAAGCACCTATCTACACTCCGTGCACATTTACATTTTCAAGCTCTTTAAGCAACGCAAATTAAGCATAACGAGACTGATTGCTTACGGCACGTAAAGTGGAACTTGGACAACGAAAAGTGCTCCGCTTCTTCAATTTTCAAAGACGTTTTCACTTCAATATGTGCAGACGTTTGTTTAATGAAAATATTCACATTTTTGAATTGTAAAAGAAAACAAAATTTCTAAGATTTACAAAAATTGCCTCCGGTTGATTAATTAATTAATTATAATTTATTTAAATAGCCTAACGATGCAGCTAAATAAAAATAGATAACCACAAAGCAGAAAGTTGCAGCCTATAAACATGTCAAATGTTACTGACAGGATTGTGCTGCATTTGGCACATCGAATAAGCAATATATGTAATCGCATACGTGTTGTGTATCTAATAATTAGAAATTGAGGTGGGAAATCAGAAGGATTATCCGTAATTAGATTAGTCGCAAACATCACTAACATGCGTGGGTAACACATCATAAATGCCTCAAATCTTGTGCATTGACAATAGCTAAATTTACCGGCTTGAATTTTTGAAACAATTTTAATACGTTCTCATGATAAGGCAAATTATTTTGACGCTTAATTTTTAAATTCAATTTAATTTTTTAGAGCCGGCGAGAAAAATAAAACTGTCGAGTTCCGCAAGAATTAATATAAAATAGCGTCGTCAGAACCTATTAAAATGCCCTCTCCCTTTGTTAGAATCGCTCTCAAAGTTGAAAAACTTTTACAATAATGAAATTGGTTATTTCATTTTTTTGTCACTTTAAAATGCAATTTCGAGACCCAGAGTAATAAAAAAGCTCGTTCAAAACGCGAATAAAAGCTTCATTGTAGTTAACTTAATTTTTAAAACGTTTTATACAAATCAAACGCAAAAATGTTCTATTCTTTTTGTATATTAGTTGACTTTACGACTATTTCACCAGGTCATATTTAAGTATATCGTCGCCAAGGGAACCGTAAACCTACCCTCAGTTGAAATCTTTATATATATTTGTAACGAATTTTATCGTACACCGCCAGGGCTAATTAAAAATAAACCATTAATTTTGGTAGATCATAAAAGTAAAAAGAAAACGGTGAGATTAAAAAAAAAGAAAAACTGATCTATTTATCTCATCTTATTAGGGGCAGAAACATGACTAAAGAGAGAGAGAGAGAGAGAGAGATATTAAATTTAAAGAATAGCTGACCTCAATAATGACACAAAATGTAAGAAAATTAAATATAAAAGAAAGGAAAAGGAAAATTATTATTGAGAAAATTGTAGACATCAGTGGAACATTTATTGAGGGCTTGGGATGCTGTTTCTGCTTTGTGCCAACTAAGAGGGGTGTGCGATATTTATCGGGCTTTTTCGGGGAAATTATTAGGCAATATACTTAGGCGGTTTCCCATTAAGAACAGTCGATAAAATTTGTTCGCCGAACCATTAATTCCGCCATACGTACACTTTTGTTCGCCAATTGTAAGGTAAATCCTAAAGAACGCTTTATGAACTTACGACTGAGACATTTGATTTAATACATATATATAAACATATCATAACTGATTGACCCTAAATTATTTTTATAGCGAGTGTGTATGTACATACTTATATGGTTTCTTTTATCTACACCGCAGTGACGCGACGACAGAAAAAAACATTCCAAGTCGTCGTCGGGTTTCCTTTTACAGAGGATACAGATAGATTTTTCTTCAGACTCGACAAACACTCTTCCCTTTTTTTGTTCCATTTAAAGAACAAGGTAAACACACATTAAAGTCCGGCACAATGGTAATGGATTACAATAATATTACTTATATCTTATTCGATTTAACATTAAACGTGCGTAAAAGGAAAACTGAAGATGTCGACGAAGACGAATCACGAACAAAAAAGCACCAAGTAACACGTATAAGAATGTCGTGACCAAATACGGATTTTGGAAATAATAATATCATTTTAATTAATTGCCTTTACTCATTTCACAATAATAGCAGTTTGCTGTTTTTATTCGTTTTATTATTTTATCAAAAAGTTATGTAGATAGTTGAAGTCCTTTTTAAAGGACTATATTGGAAAATAAGCAAACAAGTAAACAACGTGAAAGCTCATAACGTATTTGAGTTCTGTTTTTCTATTTTTAGTTCAGAAAATTGAACGTTTTATCTCAATAAACAACATGTGATAAACAAACTTCTAAAACAGAGAAAATAATACACCACGATTCTCCTGAATCAATTTACAAAACGATATCATGTATTGCAAAATAAAAATAGCGCATGTGCGTAAATCTAGTGGTGTTTCATGATATCTATCTCTACTCTACTATTTATTGATAGCAGCAATTCGCCGATACGATTGGTTTGAAATTAATGGGCCATCATTAATGGTATCTTGAGTTAATTGGTACCTACTCTGCAATTGGTGAAATTAGATGAAATTTGATGGTAGTAAATAAATTAATTTATTGCAGAATCTTCGATTATGATTTGTTTGTAGGTAAGTCCTTTTGGAAATTCGATCACAATGTAATCTTCTTTATGACTTCAAGACACATTTAGCACAACGTTCATTATGTAAAGAATTTTTTTGCGATTTTTTTATCAAACGCTATGCAAAATATGCCTCGTAAAGTCTTGAAAGAGATTACGTTGAATAAATTAAAATTTTGCTTCAAAACATTATGGTGTTTTATATATATGGATTGTTATGGATCAATAGCACCCCGTATAGAATTTTACAACCCTTCATGACGATAGGGTTCGAATTTGAACAACATAACGGTATCTCATCTATATGGGGACATTATCGCGCGTTTCAGTTCAAACTCGAGCATCCTCTGATGCTTTTATCGACGTCGTTTGCGTTGGCCCGATCTAGTTTCATTGTTTTTCGCAAATTCCGGAAGAGCAGAGCCAGTAAACAGCCATATTTCTAATGTGTCCCGCTTATTCCCGAAGCGCCGTTAGTTTTATCCGCTTTGCCGGTCGTCACCTTGGTGCCACCTGTCGCAGATAGTTCCCTAAGATTTACTAATGCACCCCGACTAACTCCGTGTTTGCGGCACAATTTCTCGCTCGAAGTAATATTGACTCACCCCTAAATCATTCCTTTCCTATATATATTTTCTATTTTCTGTTATGTACCTATTATTATTTCCTTTATAACTAATATTAACGATGTTGTACGTCTTACTAGAGAGATAGAATCATCGAGTTATCGAGTCTCATGTTCGATTTTCAAAAAAAAAAAAAAAAACGATGCTTTGAGATCTATATAAAATATACTTTGTGATAAAATAAATTATGTCCTCGTTAATTTTCAACCCGTTTTGTCAACTAAGCGTGAAATTAAATTTTTTTTGTTATCCCACCGTCAATTTTAATAAAAATATAATTTACATAATTCAATGTATTTAGTGAAGAATTAATTACCTACTGATTAACGCATTTGTTATCCACAAATTACGTTTTTTTATTATCTCCAGCGGAATTTTAAAATAAAAACAAATTACATTTCAAAATTGAATTTGGCGTTTATTACATCAGAATATCAAATTTCGCCTTGCAGAGATGAATTCAGGCATCAAAAACTGTAATTCTGTTTACTTGAGAAATTGCTTTCGTCTACTTTTTTAACGAAAAAGAAAACAGACTGTGGCAATGAATTTTGAAAAAAGCAAACAATTCTGTAAATTAACTTTTCCAATAAAATACCCTACAAGTTTATTCCTTACAGAATGGTGTTGTTACAAATATTTAGTAGCGAGTAGATTCAAATTGTTCAATATTTTCATAGAATTTTTGTTTGGATACATCTATTGTTCATAATTTCACCCTTGTAAACTTGAAAGGATAAATTACCAACAAACGTACCTTAATGAATTCCCCGAAATGAACACCGTCATGCATACGTGCATACATAGTTATAATTTATGATTTAAATAATTAATTGTCCTTACATTTGCAAGCACTTTTCCTAGAATAAATACCGGTGGATGTTTCTAATACTACATATGTAGTAAAAAAAATAGAGTAAACTTTAATACCACTGAGTAATTTACTATTGTACTGTATATATGTAAATTGTATATAATTTTCTTTAGGTGGATGTTCCCGTTGCATTGGTCAGCGACGTTAAACTAATTTTAAGTTCAACAGCTCAGTAAATCTTACAAATGCTGGGGTTTCACTGTCCAAATTGAACGTGCAATTTACATAGGTTTGCGGCAGTGAACGCGGACCACATTTACCCCCGACTTACATTTATTCCGCATACCGACCGGCATCCCTTAGAAACGGTTTACCTGAATAAACAATTCCTTTCATTTATCAAGTTTGAATAAAATATTTGCCTTAACTTGAAGTCATCTTTTGTGCTTTCACGAACGTGGGCATCCATATGCTACTATTCGAGACAATACAGTCAGAAACTACCCTCCATTTCATTAAAATAAATTAATGTATACAAAAAAAAAATAAACTAAGACCTGACCTAAAACGTTTCGATAATGTTTCAGTATATTCTAAAATATTTCTAAAAGCTCAAAAATGTTCCAGAGCATTGCCAGTTATTTCAGAGTTTTCGAGACGTTTCTAGAATGTTGTAGAAGTTTCGAGATTGTTCTAGAACGTTCCTCGACATTACATAATGAGTTAGATTGTTTGAAAATATTTCAAAAGGTTTTAGAAATCCTCTATAAGGTTCGAGAATGTTCTAGAACGTTCCTGAAGGTTGCAGAAATTATTTAAGCTCACAATCATTTAGAGACCAATTGGACAGATATCGTAAGGAAAATGTAATATTTAAGGCATTTATTTTCTATTCATCTAAATGAATAGAATTATGTCGAGCTTGGAAGCGCTAAAATAAAACTAAGGAGTTGCTGGCATTGGGCCAATTTTGTTGGAATAGGGAAGCAGAATTACCGTTATAGGCAAAAGTTATCCGACTGTACGCTTCCTGTCGAAATCCTTTTTGTTTTCGCACTTCAGCTTTGCTCTTTAAGGACTAATTTCGGTACTAAACCTTCAGTAACTAGACGAGCCATCCTGCTTTCTATTTGCATTTGCAATATGTGTGCATTAAATTGAAACTTAACGAACAGAGTGGCAAAATAGTCTTCTCTAATGACTCAAAGCAGGCGTTTCTTCTGCTAATTGAGAAAAACTAAAAGCCATTTCAAATTTCCGAAGAAAAACCTATTCCTGAAATAATTTTGGGTTTGTATTATTAAATTAAAAATCAGCAGCCACACTGAAAAGTGTTACTTTTTGACTTTTATATTATACCTATCGTAAAAGCTCTTTTATATTGGTCCACGAAAGCCAATAGAATGTAACTGTAACAGTTGATCTATTTTCTTCGGAAAATGTATTGAAATGGAGAAAAAAGCCCCGAACGGAACGTTTCGGTTTGGCAATAAGCCAGCGCTTTAATGTTTCGTTAATTTGCCAGACACGTTTTATTTGTGTATGCACCTGAATCAGAACGGGGTTAAATTGGCAAACGGCAGCGCGCCAAAAGCCACCCCGCAATAACTAACAACACGCAGCGGTCTGAGAAAATTCGCCACATCGCATCCCATCGCATCGCGTTGTTTATATACGACCGGGACCAAGTTGGTATTTCGTCTTTACGTTGGCTGCACTGAGCAACGAAAAGAGAATCATAGATAACAGAACCTATCCAAAGGAAAATAAAATAGAAAAGAAAATGAAAATAGAGAGTAACCTTTCAGCGAAACTTTCGAGTTTTATACGGAGCTTTAAACCGTTTCGTTTCTTCATACTAAAAATATTTGTAAAACAACAAATTTACACGAATCGAAAGACGAAATCATGTAAATTCTTTTTCTTTTTTTTAATTGCTGCTAAGTAAATATTTGCAAAAATTTCAAAGCGTCGTCATCCAATCAATCCCATAATTTATAATACGTGTTTGCTAAACGTTTTTCAATTCAGTCTCAATCGTAAATTATATACAACCTCAATGTCACTTTTGAATTCGTCCATCCTCCCTTTCAGCGCAAAATTGGTAGGGAATAACAAAAAATGTCAATTTCCCGAACTAACACCCTTACCAATGCGCGAAGACGCTACGAAGCAAATGAACGATCCGAATCAATGTTCGATCATGAATACGAAATGAACACCTATTAAGTATAACTGCAACGTCTCATGGAAGTAATCAAGACGAATGAAGATTTCGAATCGCAAATGAAGAAACGTTAGGTACTTATGTACGTCCTCCCTGAATAAGACACAGCCCCTTTTTGATTTAAACAAAGTACCTATCTAAGAGATTTAAAACGACGAAAGGTGACTTTTAGTTCAACCCCTAATCCCTATTGTAAGATTGTTGTTTGAAAGTTTCGACGACGAAACAAAAATCTTCAGGTATGGGAAAGATACATAAATGCAAAACAGTTGTAACCGTGACTACTTTCCAGAGACAATGAGCTGATAATTAATTTTGTTAAGCAACGTCGCTTCTCAAAATTGCTATCCACCCCAAAACTATGCTGGGAATTTTCAGCTGCAGCATTACAAAATTTTGCCTCATCGCATCGCTCGGTAAAATGCGTCGTAAGGCACGCTCGAGTTCTGAATTCAGGTGAAATATTTCGGTATTGTTTCGAAATTTCGAATAATATAAAGCCTTTAATTCTCCAGAAATATGTAATTCATTGCCTAAGTTGGCAGATTTGCAAAAAACGTGCCTGGACTGAACAAACAATAACTCATCCACCGGAGTTTTAACATTTTTAACAAAAAATGTCTTATTAAATAATTAAAAAATTAATAAAAAGATACGCAACAAAATGACATTCGATTAATAAACAATTTAAATAAAAATGTTCTTTCGGTGACCCAATTGACCACTGTACAACTTTGAAAAATAATTTTGAAGACATGATTTCACCGATTTAAATTCCAATGAAAATTTTTCAAAAAGAAGAAAATATGTCGATATTTTGGTTGCCTGTTAACTGTCTATCCAGGAACTTTTTTACGCAGGAATCACAAATAATCTGTTAATTTAAATGTACGAAACATACCTGTGCGGCTGAAGTATGTCTGTTATAATCATCCCCCAAACAACACAATTAATGTTTCATTAACGGACTGACTTACCTGAAAAAGAAAATAAAAATTAATAACCACCTTAAAAAAATCATATAAAGTATAAAAAAAAATATTTTTTATTATATAAAATAACATCATCAGTGAAAACCAACATTGGTGGTGCCACCTACAAGGAAAAGGAATTTTCACGGTAAAAGATCAATATCCATTTTCCACCATTTCAGTAGAACGTTGCTGGCTACTGAGTCGCGCCCTACCGGAAAATTCCCTCTAAGGGAAAACTTCCAGTTTCCCGATTCACTCGTTCGTTTTATTACCGCATTTCCACTACAGATGGCGCTCTATGTTCAAGAAGAAAATGTGGAAAACTATTCAAACTTTTAAAAAGATAGCAAGCAACAGATACAGTCCTACTTTTACTACATTAAATTATCATAACTTTATTTATTTATTCTTAAAAATAAATTATCTAAAACATTAGGGAAATAATTTGACAGTTATAATAAATGATTTTGTAGAAATTAAAGGGTTTCAAGACATATTACCTTTGCATGGAAGATAAATATATGTATCTTTTATCCAATATATTAATAATTTTAGTAGAATTCAATGAGTGTCTTTCTGAAATTATTAGTGATAGTGATCTACTCTATTCGAGTGATTTGATTTATTTATGATTCTATGAAGTAATTTTTTTTGTATTCACTTAATAAATTTTCTAAAAGCCCTTTGTAATTTATACTATTGATTGTTAAAGTATTGTTTAACTTGACCCAATTTGATTTTAAGTGGTCACAGCTTTTGATGTCCAAAAGTTTTACTACGAAGAAGTTTATTGTTAGAGTTAGTTGGTACGTGAAACTTGACAACATCAATAAGAAGTTTGTAGATGCTGCGGTTAAAGGATCGAAATGAAGATGCTAAAATGGGCTTCTGAAAATTCACCTTATAAGACTTTTAGACTAGAGCAATCACATAACTGTTAATAAAGTGTGTTGTGTGGTTTCGAGAGTTGTAAAGTCAAATAAAATGTTCAATATACTGTCAATAGTAAAATATTTTATGACTACGGTTATGGGTTTCTCAAAGAATTATTTGCACGCTTGCAGATAAAAGTTGAAATTACATTACAGGAAAAAAAAAAAATGAATAATGATCTTGGCCGTTATTTTATCTATTGTTTCAGCTTTTGTGGTTTTCAAAAAATAATTACACGAAAAATTTTCACCCACATCCATCCACATGTCACTAAACAAATTTTTTTTTAATATATGTAGACTGTTTTTAAAAGTTTTTCTTTGTTTCGCACAAACTCATATATATCTCCTTCAAAATTAAATTTATGGTTTTGTTAATATTGAATTAATTATAATCAGACTCATTAATGAAAATTCCACAAATCGCCGTCAGCCTTTCCAAATACACATACACTCGAAAAAAGTTTCTAGAGTTTTAATTACGAATGACATTTCAAAATTAAAAACGCACCGCCAAATCCAGTTTCCTTTTTTTACTTCCTACCACTCGAAAGTTGGATATTTGCGTAACAGATAGACAGGGTGAAATTGCTTTTCGTTCGTTTAAGCGATTCTGACCTGAAATCCGATCAGACGCAACCTGTCAGCCTGTTGCCAGAGAAAAAAATTTTTTTTGCAAACACTGAACAATTTTTTAAAGAGAATTTTGTTAAAACGTTTGATGTTTCGATTACAGACTCCTATGAAGCGGTCTACCACCAACATTAATCGTTTTGAAACTAATACGGCAAATAGACAATGAGTGTGAACATTAATTGCATCTAAATTAGAAAGCTTCGTTAGCCCTAAGCAGTGACCCATGTAACCAACATTTTGATCCTCGTTAGCGGTCTCTTAAATGAAACAGTAGTTGAATTTAATTAAACCAAAAGTACCAAAAAATTAACAGATTAATGACAACGTCACTAGTGAAAATTGATCCAGTAATGTAAAACAGAAATAAATAATTTATTCATTTTACATAATCACAGTCATCAGTATCGTCTTTGTATTTTATAAGTACTTCTATGAATTTTAAAAAAGTAATCAGCCAATTTTTAATATATTCATGAATATTGATTGCTTTCGAATGTGGCTTCGAAACGTTCTACTGATTAATTAAGTAATTAATTCAAAATAAAATTAAGGCAATTTTCTAGAAACTAAGATAATGTTAAGGTATCTACGCTGGATAATTTTATTTTCTAGTAGACTCAATTATTCTTATGAAATACCTACCAAGACCTAACGTAATGATAATTATTTTTGTATTAACTCAGCTCTACGAGGGATTGAAGATCAACAAGATCAAATTAGAAGTTCGAAGCGAAAAAGCTAACAGCATTTTCCTTGGCTGCATTTAAGTTACTTTTAATTTAAAAACAATGTTTTCAACAAAGTCTGCGCGGCAAAAGGCTCATCTCTTTATTTGGATTCAATTTTGAACTGATTTTCTAAAAAGACCATGATTACATTAAGCAAACGACAGTTCGAAAGACTTAAAAAAAATCCTGGTTCGCCTAGGAATCCTAAAGTAGAAGTAGTATAGATTCGCCGGTTCTATGACACTGAGGAGGAGGAGGAGGGAAGTTTTGCATTTTTCTGGTTAGTAATAGAAAATACTATAAAGGTTCGGGGGTATGACAATAAACTGAGACAGTAGCTAGTTGACAGTAACTTAGTAAGCATCGACATATCTTATTATGGAACCGCGGCTGTAGAATTTTAATAAATTCTACAAAGGTAATAATGTGCCACAAAAAAACGAAAATTTAGAACTTTTAGAATTTGAAGACTTTTTTCTGAATACGATATAGCTAACTACACTACAACAAACGTTTCGGTTGGTGTAGTTGTTTATAGCAACAACAACATCGCCGACGTTGAGAATTACATTGTAAGAGCAAAGAAGAAGAAGAACCCTTCAACGTCGAAAATTATGACATTTTGCAGATGACAGGTGAACTGATTGAAGCTGACGAAGGGGTCGGGAGCGATTGCTGCAGCAGCAGTTATAAGGATAGCGATGATGAAATCATGGAAGGATAAAGTATAATAAGTAGCCCCATGTAACGTACAAATGATTGTAGACTAAATTATTAATAAAGAACCCTAAAACGCTTTTTCTTGTTATGGTGAGCGAAAGTAGTACCCCTAAATCACCCTCACTACAGTAAGAAAGATAAAGTTCACTTAAGGGCATTGACTCATACAGAAATTGAACATGTTCAAACCATCTAGAGGTGAACGACTTCCCTCCTCCTCCTAAGTGTCACTGAACCGGCGAATCTATACTACTAGTAGACTTCTATTAATGCTAATTTCACACGTTAGTAGTTAAACGACAAATAAATTCCTGTAAAATCTACGGGATTAGTTTGTGAAAATAGTATGTAGTTAGCGCTTTAGAGTCGAATCGGTCCGATAATCCAAAGACAAACGGTAAGTAGAAAATTCTAATCACTAGTGCGCACTAATTGCTTCGTACATAGGTAGTTAAAAATGAGATAAAAATGGCACAGAGCAGTAGTTTAACTTGCAAATGGCACTTGTGTGCACGTTCTAATGCAGATAACGGGAAATTTTGGTCTGGGATCTACGCCAATAATATTCACATATGTATGTATGTATGTAGAGGTAGGTACGTACTAATTCGAAAGATTAGAGAGAACGCAACCGAGTTAGTCCTTCATTTTGTGGGAATGGAATTTCGAATGAATGAGATATCACACATGGTTAATGTGATTGCAATTCGGTGGCAATGTAAACGACGACCGATTTCCATTAAGTTTCCTAACCAACTTCTCGAACGGTAAAGTAACCTACCCCTCTACCAGAGGCGCTATAGAGCCTGAGAAAATCTAATTCGTCGCATACAGACAGAAGTAGATACTACTACCACTCGTAGATATTGCATTTTGAATCGTCAAAGCGATAGCAGAAGCGCTTCCTTCCTCCTTTACAATCGACTCCTATATTTGTGTAGGTAATCCCTTTAAAGGTAATAATATAAGTGGTTCAGGATGTTTGATTACCCAAGATAATGGATACTGTGGAAGGGATTGGTCCATTAATGGGGTAAGTGTATTACAACGTGTGTAGTTTCTATGATCGTTACATGAAGGTAATGGATTTACACTAAAAGTTTCTTCAAAAAAGTTAGCAATCCAGAAGGATTAAAGAGTCAAAATTGTAAATTCAAGAAGGAAACGTGTATAGGGGTTGTAATTAATTATAGACTCGGTACAGGCACTTTATGTTGAACATTCCTAAAAATATTCGTCTTTTTAATAACCATTACACATTAATTTCTACTAGAACATTTAATTCGGCAGCTGTTTCGTCGTTTTTCATTACGTAAGGGTACTCCACCCTGCTGTTAGTGCTCATTGACCTGATTTCAGCTTTCTCATTATTGTTTCATTATAAAGATTCGCTTTCTTTTCTTCGCACATCTTCCTTTTGGTTTGTAATTTGTGTATTACTTCTTGTAGTTCTAAAGTGTCTAGTGTCTAGTTTTTGTAATAATCTCTTGCTGGGTGGTGGTGTTTAAACAGTATATGAACTATTTCTTAAATATATGAATTGTTTTGGAAAACATTCAAATATCTCGATCCAGTTAATCTTCGAGATTAAGTGGTACAAGTTTGGGTTCTTGAGTTAAGAATCCTTAAAAGTATTTAGTGTAAATTAAATCTCTAATGAGATTGAACAAAGTTGGTGTAATTTTACTTTCTAAAGTTCTTGGGAAGTATGCAAAAGTGGTGAACTTAAAACAGCTGGGCATTTAATCAACTACTTCCACTGCACCACTTAAGACGATTTAAAACAATTGTTCACAAAGTTAATTCTACCGACAATAAATCAAAATACAACACATTTTGAACTATTCAAAAACTTAATTTCTTTAACAACACATATAGGCTTAGTCCATTTTGTTGTTGTTCTACTGTATCTCTATGAGCTTGTGGTATCAAGTGCAAAGTAGTGGTGAAGACAAAGTTCATAGATATTGAGAGTTATGTTTTAGTTCGCTGCTAAGTTAAATTGTACAAAAGAAAGTTAGGGAGAAAATCTACAATGCTGATTTAGTTCATTTAGCATTATCAAGAGAAAGTTACACTTATAATACAAATAGATTTCGTTTGATTGTTAATTAAAATAGATAAGCTGATTATATGAATTGTTCTAAATAATTGTTTGAAAGATAATATACGTATATGAAAAGTATTTGCACGGAATGGAAATGTGAAGACGTAAAACTTTTGATGAAGTGGTTTTTATTGTTTGAATATAGCGCAATCTGTTCGATCTCTCGAAATTCTTTATCACACATAGTTGAAGTTTAAATGTCGCTATCGAATAGAACTTTACTTCAATAAATTCTCACGATAAAGTTTTAGGGGTTATAGGGTTTGTCTACAGAGATTAATTACTGATGTCTGAAATGAATGCTTCGTCTTCCCGCATTGTCGACTCGGTTCCTTCCTTCCTTCCTTTCATTTTGTGTTTCAATTTCACCATTTAATCTCATACACACAGGCGAGGCGGCCAGTCGCCAACACTGCTATTATATGTACCTATGTATGCTCTTCTCTCATTCTCTATTCTTCGTCGAGTTAAATTTGTTAAATGTAGATTTATTCCGATATAGACGAGCCATCTCAAAATTGCTCGAATATACCATAGAGCTAATATCGTTTTATAATTCGATTTTCACCCGCTCGAGTTTTTAAATAATTTCTATGTATTTCCGAGAAAGCTACTAACAGTAATTCAATCAAATGTACTACTTTGATTTATTGTTGATTAATTTTAAATTCGAAAAATAACTATAAAATAATAATTAACATAAGCTGTAATATCCTAGTGACATAAATAAACTTTTTGTTGGTGTGAGTTCAATCACTCCTAGTTTACGAAATTCCTAACGCAATTTATCCTTTTTAAAAGTTGTGCCATGTGTTGAATTTTTGACGATCCTCTCTCCAACATATGTGCTACACCGTTTTTTTAAAAAAACGACCTAAGTTTGCAGTAGCTCGGATGGATAGAAGGGAGAATAGGATCTTTTCGAAGAAGAAAAGTTACTTTCCCGATAATATAATTTTAACTTTGGACGAGTGTTGTAATGCATTTAATAAGAATGCGCCTCTGCTTAAACAGAAACAATGTAAATTTACTAAAACTTGCTATGAAGTTCTTAAAACGTATGTAAATGTTCCATCAAATATTTCAATAAGATTTTCATGTGCTTTTTGAAATCCTATTTCGTAAAATAAGAAAAAGTAATAATTTTGGGTTTAACGTAAGTACATATCTATGATACGTAGTAAAACACAATCAAATACATAATCCTTTGGAGAAGATGAAACTGTTAAGCACGAAAGCCAGAAAAACAAATTAACAGATAAGGCCAATTTGGTTGTTTGATAAATAACCGGCAATAAAACAACAACGTAGATAAATGCTTCGAGAGACAAAGTACAGTTGGTAAATGTTTACAACAACGTCATAACTTGGCGCAGGTAGACCAATTGCTCCTGAGGGTTCATAGGTAAAATTTTACATACATATAGGGAAGAGAAGGGAAAATTGCTTATAATTAGGATAAACTAACAGCAGAATTTTCACATTTACACAACAAACAATTTATGGGTTTTATAATTATTTAAACAAATTATGCATCAAAAATAAGGGTTAGAATTCATTAAAACTATTGTAATAACTTTTCTAATAAATAATTTCAAAGTGCTCATTGGTTCACTTCAAAATGGTGGTGATAAAGGGGAAACATTTTTTGAAGTGCTATTATGTATTTGCAGCCATTAAGGAACAGAAACTTTTGGAGCGAGGGCAATGTCAAAAAGGGCTGAAATCCATTAATTTCGAATATTGGCCAAATAATTCAAAATTTGGGATATTATAATTCGGAAGAAAAGTAATAAAATTAAATGTAGCATAATTCTAAGAAATGATTCATATTAAAAGTCAACTGAAAGTATTATTTTGTCCATATCATAATAATGAAAAATTTCAACCATTAAGGATAATCAAATAATCAAAAAGCAATTTTGATGAGTGGAATTATTTGGAAAAACATTATTCATCTACCATTAATTCCCGTATTGTATTCCTCGAACAAACAAAGTAATTCCCGTTTGCCAATTTAGTTACAAGGGTAGGTACGTAGGTACTGTAGGTACACGTAGACCGTTTGGTAGGTACGCGTCAACTGCATACGTACACAAAATTAATTTAATTGCAAGAACGTCATACACGTGATTTGTGTTCACAAGCAATTAACATGGAAAGGGAGAGACGACAAATCGTGTTGTTGTTTTCAAATGAAAGAAAATGGTCCAGCAATTTACTTGTTAGACCCGTTCAACTTGGACACATACATACATACACATATACGGATGTAAAATTCTCAAAAGACCAATGTGAACAACCAAGAACTAGAATTGCATTCAAGTTACTCAAAAAATATCATTAGAGAACATCAATTCCAATCATCAATTGCCTAATGCTTTTTCGATTTCAACCCTTTCAACGACTGGTAGCAAATTGGATTTTGACTGTAATTTAGGAAACGCTTTTGATATTAGCATTTAACATTTACGTATGTACCAAAACTTGGCCCTGTGTGACTTGCCGCAGGAATATCGTTAATTTATGATTCCATTTGTGAATATTGACAGGTATAAAATTATCTAAAAGGCAAAGCAGGAATAGCAGAGTAGTAGATTAAAGGAGATTCCACTAGTGAACGAATTAAAATCAAGAATTCCGTCTTGGTCGTGAAATGAAATTTTTCAACCCTGCAAAGATTCTTGGTATTTGTCTGTAGAAAGGAATGACAATACGAACGCAGAATGTAGAGCAAATTTTGTTTATAATAATTATTATTTAAAATACACTCAGGATTTTTCTAAAAGTGTAATTGAAAATTCCAGATGAAATTTTGCTTGTTTATTAATAATAACGAATAATCTAGTGAAGTAGAAATTCATTTAGAAGTTCGTGTAAACTGTAATTAATAAGAACTAACTCGTTTGAGTGCAAGCAGAAATTTTGAAATGAAAAATATGCTCAAGTCCAAAATACGGTTTAATGAGGAGCTTTGTGTGCTCATCAAACAAAATAAGACGCTAAAATGAATCGGTGAATAATTAAGTCGTTATTTCTACTTATGAGCGTTTTAAACGATCACATGAAAAGAATAAAAATTAGAATGTGTTTCATGTTTGTTTCTTAGTAATGTACTAACTATAGGTACGTACTTAAAAATTATGGAATAGGTACATATTTTAATCCGAAAGTTATGTAGCTTTTGGCTGTTTTGCGTTTAATACCGAAAAAGAATGGTAAGAGTTCGCCTGGTTTCTATTCAAAGCTAGTTTAGTCTTTTACGAGCTTCCTTAATGGAGCGTTTTAATGGAATTCCGTCACAGGTAATTATCAGCTTGCTTGAAAAACCACACTGACATCCAAGTAAAATTTATGCAGGCTTCTTTCTTTTCTGATTTATGCATCTGCTTTAAACCCTCATTTTCACTATTTCAATTTAATTTCAAAATCCCATCCAAATATTTCTCTTTAATATAAAAGAAACTAAAAGAATTTTTGCCTATTATTGCCACACATACATATTTACTCATAGTAGTAAATAGTTAATTGGTTAATTAGTGTAGTTCATCTTAGTAGTATAGATTCGCCGGTTCTGTGACACTGAGGAGGAGGCGGAGGGAAGTCGTTTACCTCTAGCAGATTTGAAAATGTTCAATTTCTGTAAGTTAATGCCCTTAAGTGAACTTTCTTACTGTAGTGAGGGTGGTTCAGGGGTAGGTAGTTTAGTTTCTGCAAATATTTTAAAATTCGAAAAATTTTCAAAACATCGATTTACTCTTTGTTATTTATGCAGACTTTGAGTGTATTTTGAAACCAATTTTAACACGTCTTCCGGAGAGCCGAGATTACCTTTCACTGTGGATACGCGTTATCATATACCCTATTCTTTCGGTTATTACTTGAAATGCAACTTTGATAATTCCTTATTGAAATTAAACATTTACAGTGGTGAAAATTGTGTACAGAAATTTGTGAACGATTTAGAAGTGTTAACTATATATATCATCATTATTTAAAGTTAACTCACCTTCAAGAGTATCATAATTATTATTCTATGGTTATACTAGACTAATCTGTTGGTACGAAAAATTTCAAAAAGCTAATGGCTAATTGATATGCTCTTTCCTGATTGTGGAAAGTTTCTAAATCGGGTCTAATAATTGCATCGTAATTGTTTCGAACTGTCGAAAGCTCACAAAGCATTTAGCGTCTAATGCACGACGCCGTCGCGACGTTACGTTTATTTCGATTAGCCCCGAACGATTTCGCATTATCATCGTCGTTGATAATAACGGTCAAATTATGCCAAATTCTCAGCAAAAGCGGTCTGCGAATCCTAACCCGATTAGTTTCATGTTTCATGAATTTTAAACGTCCGTGACGGCCTCAGTCACTGCTTATTCGGCCTAATGCACGACTGTTAATATGCGGGACTGCAGACAGCACAGCGACGTCGCGACGCGGCGCGTCCGACATACCACATACATAGCTAATACGTACGGACGTAATACGTAACCGTATTCACTAACGCTAACCCGTTTGTTGATGCGATGATGGCGAATACGGTGGCATTCGTTCAGGGGACAAAATGCACAGCAAAATTTGCAATTTTCTCATACATCAACTCTCCCTGTCCAACGGCATGATATGAATTTTAACACAGGAAAAGATAATAACTAAATACTTTTGATATAAAAAAAAAATATGATAAGTGCATAGAAGTCACACAGAATGAGATTCTTTTTTATCTTCATCTTTCGAAGCATGTTCTTATTCGGACTTGAGAATTGAATTTCTAGCTCAGAAAATGCGAATTTTATTTCTTACAATGTTTACACCGAAGCCAATTTTCAACGACAATATAAAATATGAGACGGCGTAGGTAGTGAACCATTAGTGTAACAACACAGCAATTTCATACTTATTTATTCAAGCTCGACCCGTTACGAGAGCATATGGTGTTCATTTAGAGATCATATGTGTTTTCATTTGAAATGAACCGTAAAATACGTACATAAAATACAAATATATATCATGAAATTATCCGTCTTACGTACTCGTGTGCACTCAAGATAGTGAAAAGTGTAATGGGGAAAAAGAAAAGCTCTCATTATTAAGAATACGGTCACGATTTCTTTCTTTTTTCGCATTTCGAAGCAGATCATAAATTCTGAGAGGAAAAGACGCTGCAAGAGAACTTAAGTATGAATCTTAGAAATTAGTTGTTAATGTAGTGCTTAATTAGTTAACCTAGAAGCTAAAATATCAAAACGTTACTTTTATACATTTTTAATAAAGAATCTGACCTGTGCTCTATTGTATACTAGTACATTTATTCGTCGGAATGTTATCAAATAAAGGGGTTGTTGGGGGATACATTTTAGTCCCAGCTATACTAGTAATATGCTTTGAATTTCATGTCCAGTTCGAAATTGTGGCTAAAGCGGATTTGTACTGATCCGAGCCACTCCTAAAGGAATTGCATTCGGCAGAGGAGATCTTGGTATTATGCTATAGAAATTACCTACAGGATACAGCACATGATGAGTAAAAAAACCCTTATACCTCTATTTGATAAATAAAAGATAATTTTAACCAAGAATTAAATCAAAATGATGTTTAATTTACTGTAATTTATTCAAGAATGATTTGGAACTTTCGAAAATGATCTAGACTGTTACAAATTTTCAGGAATGTCATTATTACCTACAATATAATGTTTCAGATTTTCTGGAAAATGGTTTGTAATGTTCGGAAATGATTTAAGAATGTTTCAGATTTCTGGAAAATAATTCGAGAATGAAGCACAATTTTCCAGAGCTTTTTAAAATTATTTGGAATATCAGAAAATACCATGTTTAGAGATGATCTGGAACGTTCCAGAATGTTTCAAATTTTTTGGGATTGATTTAGAATATTCTAGAATGATCCAGAATCTTTCAGAATGATCTAAAAAAATTTCGAGAATGATTTAAAATGTTCGAGAATGATCTAAAGTCGATCCAAAAGTTTAATGATCTACAACATTCCAGGATGATAAATAAGTAGAATAATTCAAAATGCTGCAAATTTTTGGAAAATGGCTTGTAATGTTCGGAAATGATGTAGAATATTTCAGAATGATCCAAAAATTTTTCGAAAAAGACAACTTTCGAGAATCATACCCACGTAAATCTAAGATAGAAAAGCAGTTCTTCATGTCATAAAACGTGACATATATATTCTGATCCGGCATTGAGGCTAGTGTTGGTTATGAAAATTGTAACCGTTGCAGTAAAAGGTCATATAAATGATTAATAACTGGCACGACTTTGACAAATTTATGGACGTAGCCTATTTTTTTTTTTGACATTTTCCACGTCAATTGCTTCGTACATAAAACCGAAAACAAATACCGAATATTTCATGAAATATTTCCCGTGTCAATTCCGAATTGTCGGTTGGAAATATGACACAACCGCGGCCCAACCTAGTGGTGAGTGGTAGTAAATAAATAGTTACACGATTGTGAGATTTATTTTCGGGAAGAAGAAAATTTGTTCGGCCCGCAAAATTGAGAGGGATAATATTCGGGAGAAAGGTTGTCGGTTATTCCCATTTATCCTGCGGCTCACCTCACTTAACCGCATATTATTAAAAACCGCACATTTATTTCCGTAAGCAGGTTGCTCACATGTTGGAAACAAGCTTTCTTGCATGAGACAAGCGATCCTTTGGGACACAAAAAAAAGCTTATAAAAGGAATCGATTTCGTTCGAACGACATCGACCTCGACGTTTTACTTTAACGAACGGTTTAGTTTACTCTTCGGCGTTTTCGGAAATGTCTTTAAGTAATACCTTATCGTTATTGCGAAAGGATTGAGAGCAGATTCAGGAAGCTTTCGTTAGCCGTTTCCTTTTTGAACAATTTTATAACAACCCACACAAAGCTAGATATTATTTTCAAATTATTTCAAACGGTACGTAGACGTTCTATTAATTATGATAATGAAGGCTTTGTCTTTTGGATAATGTTTTATTTTGAACAAACATGCATATATTATTTTTGAAAGAGCTTTTTGTACGAATATGCTAATGAATTGGAGAGATTAAACCAAACAAAGACCAAATTTATACAACGTTTTTCCGTTCTGCTCTATGGTATTGTATTTTCTTTAAGAAACATTTATTACTTCTTTTGTTTGAAAAGTCTTAAAGAATTGTTTTTCTGTTTCAATTTTCGAAACATTTTCCGATTAGAAATAGCGTTTTCATTTTAAAGTTTCTAATTTTACTAAAAATAGTTTCGCACTTCAAGTAGGTACCTGAGCGCATACAAAAGAGAGATTGAAGTAAAATGTAAACGAAAATTGCATGCAAAAGCACGTTCAAACACTGTTTGGAACGAAACAACAACGTATACATGCACATAGGCAAAAGGGAGCGTACCCACTGATGCTTGTGTCTATGTATAAAACAGAAGCAACCAGGACTGCTCCTTCATCTTTAGCCTTCCACATCAGTCCCGATAGTTTGATAAATCACTTCGGCTTACGTGCTGTGTCCATAAAAATGATGAATTATGCATGGGAACATTGTCGATGGAGAGGAAACAAATTCCACAGTCAATTACGATTTTTCTTCGTTAGAACAATTTTCTTCTGATTTACGTATTATGTAGTTGTTATCCTTGATCGTGAGCAATTTATGAAAAAATATTTGTGATACTTTTAGATTTCAAAAACTAAAAAACTTTCAAGTCGCGGATTGGTATATTTTTTTTTTGACCTTTTCCGATTTCGTATGGCAGATTTTCAAACAACACTGGAACTGAACGAAAACAAGCACGTCTTTATTTATCACGTTCATTCGATTCGTAATCCTGATTGCGATTGTATTTTATTCGAATCGGACTGTAACACATTCACGGCATAATCAAGTTGAGTTTTCAGGTCAGAGGAATACGAACGAACGAACGAACGAACGAACGAATGACTCGTTGGCGATATCGCTGGAGGGATTTAAAGAATTTACGTGAACGAGAGAGAGACTCCAATCAGGATCCCATTGAAAATATCAAAGCCGATTAATCGCATTGTTAACAAAAGCAAATAATTCAATAGATATATTAATTACTATAGATATTAACACGTTTTATAATAAATTTAGTTTTCTATACAGTCTTAATTAATTAAATTTCCACGTATTTTTTTTTTTTTTTTTAATCTACGAACGACATTTCTGTTTTGGGAGGATTTTATTATTTGTTTTTCCTGAAAATTGTCGTAGATTCAATAAATACATATGTGTATACCCGTATAGAAGACACCCTAAAATTCGGCAAAATTTAATTTCTTACCCTCTGCTAGGTTTAAAGGCTAAAAAGAAAGCTAAATGAGAAAAAGTGAGATAACTTTGACACGCAAGAGAGAGGACAGCATACAGAGCTACATGAAGAAAATGGGATAGAAAATGGGCCTAATATTTTGAAGTAGCATAAGAAATATCGCTTCTAGGGACGTGGCCAAAGCCGTAACTTTATTACATAAGATAAACCAAAAATATGCAGTAATTAGCGAGATATTTGCATCTTAAGATTCTCTGATGACGTTACACAATATTTCTCCTGTATATAACACTGTTAGACTCGGCGAACGCGCCTAGATAGAAAAAAAGACTACTGAATGTGGATTTGGCGCCGGGTATCTACCAGATAGATAGTCTAGATTAGTTCCAATGTTTAAATGTTGAATGATATCTAACGTATCTTACACCTGATTCGACGAATGAATATGAAATATTCAGTAAGTATGTGTATCTGTAATGCATAACAAAATAAATTCGATCGCCCGCCGTGTGCGGATATAAAACGTAATGTGCGAGTGTTATATTCTCATGATGGAGTAATGTATGTATTTCAGAGAGGGTGTCGTACATACGTACATACATAACGATATGAATATGGAATATGCAGTAGCTAAAACTCATATATTTCACCAAACGTGCAAATGGATACGTGTATTATGCAGTTGCGTTTAGAAATGTATCTTCTTACATAGGTGTATCTACGAGATTTCTTAAAAAAAAAAAAAATTGTGTATACCTATTTTTATTTTATATTTATATTTACTCCCATTGATTTACCCTTCAATTTACCAAATAACAAACAAAAGCTTCTATTCTCTTGAAACGTTCATTTCTCATTCTGATCCTGTGAATGATGAGAACATTAGAAAAACTTCCAAGTATTTTGACATATTTCTGCTACACAAGACGCCAAGTCGAGTGACGCCCTTTTCTTTATAAAAGAGTATTCTTTAACGTAAAGATATCTGCATATAACTGTGAAACTACGTAGATAAAAGTTGTCATTTTTGTTCGATTCAGCGGAATTCAGAACGACTATAGAGTGTCATCAGATCAGATCTATCGACGTGACGCTGGCGTCGATACCAGCAATAAACAAGGACACGATATACGATAGAAATAGAAGTAGACACATATTGATCTTTTTGACAGTAATTTCCCTAATTATTAATTTTGAATTCGTATTTTATACACAAGGATATTTAAATTAGCCGAAGCACTAGTTTCTTCTCTTGGGGTTAAAAGTAAACTTAGAGGGAGAGATGTGTTTGCTTTTAATTACGAAATACCCATTTGACATTCGTAAAGTTTAACGGGAATAGGTACGTAAAACATTCGGATATTTTAAGTAGATAGCTACATACTTTTCTATCTTTTCTGTTTGGATGGTTAACATGAACATTACTCATTTCTAAATGGGACATCTTAAGCCCTTGAAACAATAAATCATATTACGTAACCCAGAAGGGCTTAACGTCTTTAAATAAAAAGCACACGACGACAGGAATAAGCAGACGCAGAATTCAAAAACAACACGAAACTAAGTACGATTAATTATTATTTTGGTCCTTAACGTTCATTAAAAGAACTAATAACGCTTAGTTAGAGTTGGACTAATGAGGACTAAAAGGGGAAATGATGTGTTCTTTTGCGCCTAATAATGAGACCAGAAGAGAATAAAATATGAGTCAACTGAAGAGAACGTTAGGTGCATACTGTCGCGAGAAAAAATCCCGTCTATGATGAGTTCTTATTGACGTTTTTATATTATTAATATTTATCGAGAGGAGATATTGCACCTAGAGGAAGTTTTATATCAAAAAATCACCGTGAAAAGTTTTCAGAATATTCCAAGCACGTCTGATTAGAGCTTTTCCTTCGAAATTGACCTTTGAGAAAATTTATATTTGGCTCGACTCCACAAATTCTCATCGGTGAAAAATTTGTCGGCTATGCCATAATAACAAAGAGGAACACATTGCGGGGATTTTCTTTTTAAACCACCCAGTAATCTAATTTGTTTATACGTAGAACACGACTAGGATAATAATAATTATTATGCACGAAGTAAAATTTAATATCAAAAGTTACGATTTCGTGTATTTTGTGCTGACCATCGAAATTCGAAGCCATAAACAATTTTTTGGCGGTTCTCTTACACCGGCACACTTTTCGATTATTTATTACGGGCACACTGAGCGAGCCCAACTCGTAAATTGTGCTCGTTGAAACTCCTGCCTGCGTCCACCCCATCCTGGGGACTATCAAGTGGTGAGTGTTATCGTTATGGCTGTTGGGTAGGACTGGGAGTGAGTGCGGTTAACGTTAACGTTAGAGCAACTCAGAAAATGGTACTGCAATAAGGGCATTAAAGGATCTGCCAGGACATTGGCAAATCCTGTTACACTTCAAAATCTTTACCAACTCGAAAACGGTTTCAAATAATATGAGAATGTTCTGTCGCCTTGGTTGAATATTAAAATGAATTTTGGCTAATAAATATTATACATTGTACTGGGTGTTCATAAAAATTTGATTATAATAAAAGTCTCCAGACGTATGTGGTTCATTTTTGGTCTAAAATTGGAGTTCAAATTATACAGGACCGATATTTCGGAGGAATATTCCTGGAATTCCAAATGTCATTTAATTTTGACTTGTTTCCGACTGACTTGAGGACGGGCAAGAATAAGACGGAACAGGGTAAGGCAAGACAGAGCCATAATGGCACCTAGCACCTAGCACCCGTTTCATACATTATTCAGTATTGTAGTCGTTGACGCACTTGCGGATCCGTGGTGTTTTACTAATAATATATGGGACGTTAGTGAACAAAACGTCGTTCCAGGAGACAACCCGACTTTAATTTAAGCGACTTGGAAATAAGGAATCCCAACGGGAACGTTTGACAAAAATACCACGAATTGTACTCTTTACACCACCTAAACATACAGTATGCTTGAAAATTTACCTTATTAGTTTTGATAAAGCTTTTATTTTTACAAGCTCAATAATATGATTTTTAAATTTGGAATTTTATTCCTGCTATTTATTATTTTCTGTTTTTGTCGTTATAAATTTCCATATTCCATTTACTTACTACATTCTAAAAGACATTTCTTGTTCCAGGTTTAATTTTTTTGTTTTCAACATTTTTCAGTTCATGAAATATTCCAATAAGCTTTTTGGAGAGCCTCTCGAACTTTATAAAGAATTGAATTCAGCTTTATAAAACCCATCGCCATTCTGCATATTGGAATCAAACGTCTTAAAAATTCCAATAAATATTTAACATAACTCGTATTTTATTCAGTCGTATTTAATTGCAGGTAATTTAGTTATGCATTCGACTGTTGAGTCGATTTAAAATTGAAAACATATTAAATTATAGCGGCTATGGCATTCAGCCACTCAAAAAATTATCTCACCCCTACATACAGACCATGAATTTCTATTCGACTTATTGTAGGTAGTTTTGAAAATTATTTTCGTTTTTTTTTTACTTCTTCATGTTTCACAAAAAAAATAATCGAATTTCACCAATTCCACGCCCGTCTAAATTTTTAGATGTCTTCATACATCTCCGTAATATTTTTGCGACAGCCAGCAATTTGGAGGACGAGAAATAATAAGAAAAATCAAGGGAACGAGACAAATTTACTTCCCCTTACTTTATTTTCGCTTCATTATATTCTGTTATAGTTTGACCTTTGAGTCGAATAAATTACCCTCATAAATTTATAAATTTACACTTGGAACCCAAGTAATTCCAAAATGAACGTTCGAAACACGAAAATACCAACTTTTGAACAAAATAAAACAGTAAAGGCTATGGAAAACGAATAAATTATTATCCGTCGTATTGTAATAACTTTGGGGATGTTGTTGACTACCTCGTTACGATAAATTTTACCCCGTAATATATTCAAAATGTATCGGAAATTACGTAATAAAACGGAGGTGACAGAAAAATTTCAAATTGAAGTAGCTGATTTCAGTACATTTTTTACCAAAACTGAAACTTAGCTGCCTTTCCAAAATTGGTTTTTAAATTCTCATTACATTAACATTTTCTGCAGCTCCAAACAGTTAATTTACTTTATTACAAATTTTACTATTACATCTTCAAGTATAAGTCATAAAATTTGGCAGTTAAATTCATATTTGGTTCGCTCATAAAATAATTAATCAACTCAAACAAAAATGTGTAACAGTTTGAGGAAATTGAAGGCAGACGTACCATTTGGTCTAACTAATTTTTAGGTGGTATATTAATTAAAATAAGCTAATTTTTCTAGAACAAAGTAAATTTTAAAATAATTAAATAACGCGATCAACATGATATATTAATTAAACAAAGTTTTCAACATATGTATGTATAATAGAATAAAATGAATAATTTAAATTTTTGAATAATAATTAAACCTGATTGGTCCGCCCGAAACGATCACACAATATGGGAAAACAGAATTCCATGAATAATAAGTAATTTGTAGTGAAAGGATTTTGTGCATTTATTATTCAGTGACAATTGACATTTTAAAAACAGACACGCTAATTAACGGTGACGGTTCTGTGGTGATTTGTTTTTTATCATCGAACACTGCCAATACCAGCTGTAATTTACCACTGCACTATATAGTGTCCAGTCCGGGCTTTGACAAGCATTAACCGCAACATATGCATATGTATTTTAAAACCAATTCGTGCAACTAATTAACTAAAATATACGTAAATTTGTTCGTAGCGCCATCTATTAGATCCTATCATGACTACAAATCATCTTTAACACGAATATTTTTTTATTTTATTCTTCCGTAAAATATCCCTGACGAGTTTGCGTCAATCCATCACCGTTATTAATTGTCTTTATTTCGCATCGTATTCTTAAAATTTCGATTTAGCTCATTTTGTATATGATGAAAAGATTACATTGCTTCTCTCCTCTTCCCTTGTCGGAATAGGACCGATTTAATATGTTCTTTTTCGAACCACGTCGAGAATTTACGATCCCTATCCGGAGCGAGTTCTAAATTTAGGAAGTAAATCATCTATCTATAGGTTTAAAAGGCTGACGTTGAAATATGCTGTAAGTAAATGACGCTTTCGGAAACAAATCAGATTGGAACCTTTTCCCTCCACTCAGTACTGCTCCTTGCATCTTTTCACAGGAGGTCGATGATTGAAAAGGATCCGGTTCAAAACACCGCGCCGTGCGGACATTCATCAACACCAACTCCTTAAGGATCTAGACGGACGTTTAATTTCTACTACCCACACCTAATAGACGCAACGAGCTTTCGATTGGTAATAAATCCTTTCGAGATTGAATAAGAATAAAGATTTGAATAACTAACTAATTAACTAAATACAAAGAAGAAAAGTGCTTTAGTGTTAGGGATTCAAAAGAACGTTTCTATACAGATGGAAGACATAAAGTTTATTCAGCACAGAGGCTCCGTATGTTACAATTTTAATTTCTAACTTTTCGAATATTTCCGAATGGCCATTAAAGAATCTTTAACTCACAAAGTGTGGACTTTGAAATTAGATATGTAAAACTTTTCCGTCCTGCCGAGAATTCGGAACAACCCTCCGATATATTTCGAAGTTGCCTAAAAGTTTTGCGCGAGACTTGGGGCGAGGTAACAACAAGATAAACGACTTCGACTTTAAACAAAAGGTGCAGTAATTAAGATGCAAAAGCTCTCTCGGAAATTAGTATCATCGCCGCGCCGTAGTTTTTCGTGTGTAAACTTATACACTTTCCAGTAAATGCCGACGCCTCTACCGTTAGCTCCATAAATCATTCTCTTGTTCGGATTAGGTCATTAGCACCGAAGAAGAAAAATGAAATTTTCGAAAAAAGAACCAACTATGACCCAAAATGAACCGCAATGTTTTCCTATAGAAAATTAACTAAGCAAAGTTCACGTATAAATAAGAAGCTCTAAAATAGGAATATAAAAAGAATTTTTAATCAATAAAATTAACGACATTCCAAACCTTTTCTAAAATGAAAAAAAATTCGAATTTGTACATTCAAGTAACAATTACAATTACCCAAGTTTATAGTTTCTGGTTGAGCTTCAAAGATAATTTAAAGGAAGAACTTATAAACTGCTCCTTTAGTTTCTGTTCATTAACGAGATCAAACATCCTTTGCTGTGGAATATTAAATATTTCTGAATAAAAATGGCATAGAGAATAATTGCAGCGAAGAAAGAGAAGAAATCCCTGATGAATAAAGTTAAACTAAGATTTTAATTATTCTTCAATCTTGTTTCAGGGAAAGTAACAAAAGACTAAGCAAAAAAAAATAAGATTTCCTTAAATAAGATAAAAAGTAACAGAAAGCATCATGGACTAAAATATTAATTAAGTGAGCAAATACAATGAATTTGAAAATTACTATCACCAAATCCCGATTTTTTACTGAGAAAATTATGACTGATATTTTATATAATAATCAGGATACGTATTTTATTTTTATTTTTAAGCAAAATTATGATTTAATTATTCAATAATTATCATACAGTCCAATAGAAACAAAAGAGCGAACTCATTAAAAATTGTTTTGGCAAGTAAAGGGGAAAATTCCTGTGAGGAATAATTATGTTTTCCCTTTTTTTTTTTTCTCTCAAGAAATAAATACGCGAAGCAGTACAGGACGAAACTATTTAATTAATTTTGCGGCAATTAGTGTAAATGGACCGTAGACATGCTCCCGGCTCTTTTATTTTCGAACAGAAAATCGATGTCCCTTGTTTGTGGCCAAAATAACTGAACAACTTGAGAAACAGTTGGATGCTAATTAATTAATAGTACAGTAGTTATGCTCCATTAGATAGATGGTTTTGAACAAAAGCAAAGACAAAAATTCTTGCAAATAATAATAAATACATCGCCCATATTTATACGTTACATTCTTCGTAACAAATCGACAATATTAATGAAAAGCACGCTCGTGTAACGGGAGCGCAGGTTTCAATAAAATTTCCATAACAATACAACGTCCAAAATATTTCAATGGAAGTTTCAAATCCCGTCTACTTAAGGCCAAAATGAATGGCTGCACATTAGGACAAAAGAACAACGTGTGCTGGCTGAATGTGACGACCACAGACAGATATAACTTTCATTAAACAATAGCGTCGTCAGAATAATAATCCAACCAACCAACCAACTAAAGAACTGTATTAAGTATTCACCATAAAAAATTAAGTTTACCTATTGAAAAGAAATATTTCTCAAAAACCGTGTTTACTCATTTAATTATCAAAAATTTTGTAAAACTCTGAACAAAGAAATAAAGTTTCGTCGATGGATGGAGCACAAATTTGATAAATCCAAGGATAACGGAAAGGACAATTTTTTCGGCCCCTTTGGGTCTCAAACAGAACAAGAATTTATCAGTGATTAATGGGTTCACCTTCCGATCTTTACGTCTGCAAATTTCAATTATGCCTTTTTGTTTTTTTTTTGCTTCGTTTCGATCTTTTTCCTCTGAGACTGAAACCTCTATAAATCTTTTTTTTAATCATCGATGAGATTATACAAACGAATTTAGGTACGTAATATATAAATAATACAACTAAAATTTTCAAACGTTTCCAACATTTGGTCCTTCGAGCCGGACATGAACCACAGAATACATTTATAGATATAATACGTATTTTACTTTTACGATAACGTTGTGTGTGAGAAATCAATCGTCGTTAGTAACAACAATAACTAAAAATCCGTCTCTAGCTGTTTCTTTCTTTTGAAGTCCCTACTTAAAAGAGGAAAATTCCTCAGATTTCCTCCTTTGAAAATCGTGTTTACTACTTTAGAAATAGGGGTGCTTCTGTCAACAAGGACAAACAATAAGGCACGTTAAATTTAATACTTTTAGCTTATAATAGAACACAGGTTCGTTCGAAGTAGGCGCACGTACGCACACGAACGCGCTCAATTCAAAACTGAAACCACTTCGGTTTGAAATTCAAAATGTAATAGAAGGCAATATGTGCAAGTATTTGTGTAAAACTTCCACAACACCCTGCCTCATGGAGATAAGAGACTTCCGCCAATATTCTCAACTTGTCTCCAGCTCACAAGACTCGGGAGAATAGAAGATATACAGCACAGGTCGTATTATATATCTATGGTATATGAATGTAACTATAGATTTATTATTATACGGTGTTATATACAGGGCGATTCTTAATTGCATTCCAATATTTTAAACTAAACCGTTTCATGATAACAACTACGGAGTAAAAATATCAAAGTGGCTACCCTTCAAGCCTTGCGCGGCCTCGGAAGAGTTATTAGGTCATTTAGCCGCTGTTTGGCCATATATAACATGAGTCTAATTAATAACGTATGTTTCTAAAAGAATGATCGAAGCTTGGTAGGTACTTTTTAAAGTATGTGAAAGTGAAAAGAGAAATAAAAGAGAATTACACTGACAGAAACTTGTAGAAATAAGTATGTTCTGTATCTATGTAAAGTGCATTTGAAGGTGGTACAAGGATTCCTTCTATTTGAATGTGAATATCTAAGTCTATTATGTTACAGTGGATTGCTTGCAAAAATAAGTAGGATGCAGTGCTGGTGAATGGTTTAAAATCAAAGCAAAAAAATGGCTTCATCTTAACACTTGCTGAAAATTTATCGAAATCTGATTCGAAAATTGAACACTAAACGTATCGAAACTTCCGTACTATCGAAATCGAATCTCAGTTTATGTCAGTGATAAAGACGTTTATCGCGATACTTTGAAACGTCCTGTTTGTAATTCTACAAAACCAACGACAAAAAAAAAATTAACCCTATTGTAAATTAATTATGTATACTGTGAAACTATAATTTTAGAACTCATTCTTTTAATTAATTAGAAATTCGAATATTTAATTCACGAAATTCTACTTGCATATCCTTTAATTTTTCTAAAAATGCAGCAAAGTTAATTTTTACACTTAATAAGTTCCTTTTTATATTGTCCTAATTCTGTTGTCTTCTTTAATTATAATAATTTTGTTTACCTGTGTATAATTTGTAAGCAAGTAATTTACGTAATGTAAAACTACATATTTTGTACAAAACACTACCATTAACTCAATTACGTAGAAATTTGTACTTACGTTTCTACAGCCCTTTCATTAAATGTATACTTACTGTATATTTTCTGAGTACCTACTGCCGAATTTTATAGGTCGTATATCAATAAACAAATAAACAAGTAAAAAGTACCCAGTAAAGCTAAATTAGATTGAACATTTATGACTTTTTTCTTACAAGGGCCGTTTCGTTTGTTTTTACCCCATTTTATTGGCCGATACGTAGAGCCATAATTTCTACTTATTCTGTGCTGTTTATGAGCAAACGAAACAATATAACAGGCAAAAAGGAACGGAATTAAATACAAATTAATTCAGGAAAAAGTTTCCTTTGCTGAATAAGGGCAATAATTTTGATTCGTTGCAGGAGTTTTATTAAAAAAATAAAATAAACAGTAAAAGCAAAAATTCCTTTTGAATGAAAATTTTCAGTTCAAAAAGTTTGGAAGTGAAATAGGCCACGATTTGTTTCTTTTACCGATTGCAACGTTAAAGGCTTACAGTAATAATTTATAAGGGTTCCATCGTAAGTGGGAAAACAAGGGAACCCTAGGGAGTCTTAAGGGCTGCAATTGCAGCAGACACTTTTGAAAGGCAGAAGTGAGAATTAACAGTAATAAGAAGCTTGTTCAAATATGTACTTTAGTAATAGAAGAAGCAATCTCAGGATATGAAATTTAAAGTAAACAAAGACGGATTTCTTTAACAATTCTTGTCCTGATTTCTAATTAGTCCAGAACAAATCTGAAGGAGAAAGGTAAACTTTAAACTAGAGTTAAAAAAAAAACATTTCAAACTCTATAAAAGTGATTTCCATAAGATTAAATACCTAACAGTTGTATTAATTTTCAATTTTCAACTTATTGCTTTGTTTAGTCTTGTAAGGTTTAATAAAATATTCTTCTCGAGTGCCTTACAGTTTATTGTATTGTACATTATGAAGAAGAATTTAATTTTCCCGTTACTCCTTTACGTGCCATAAAGTGAAATTGAACTACACTAAAAGGCAACTGCGAGGCAATAAAAACTAGTACACATCACGTACATAATAAAATTAACGTTAACAATATAATTAACATATAAACGTAAACTAGTACCCACCAACTTTATTTTTTTTTATAACTACTTTGAAACTGATACCACGAACTTTTCTTCGATTTGATTTAAAAGGTATTATTAAATGCCCTTAAAATTTTTCGTAAGCATATTTATGAAATATGGATAGTATTATCTATGGAACAGGCTGCCGTATAAGCTATTGTACTATATTGAGTCCATGTGACGCGAAAAAGCTTTTTGAAACACAAAAAAAATCGCACAAAAACCGTAATGATTGATCTTTGTTGCCGAACAACACAACAAGTAAAAAACTTATTGAAAACTTTACGAATACATCATAGGAATGATTTTAGCAATATTAAATTTATTTTTTAAATAAAAATGTTTAAAGAATAATTACCTCGCGTGTTATAAAAAATTCTAAATTAGTTTTATATTTCTTTTAAACTTTTTGACATTCGACACGACTTACTTTTTAAAAATTCCTGGAAACTCCCTTACTTTTCACTCAAACCATATCGCTAGCCAATCAGGCAACAATTTATTGCGACAAATTGTCGACACAACGTCTGAATATTTTATTTAGCAACGACCAAAAGTCCTGTAGGTAGGTAGATACGCTCACGTGTTTCGAACGATTCGTTAGGATGTAATTTGCGGCAATGTCAGTCGAATAGCAGCACGACAAGAACGGTGCTAGTTGAGGGGCTATACTATGCAAACGCCACCGTTCCAACGTTTAAAACGGCACTGGAAAGGACGGCGTCGTCGTTGGCATGTTACGCGCGGCGTCGGTCCTCACGACGGCGGCGCGACGCCACCGAAACGTTGATACTCCGTCGACAGGAGCGATGTTAATGTAAAAACGTATCTATAGTGAGTAAAATTGTTGACCGCAACAACTTTTCTCTTTTCGGTAAATTAATTACTGTAGGGGTTCATTAATGGGGTAATATAATGAACTTTTACAGATCGTCTGTCTATAGGTACATATGTTACAGCCTTTGAAAGTACAAAAAAAAAGGTATTTGATACTTCTTTTTTTGGCACAATTATCATAGACTGAAAAGCCCCAATGGGGTTGTTTTTAGGTAGGTTATCCTTTTGATTTTAACCCTTTACAGCAACGTCGTTCTATCAAAGCGTCTCTCCCTTCATTCTAATTTCTAATTAAATCAAAATCATAAAGAATCCTGTTGTAAAAAGGGCTTATTAAAAATTTATTAGAAAAACTCCTTTTGACATACCAATTTCAAAGGAGGTTTTGATGAGCTCCCTTAATTTAAAATTGTGAATATTCTGCACCTCTTTTTGAATAATTAATTTAAGAACATTCCAGAATAGTCTAGAGATCCAGACAGTTCTAAATGATTCTCTAACATTTTAGGTTATTCTAGAAACATTTTAGACATTCTATATCAGAAGGGAATTTCTTTTTTAATAGTTTTGAATAATAATAAATATCGAACTGATTGATAACAGCTTTATATTGTATGACGCTTTTGTTCTAATTACAAATTTTGTTACAATTAATCCACAACTGATGGATTTCATGCAATATTATTTACAAAACACGCAAACATCCAGAACTTTTTGTTGATGAACAATTTACATTATACGCTCTAAAGGTCGACCCTATTAGGTTTATAATGAACCCTTTAATAATTTATTTGAATATTTAACGAACAGATATTTTCGGTAAACGTAAGCTCCTTAGAGGCCGTAATTTGATTAGTTTTATTTCGAAATTAATTAATATCACATCAGATACTTAGCTAGATCAGACTAAATTGGGGTACTTGACAACAGGTGCCATTATTCCCAAAGGGTAATTATTGTGAGTAAGTAGGTACAACAATTTTCTATGGAACGCTAATGAAACTACGATCAATTTAGATATTTTGTCCAAATGATTTCTTTCAAGTGCTCATTAATAAGCTCAATTTAATGTTCTCTCCCCCAAGTATCTTTAGTAACGAACTGCTTACACGCAGCTCATTGTCTCAAGAGTCCTATCAATTAAATTATTACAATGAACAATTGACCGAAGTTATGAGAACTTTAAATTAGACGTAGATGATATGAGTAGATACCTACACTTTTCACGTGATTGTTCGTCTCATCTCTTTTGTAAAGTAAATGTTAGAGAACGTATCTAACAATGTTGGAAAACTACTCGCCGCTGCTTTCAACTTTAGATAAGATTGAACAAGTTTGCGATGTCTCAGTTAATTTGACCTTAAATCTGGTCAGGAGTGTTCCCATATTATCCTCGGCCTCATTGCTGCAGCAGTTAGCGATTACAATCGAACGAAAGGCTGTTACCATCAAACCCAACCGAACCTAACCCACAGGACTAAAGTTAATACTGACTGCGCACTTTCCCCTAAACGTAATTTGTCTACTATGAAACGTTCCCGAGGAACAAACGACTTTCATGGGATAATGGTTGAAGAAGAACACAAACAAAGATTATCTACTGAAACTGTGTATCTACTAGAATCAAATTGACACGTCTGACAGTGTGATAATTCTCGAATCAGTTAAAGTTACTTCCAAGGATAATACAATCCCTACAATAAAATAATTCAGGAGTCAAACTTGATAGGATTTGGCTTATTTTTTTTTGTGTTCACTTAGGATGAAATAATTAATAACGATTAATCAAAGTTGCTTTTAAATTCCCTAAAAATTGAGCCAAGTCCTATCAAACTTTTAACTCCTGAATCATTTTTTTCTTAACTAGATTTCATTTCGATCCTAAATAGGACTTGGTACAATGTTGTGGTTTCAATTCCTTTTTTTGCAATGGGAATGTACATGAAAAAAATGGGATAGAAAATGGACCTAATATTTTGAAGTAGCAGAAATATTACTTCTAACAATGTAGCCAAAGTATGTAATTCAAAAATCAATTTTTTACACCAAATGAAAGGTTATTATCGATACTCATTACCTATAAGAGATAAACCAAAAATAAGCAGTAATTAGCGAGATATTTGCATCTAAAGATTCTCTGGTGACGTTACACAATATTTCTCCTGTATATAATACTGTTAGATTCGGCGAACGCGCCTATAAGAGAGCGCGATGTAGTAGAGATAGAGAAAGAGCATGAATGAGGACTTTGCGCCAAGTATCTACCAGATACTCTAGATAAAATTGAAGACTAAATGCATTTGGTAACAGATAACTAAAGATGTTACTTATTATAACAAAATTATATTCTAATACATATAAACTATCAATATTGAAGACAACCAGAAGTTATGTACGTAAATAAGCTATGAGATGTTTCGTATTCTCATATAATTTTGAAAATGTTATCGTCTTGTTTAGAGTATCAAATTTTACGACTGCTTCGAGCTAGTCAGAGAGCATTCATTGTTCATGATAAGTAACAAAACACACATTTGCAATAAGTAACATCTAAAATAGCATTTGTACTCAGGTACATAAATTTGTAATAATCCTTAGAGCTGTTCATTCAAATTATCCCTATTGTAAACCAACACAAATCGGAACACGTAATAATTTTATCGTATTGATTACAATCACGTTAACCATCAAAACAATTATTAACCGCGACCATCTAACAGTACCTACACAGTTCCTAATATCGATTCCCATTCGGAACTAACTATTAGAACAGGGAATTTGATATATGCGTAATGAGCGTATGGAAATCAGTAAATAGTAAACTTACCCCGTCCCTCTTTAATCAAACTAGATATATCTATGTTGTAGGTAGTCTCTACTAGGCACTCACCTGAAACAAACAAACAGATACATCAGATACTCACATTATATAATCTTTTTCTTATCATCAGTTGGTCCAAATTATTAGATATAAGCCTATATGGATTTAACTTTAAAATGCCTTTGGAACAGGTGAATATATTCAGGATGACAGTTGTTTAAGGGAAAAAAATTAAAGCGACTGAAAAAGGATTTCTCATTTTTGTCATTCTCAGAATTTGTGCGTCACCAGTGACACACATCAATCATATTTTCGTATATCCAATTTATCAAAATGCGTATTTTTTTTTCTTTTTGAGACATAATTCTTGACAGATCTGAGACTGACTCAAAAAGAAGATTTCCTTCGTAATCGGGAGTCTTTCAGAGCTTCCTTGTTAACCAATTAAATAATCTACACAAGAGATGAAAAAGCGTAAACTACAAATCAATAAAATCGAACGAACACTAAATTTTCCGAGAGTTTTTGTCGATTCGAGGAATTAAAAATTAAAAGTTTAATTTTCAATTTTCCAATACGAGGTAGGTAGGTATAGCTACGTATAAAGTTAAACAGGAAAATGTAATTTCAGAATTCAACGTTTGTGCAGCACTTTCCCGGAAACAGGGTAGTAAAAAGCGTACAGTTTACTCAGTCAAGCTGTTTAATTGCTCCGCTTATAAAAGTGAGTGTGCAGTTTAAAGTTAAATGTCTGACGTATAAATGATACTGAAGAATATCATTTTACTCGTTTGAGGTTAGACGCTGCGCTGGCACCTTATTTATGATAATTTCTTTTGCATTCGAGAAAAGAAACTCGCACAGTAGGCACTTAAACAAACAATACTAGGTACTACGTACATAAAAGGGAAAATTAAAGGGCTTCTTATATAAAGCTTAGAAATCTATTGTTCTAGACACACAGGACTATTTACGTACGTAATTTATTTTTCAGTTAATTCAACAATTTACATCGCCTTTAAATTTCCTTTCTTTCAGTTTACTGTATACATAGTAGGTACTTTCAATTTTTTCACGAATAGTATCATTTTGACGAATGAAATGAGTGTGTGTGTGTGTGTGCTTTAATTAAATAACGTGGACGAAATTATCCTTCACAGTCCATCTGGAGTACATTCACTGAAATAAATGATAAATGAGCACATTCCCACATCCAATTTTGATCCTACAAAAAGTTTCCTTTACTCCTGATGGTACTGAAGTAGATACATACATTAAAATTCACAAAAAGTCGTTCTAAAGATCTCAGTAAATTATAAAAATACCAACGTTACACATTTTCCATTTTAAAACCTACGAGGCGCTTTAAAAATTTGATTATCTTGAATATTAAGTACCTAAATGCAGGTTCTTTTTCGTTTTATGTTCTAGAATTTTTTTTCTATGTTTCTTCTTCAAAATTATTAAAAAGCTAAATTTATATCAGTCAGAGACAACTTTTGAATTTTTCACAAACCGAAAACAACTTGCCGAAAACTTAATAAAATAGTTTTCGTATTTATTTTTGGTCGGACGTTTAATTAGGCACTGGTGAAGTTCTAGACTCTGCAAATTGGCCGCTCTTAACCTATGAGACTGTAGAATTGTTTTCAACGAAAATTAAATTCGTAATGGTCAAAAACTTTCATCCTATGCAACTATAGATAAATATATGATACTCAAAGAGATAAAACTTTAGAATGCTTTCATGAAACGTTAGATACGCTTTTCATATAGATACTTATACTTATAGAAAAGTTCAAATCTAACTAACTGACTGACGAGAGGAGAGTGTACGTACGTTCTATGCTACGTATAATATTAGTTTCTGCAATTATTCTTTCTTCTACATAGTTTGTCTAAAACGCAATATCTCTACGTACTGTTGCAATAAAAACATTGTACAGGGGCTCATAAACTACATATATGTACATACACACAAGCAAAACTCATCTCATTCGTCAGGGAAAACTTAATAGCCAATAAGCAGGGTGATAACGTGGTTATGGGGTAAGATAAAAGTGCCACAGTTGTAGCAATATTGGTTTTGGTTGATTCTGTACCTAATGGGACTGATTTCTTTATATTCTCACCTTTTTTTGGCATTTTACACCCACAATTGACAACTGTCTACTACTACAATAGGAAACAATTTACGACGTCTTTAAAACCTGCAGCAGAAGTTTCAAGTTGTAAACCTTCACCGAAACGAAATTGTATGTAATTTGTATCGCCATAATTTTAATTACTTTTGTGCAATTTCAGTTGTGCTCACTAAAGAAAACGAGGGAAATATGAATAAAAAGGGGTGGAGGAAGAGATTAAGAAGAAATTTTCTGTACTTTTGAATTCGGATACGATTCAATACTTTTATCGTTTAATGGTTAAATAAACAATAAGAAATAATGGATTACAAACAATTAAATTGGTTTAATAGAAAATCTATGCCTAATACTTTCTTCTCCTTAATTTTATATACAATTACATTAGGGGCGAGGGTTCGAAGATGCCAGCAAAACGAGTGAGTAAACGAACTGAGAATGGGAAATGGTAAAAGTACGAACAAATAACGAGAAACGTAAATTTACATAATCCTTCGAACTGAAACGAATTCTCAATAAAATTAATTATTAAATATTCCAGGGAATTGTGCGTCTGCTAACAAGGTCAAAAAATACAAGGGCTAAAGCATTAAAAAGTAAATACAAAATCTATTTCGGTAAAAGGAAAAAAGGGAGCGTAAATATTAAGAAAAATCAGTAGGTATAAATTATCCAAAGGAAGGAAAAGATAAATTGGCAGTAGAAGAAATTAGAGATAAAAACAATAGTAATAAGGAGCAAATGAAAACTTAAATTAAGTTATAATTTCAACATTATTTAATATTTTAGTTTCTGCAAACGGATGTTCTAGCCTTAAAGAGGAAAAGTCTGTTTCGCTTCAAAATTTAACAACAAAAGTACTTATTTTAGAAAATTAAGGATGAGTTTAAAATTCGATACTTGCGACAAACTTCCGAAACAATACCGTAAAGGCAAACAAGCGTCGTGCGTTGCGCCTTTCATCTCTACAAGTTACTGACTTAATGTCATTGAAATATAATTAAAGCCCCACCGCGTCGAGTGAATGTCACTTAAAATTTATTGAAGAGTTTTCGACTCGTATGTAGCAAAGTTAATAAATAACGAATTCAGTTGAGAATTTCAAGACGTAATAGAAAATAAATTAGGTACGAAATCCACAGGAACATAATTTAATTGATATTTTACCGAACCCATAGAATTAAATAAGATTCTCTTTTGTGAATTTCTAAAACAACAAAAGAGATTTAATTATTAAATAGGACAATAAATGTTTCATTGATCGAAAGCGACTTGAAACAAATGTACAACTTTACGCTGTGGAAATTTTGTTCGATACATTTTAAAACGTTTACGTTTGCTTCTGACACAATGTAAACATAAAAAGAACGTCAGATAGCAATAAAATATTCCTTGTCTGGTACATTTCCCTTAAATATATCAAATATCCACTTCTGAAGTCATGCCGAACGCATTTGCAAAAGAATCGTCAAAATATTTACAGGAACGTTTTAGATTTGTTCACAATAAAAATAGGATGTGGCTATTTATACATACAGTATGTATATGCAATTGGCTATTTATACATACAGTATGTATAAGAAATTGGCTATTTATACATACTGTATGTATAAGAAATTGGCTATTTATACATACTGTATGTATAAGAAATTAAAAAAATAAAAAAACCGTCGTAATAATTCAATGTGTCTTGAAATAGGTTATGGTAGAGGGTGGGTGTGTTTACATACACATACCCCACACCCCGTACCCTAACCTAACCAAATACCAAATTAACTATTAAATTATAATTTTGGGGTGTGGGGTATGTACATGCAAACACACCCACCCTCTACCATAACCTATTTCAAGACACATTGAATTATTACGACGGTTTTTTTATTTTTTTAATTTCTTATACATACAGTATGTATAAATAGCCAATTTCTTATACATACTGTATGTATAAATAGCCAATTGCATATACATACTGTATGTATAAATAGCCACATCCATAAAAATATGTCACAAACGCAAATAAATTTCCCTCAGAATGTCTGTGAACATCTCACAAAAGAACTTTTATGAAATAATGATAAAGTAAGCATTGCAAAAATTTATCAGCGCTTGGGAATATAGATCATCATTAAGGGAGTTATCGCACAATTTATACAGCGGTTGGCACAAAGGGTGCGAAAAAATCGGACCTTTTTTACCGCCCCGTCCGTCCCTAATTCCTCATCAACGCAGTCACTAATTAAAGGTTCCTTCTAGAAAGTTGATCTTCAAAAAGAGATGACATTAAACACTTAGTAGTTGTTTTTACATCTTACAGTAGATTTAACTTTAATGTTTTTATCAACGACGCGTCGCGACGCTGGGAAACTTCCAACTCCGTCTCCAAGGGAAAGTAATTACTTTAGGGTATTTTTACGGAACTTTTGACGTAACATTAACATACAATTATGTTCCTATTATTTTTTTCAATACCTACTTAAAAAAATTTAATGCAAATTATAAATCGCTAATGTAAACAAATTTAGAACAATAAAAAGTTTAAAGGAAGGAATTTTATTTTTAAATTACATTTAATGTGTACATTCTGTTTTCTAATAGCATCAGTGAAGCCCTCGGTACGTTTACTGATCCGCTGTTCCGTAAATTACGAATGCAAAATAGATAAAATGCATAAATTAACGTATTTTCGGCGGAGTGGCATTTTGCACGGCTTAAAGTCATTCAAGTGTCAGCTTGCATTGCGAAATTAAATGGCACAAAATTAAGTATTGCAGCCTCGCAACGGAATAATTAGGTACTTTTAATCGGGATTATTGGAGCGCTAGAATGGCGGAATGCGTTAACTTGGAATTTAACGGTCTTAAGAAGAAGACAATGGTAAAAAGTTGGGGAAAACTAACGCCCAAACAGTTGCTACAAAATCGTCAACTTTTATTCTCCGATGGTATGACAACTGTACTTTTTGCAACCCAATATTAGATCACTGATAAAAAAAATCAAAGAATAAGCATCAAATGTCAACAATTCTTTTCCCTTTATAAAAAAACAAAAACAAGGGTTTAACGCCTATGGGCCCTATTTTTTTTTATATTCAACAACGATCCGATATTAAATTTGATAATATGTAAATTGACAAAAATTGAAAATACAAGACAGCGCATCGCCGGAGGGAAAAAGTATAATAAATATATTCAACAACAGAGGCGTCAAATTTCAAAATTGGAAAGAACGAAAAGTCGCAAAAAAATCCAAGATTTAAGAATAGTTGTTGGTTTGCATAAGCAAGTTTCCTGTTGCAACTTTTCTAACTTCCACTTCTGGATAACAACCGGATAGTTTTGTGATAACTCGGCGGAGTTTTTCGAATAAATAATAATGTAAATTTATTTCACAGAACTGTGCCGAATTTGTAAACGCCTCAATTCGTCACAGTTCGGATCTGAAACGATGAAGACAACGAATTCGCTAATGTGATATTAGGTCATCATCATCTTATTTTATATTTTTCTTTGAAGTTAAAGTTTATACATACATGTACATATATGTACCTATGAGTATCTTTTCTGTTGGAAAATTTTATCCGAAAAAGTTTTATATCGATTTTCAGTTAAACTAGTGGAAAGATTTATGCGCTCTAATGGCTTTCTCTCTTGCTGTACTTTTTTCCTAAATATACTGTTACAACCCGTAGCTTTACATGTCTTAACTTCCTTGTAATATATACTCTTACAAAAATAGTAAAAACAAACAATAGACAAAATATATGAGCAAGTTAAAAACTAATTATAATTAGCACAATAACCCTGTCACCAAAATAAAAACTGGTCCATTGTGTTGTACGTTTATAAAATAATAAAGTTCTATTAAAACAGATTCAACGATATGACATTTCAATGAAAAATGATACAGAAAATGCGCCTTTGTTTTCATCTGAACTGGTTTTTTTTTGTAAATCCTTTATTTTTCAAATCATATTTGCCAATCTACGCTAATGAATAGAATCGCCATTAGGGCACTATCATATTGTTTAAAAAAAAAAAACATGGAGAACAATAATTTGATGATTTACAAAAGCGGATTAGCTTATTGTTTTATTTATAATACATACGTAATCACTGTTTTAATTAGGAACGACAAAGGCGCACGTGATTGATATTTTCAATGCAAATTTTGCAGATTTTATTTATCTATACGAACAATGTGTTAAATATTTTCATTAAAACACTCTATATAGTTTGTATCAGCCTAAAATTTTGTTTGTTTCGTAATACGACATATAACTTAGTTGCATATTTATTCGCCACATGATTTTAAAAAGTGGCTTTGTATATTTTAGAGACATCCAACGAACCGAAGAGTCCTGAAAAGTCCTTGCATTATCCTCTACTTCTCATAATCTTCATTCAAATGCATACACAAATATTTCCTGTCAACGTAAAACTCTAGCCAAAGAAGTTGTCATATGGCTTCACTGACTAAATAAATGCATATAAGAAAAAGGAAATTTTGAAATTTTTCCTTCTTAAAATATACAGCTTAATTGTCCCCTATAAAGTCTCGAGGGATTCCCCATCACGGACTGCAATAATTTGGTTTAGTTTATTGAGTCCTTACACCCAACAACTAAACCAAAAATATATTCTTAGCAATATATACCTATATGTAAGTATTGCATTGTCCTACATATATTTCATCCTTAAGGATAATACAACACGATACATACGTATATAATGGAGAAAGATATGTCAAGTTTAACATAATATTTACATGTCAGTAAGTATAAGTACGTAGTCCACGTCCCTAAGGATTTGTACAATTGGCAGCCGAATAGGGATGTTTGTTCCTGAGCCGAGCTCCTTACATACATACACGTAGAAGGCCGTATACGTATGCATATCGCATGTCGGATCTTATCGTCATGTTGGTCGTTGACGACGAGAAAATGAACATCTGCAGACAATGGCTGCATACCGTAAGCTATAGCGGGGGTGGCATCATCTGTCCTTTTCATTAAAGCGAATAATGCCAAGTGTCCGATAGGGGGTGCTAGCGGTGGTGATATACATAATACATTCGTGTGCGTCTTATACCAAGCGTGAAAATATGCAAGGACTCTGAAGGAAATTCTTCCGGAAATATCGATTCGCCCAAAGCTCTTTCTGAAGCCAATTTTCCCGATCTTTATTATTATTTTTTTTATGACGACGAAACACCGAATAGGAAAATTATTTGGAAAATTCGATAAAGAAAAACTCAATTACAAATTAAAACAGAATGCACAACAGTAGTTGAGCAACAATACTGGAACAACTCGATAGAGCTTTGAGGTTATTTGAATTTTCCCGCGTAAGTATAATACTGTAGCGTTAGTTACAAATCCCTTCTGTTCGAGTCATATTGTCAGTAAGCGTTACGATCTTTTTAAGATTTATGTCATGATCTACTATGGCCAATAAATTTTTGCCGCTATCGGGAGAGAGCAGGAGCATTCCGTCTGACAAATAGTTAGAGTGTCTCTGTCGCGTCTCGTGATTTGTTAACCGGAAACTCACAAAATATAGTAAAACAACTACAATCGTTTTGAACAGAAACGGCGCACGTGACAAGCACAAAAACAGCCTCATCACATTACTCAATTATTATTTAATATTTATCTTTAGTTCGTATTAAAAATCAACACACAAAACGTAATCGAAATTCAATCACCGGATGATCAGTTATCATATTTCTAGAAAGTTAATTGCCATTTATTGGAATTATTCCTGACGTAGCGTAGGTACTTAAGTCAGAAACTAAACTTTATTACCTTTTTCAATAACAGCAAAACTTGCCTTTGAATGAAATCATTCATTATCAAGTCAAACTGTAGCACTATACAATTTAGCCGTCAAGAACACTCATATCATTTCCACTGCATCAGAAACTTTGAGCTTCTTAAGGAAAACTTTACAAGTTTTTGAGTTAAACAGAGTCAATGTAATGCTTACAAATATGCATAATGCGAATAACTACCGTAGTAAACAAGCTTCTGCACAGTTGCCTTTGTCGTGTTCAACAGCGTCTTCTTTTTATAAAAGACTTTGTAGTTTGTAGCAAATTTAGTCATACTTTAAAGAAAGTAAGCTTTTTATTAAACTTTCTTTAACAATTAAGCGAGGGTAATTATTTCAGCAAAGTGCAACAGAATGTACAAATATACAAACTATATTATTAAAAAGAAAATTCGAAAATATGTACGTAGGTAATATAAGTACACGAAAATTGTTTTGAAAGACAATTTGCTAAAAAGTAATTTTTATGACATTACGATTTCCGTAGCGCCACCATTTGTTTTGTTTATGATAAATGGACTCAAAATAATACGAAAATGATGAATAAAATTTTTTGATATCTCGCTTTGTTTTCGAGATATCGATACATCAAGTTGTAACTTATGAATCAGAAATATTATTTGAGGTTATTGTTTAATGCACCCTGTACATACACAAATACAACACCATCAGTCTCTAATTAGACTCAAACAAAAAGAAAAATTAACTCAAGTAAGAACTAATCATTTTTATATTAGCCTAACATAACCTCACTATAACCTGACTTTGTGAAACTGTTTCTTACTAAAGTTAATTATGAAATACTGCTATAAGTTTAAACAAATGTAAAATGTTTTAATTGTTGTTATAGCAGCACTTGCTAATAAAATTAATAAAGAAAGTAATTGAAAACTTACAGAATAACAACAATATCAGGACTGCAGAATAATATCCAAACGCAACGATGTCGAATTGGCACTAACGAAATTTTTCCAGTTAATAATTAGCGAAAAAACAGTAAATGTATAACTTGCAGTCACTTTATAAACAACAAAGAAAAACGAGCATTTCCTTCGCGAACAAAACGACGGTCGCGCATGCCCAGTAGCGTATTATCCTGCTTCGTTTCGTTTTCCACATCAAGGCTTAATTTAAGTAATAATGAACCTTATTTACGAATAACTGGATTAAATAATCGATTTTCTTATCAATAATCCTCCTACTTGCACACAAATACACATTTTAGTTTATTTAGTCCACTAATATCCACTACTTTTTACGATTATTTAACGTACAAACGCACTGCGAAACTGTTTTACCGAAACTGACGTCATCGGAGCTTCGTGCATTAGCTTTCGCCTGATCACAACTCTGCCACAGCCATCTTCGTTACCAGCAATACAAGTTATTATTTGTTTAAATAATAAACCCTATTCGATCAATTTATCGATTAAAATGTTAATAACTATCATACCCGAACACAAAAACACGTTTTAGTTAATTTTTTTCGGTATTATGCACTAATTTTAACTATCATTTTTGTTACTGCAGTAGTACGTGTTCGGTACGACGCCTGCGCGGAAAGTAACTGACGTCATCGCAGCTTCGTGCATTAGCTTTCGCCTGATCACAACTCTGGCATGGCCAACTTACTAATTAAAAACAATTATTAATTAAATAACTTGTGAATTCAAAATTAGTTATATGTCGAAATTTATTCATAATTAAAAAATAAAATAAACACTAATACATGAAATTAATGTTTATTTTATTTTATGATTATAAAAAATTATGGTAACGCTCGGGGGGGGGGGGTTTTGGTTAGGTTACGCTACGTTATGAGCACAAAAAATATCTTCTTAAAATGAATTAATATAAGAGTTCAACAAAATTTTGTCTTATGATGATTTTCCCGGCTTAAGGGCCGTGATCTAAAGGCTAGATTGTTGCCTAACGGCCCTCAAGCCCGGAAAATAATCATAATTTACGTTACGCTGGCCGTGAAAGCCTACATACTACAATTAAAATTTTGTCTGTCTGTCAATTTGTTTGTTCGGGATAAACTTCAAAACGGCTAAACCGATTTTTATAAAATTTTACAGGCATAAACAGAAAGTTATTAAAAGTAACTTAGGCTATTTAAATTGAAATTTCTTCTTTCTACGACGTAGACATAGGCAACCCAGTATACATTTGCGTATTATGTTGTGTATATACCCAGTTAAATTGATTTTTTATTTCTCCTTAATAATTATCGAAACGACAGATCCGATTTAGAGAAACTACTACTAAAAAAAAATAATAAGGAGCTTTGCATGTCGAATATGCTACCAGATGCTCCAGGAAGTTCGGTGAAACTTTGTGCTCGAGCTTCGAGCTCTGGTGGCAGAGCAGTAATTAACCGAAGAAGCTCGACTACGACCTAAAGTAGCGAGTATTTTCCGGCCGCAAGTTATATGCAGTCAGTTGCCCTAAGTAAATTACGTACTTCCGGGTTCTCAGGACCGCATCGTCGGTCGTCCAAATCTGTTGCCACTTTTTTTTTTTACCAAAAATTTAATGAACCGAATTATTAATACAATTAAAACAAAACGTAAAAAAGTTCACTATGAAAAATTGATAGAGTTATTTAAGATCGTAATTGAAATAAATTTTGAGTGCATTTCTGCGTACGTTGGTTGGTTGTAACACATGTTGCAACACGGAACTTAAATCTCGTTTCATTTTGGTACTCATGCATTCATAAATATGTAAAGTGCGACGTGTGACACGGTCGCACAGTGCGACAATCAAACGAACAAGCCATATGCGAATCCAACAGTTAGAAGCACACACTTAATCATACAAATATGATACGGTTCGCGAATCCATTTCACAAATTGTCAGCGAAACGTTGAAATAAACAGCAATAAATACGGCAACTGTCATCGAGAAAGCTTGTTACCCTATTATATTAACCAGTTAATGGCAACCTTCCTGACTGACACTGTTTAACACCCCTCGCGTCTCATAAATCCACGTAAATTAATAATTATTTTCAAGTAAAACACCACATATTCACAGTTCCTACAATTATTCGTTATTATATTTAGGGGTGAGTCTCTTTTGAATAGTAATTATTATTTTACGACCAATTTCAAAATTTTAAAGACTGGAGAAAATAATATCTCAACCGCAAAAAGGTTGGAAAATTTGAAAGGCGGCAATCGAGGCGACGATTTTCCGATTGCAAGTTGAACGCTCCATTTATCATGAATTATCTGATGCAACTTTGCTCGGTTTATCTCGTTTGCTCCACTCGTGAAATTTGTAGGTTCAGAAACATTTAATTTTGTACAAAAGTTCCTTAAATATCACTCGAAAATATCAATCTTTAAGGGGTGGAAATGGGATGAAAAATTGAGATACATGTGCCAATAGGAAAATTCATGGAATGTTAGAAAGGATTAAAAAATTCCTTATATAACATAAAATTTATTCCAAAATAAAGTTTATTAGGTGTTTAGATTTTTCGTAATTTCATCAACTCGCTTTATTTTGTTAATTATTACTTTATAAGTTATGTAATAATTAGGTATCATGGAATTAGTTAAATCAAGGGTAAATAAATCCACATTATTCCACTGAATTCAATAAATTTTGAATCAGAATATTGATAATATGCAATGGCTTTTAATTAAACTCCCAGTATCAAAGTAACCGATTTACTGCCCTCAGGGGTAAAGGTGCACAATTCATATTTGCATTTTTACAACCCTTTCATGTTGCTTGTATAAATATATTTTTAATATGATTTAAAAAGGAAGTAAATTATTTGAAAATTAAAATAATAAATTATGTTGAACTTTTTTTGATTTAATGAAATTTTGTAGGTACCTATATTTTTTTTGGGTATTTGTTTCATTTGATCAAAATTAAAACTAATAAATAAAAAATTTTTTCTTTCGATTTTTTTCCGTCTACATGCAACACTTTCAGTATAGCTTTTTATTTATGTAGACACAAGTGCCACTTTTACCATTAATAGCGTTTTTATGTTATATAGAGCGGTAAAAGGGCTTTAAAAAAAATTCTCAGCAAATTTCACGACTCAAACATTTCATTCAAAGGGTTGCCGCATATTTCCATAGAACTAAGATAAGAAAATATGCCACTGAAAAGCCTGCCGCAAGCTATTTTTCATCACAGTTATTAAGCAGAAATTCACCTACATCCATATGAAAAAAATAAGCACACAAAAATTCTTATACAACTGCTAAAAAAGGATCATTATCCTTGATCTATTTATTATACAAATAAACTTTATGTGGCCAAAATGAATATATTAATTCATGATAAAGCTCTACCCTAAGGTAAAAATATCCCTTATGTTATTCGCACAGTCTTTTATTGCAGAATATAAATTCCCTTAAAGTTTTATTACTACCCTCGTTATTCAAAACGCAATTAAAGTTTACTAGAGGGTACAATACAAACTAAACAGACTTCAAATTGTGTTTAAATACCACACATACATACATACATAAACCTGCATATATATCCATGCACCTCCACAAAGATGAGATAATCCACTTTCTATTCACTAACGAGGAAAGTTCTGCAAAACTTAATTGCTTTCGTTTTATAAGCACAGTTAAAAATAAAACAGAAACTTTGCCCCAGTTTTCCATATTTATTTAATTTAAACAAGCACCACCCTTACCAATTGACATTAGTTGTAATTTGACACACAAAAAATTCTCTACACATACGTCCTAAATATTCCCTTCTTATTGTATATAGATACAAATAAACATTCAGAAGAACTTTTGATTCAAGTGAAAGAAAGAAAGAAAACTTGAAAAGTTACCTCAATATAGAAGAAATTAAAAAAAAAAAAGAACTAAATTAGAAACCTATATTTTTTAAGACCATATCTACGCACAACATCGACATCCGCATCACATCCGCATCAGATCCGCGTATATAATAATTTGAATATACAGTAATCAAGTTTTTTTTCACAAAACATCAAACTATGACTTAAATTTAGCTTCAGAATGATAAAAATTACTCGATTTACTAATACAATTTATCACAAGTTGCAAAATGAAACACATTTTTGCATCCGCTGTCAAATGCTTATGTGTAAAGTATTTTCGACCGTTTATATTTCATATGAAATATTAGCTCTTGCTGAATTTCAATTACCGAGTAAACATTCAACAACCGATTTTCAACCAACATCCCCCGCAGTCAGAAGTAAATTAATGCGAAATATTCCCCATATATTTGCTTCATTAAACTGACGTATTTGTTTTTTATATCGTATCATCATTCGTTGTCAAAAGGCTTTTAAATTACATTTTGATATTTAAAAAGTTGTTTAATTTAGTGACACATATTATTGTGTACGGTTATTTATTTTCAAGTTGACGTGAACCCCACGACCACGGCACGTGGCTAAATAAACAAACGGACGCGAGGGTTCATTTGTTAAACTGGAAACCACTAAAGGATCAACGAATACACACATGCGGACATGAAATGGTGCAATGTGGCAGGTTCTTGCTGAACAATTACCGGCCAAGTAGGAAGGACACGTTACCTACGAGCAGGACAATTGTCTCGCAAAAGGATGAACAACTTACGTGACACAGAAACAGATCGTCATTTCCGGTATTCTGTTTCATCTTGGTTTTTTTTTTTTTTTTTTGAAGTTTTGAGGTACGTTACGTATACTTCTTCAAGTATTAATGGATGTCCTGTTCACAAACGATTTTTGAAACACGCAAGATCATTTATTTTTTATACTAATCAAAACCAAAGCAATTTCAAAAAAAACCGAATAAATTGTCCCCTGTCAATCAGAATGTTTACGTGGGTTGCAAAAATGTTTTTCTTTTCCCCAGAGTTTGTTTTTGCTTTGTTGCAAAAAAAAATAAACTCCGCTTTCAAAAGATTTATTTCGAAAACAGTCTTATTCAAAGAAAAAAATTAGAATGGATAATTTTCCGGGTTGTCAAAGGATGACCCAATTTTAATCTTGGTTGAAAATCTTCAGCTTTTTAAAATTCCTGAATCGTTAACGTTGGAAAGCGTAAATGCTAATTGCACATCGAAATTCACGTTTGTACCAGATGCTGCTAATGGTCATTTGAGCTGGACCACAAGGATATTTATCCGAAACTTCTGTGTACAATTCGTAACGAAAAATAAATGAAATATAGGATTCCATTCCAAATTTCAAACTAATGATATTTTTATTGTTTTACTGAATAAATAATTTATTGGTGAACTTGTGTAAGATTAATAATGACTAAAGAACACAAGATATTATTTATGGTGGAACTTGTAACAGGGTTAAAACTTCTTAAGGGGTGTATAAATGGAAATTATTGCAAAACCAACTAATCACTAGATCAAGCAGAAATAGTGCAATAAAACAGAAACCAAATGGACGATTTTAAGAGTCAAATAAATGGATCCTGAGCTATAACTATACGACTTTTTAAGAGCGCATAAAATACCACAAAGATTTAAAGACACTATTTCACGACGACAATAAAAAATTAAACCTATACAATACTTCCTAGAATTCAGGACAGAGATATGATAGATACGTGTAACTGGGAATCGACCATATGAGAAAGGGTGGATAAAATAATAAGTAGCTTTAATTTATTATCTAGCATTGGACACATTTTTCTTCTATTTTTGATACGAAAGAATCCCTACATTTTTGCCCTTACTTTTATTAGATATATACCTAACAAATAAAAAGCAAGAAGAAATATTAGAAACTTCAATTATCTTTAAATATTTTATATTTATGAAAAGTACACGTGCCAACCCTAATGCACTTCACATGATTCCTCAACTTTTAATGGTAACTTACTATTTCCTCCTTACTTTGCTCTTAACACTATAACGAAATAGAACTGGCTGCAGAATTCGTATTTTAAAAGTAAAGTTTGTTTTAATTAAATACAGGCATCAGAGAGTATGTTTTATTTAAATTTTAAATTAAAAGACTTTTAGTAGAAGTTTAAAACGATTTAAACGACAGTTGCCTCCACTGGTTTTGTCTGTTACAACTTCTTCAAGATACGTGAAATAACTGACATAAGTACATAAAATATTGACAGATGAAATCATTTTCGAAATCAGACAGATTTTATTTGGAACAAAATTTTAAATGACGAAATGAAGAATGTCGAAAGAAATTGAAGATAAATTGGACGAAGATTTTCTATTCTATTTAGGTTTCACGACCGGTTTGGTCAACAGATTTGCTGACAAAGAAGAATTCAGTCAATGTCAAGCATGGCTTCATAAATTGGTCGGCCAAAGGTATTTGGGAAGCGAGCAGAAACGTAACCGGAACATATATTTGTCTCAGTTGGTCCTTTGCGTTGAAGAAGGAAAACTGACAGGTCCATTTCTGCAACATCCAAACGAAGTAGACATATCGAACGCACTCGAAGTTTTTGGACCACCAGCAACCGAAGTAGCAGAACCAGAATGGCTCAACGAAATCAAAAACGTTCATCCTTCAGTGTTGGGACAAGGAGACCGAAGAGACGACGGTAGAACCTACTTGGCAACACGCACCATGCCAAATGGTCAAGGAGCTTTTGCTTACTTGGCAGTCACGTTAGCAGACGATGAACCCAGATGGCTTGGCGGAGGCGAAGGGGTACTAGATGCCATGTTCGAACAAAAATTTGCACAAAAATGTCCACCACGATCAAATTTAGAAGCAGCACTAGCCCGAAGGAAAGACCCAGAAGAAATAAGAAGAGTAATAGCATTCTACGAAGGAATTATGCGAAACATAGCGGATGAACTGGACGGGGTTTTGACGTCTTGTGAAAACAAAGCAGTCAACCACATGGTAGAACAATTAAAAGAAAATCTAATCAACGCAGGTCAATTTTCTTGCATAGAAGAACTGCCAGAGAAAAAACAGAGAGCCGAACTCTTACTGAAACTACACGAACGAGTTAATGCCAGAAAGCAGATGGTAATCAGACGAGAAGATGCTCTGGACGACCTCGAACGATCCCTCCTGCCCCAGTCGTTTTTCAATTTTTCAATGACCGCCGAAGACCAAGTGTCCTTCCCGGCTGCCATGTGGCAAGCTGCCATCAACAAAGACCCGTCAAAGAAACACATGACTCAGCTGCAACAACATTATCCAGCCAAAGTGATTGACAGGTTTGTGCAACTTCTTTCCGACGAAAAGGAAGAAATCGCCGTCAGAATGCAACGGCGTCACGAAGACATCGTCTCGCAAATGAAAAGGGAACTTCGCAAGGAAGCCGAAAAAGGTCAAAAATGGGTCGACGAAGCAAAAGAAGCTTGTGATCAGTTCCATTCGATTTTACTAGACGTCAGAGCGCAAAGGGAAAAAAGGGATAAAGCATTGGAAGAAATAGAGAAGAACAGGAAGAGAGGCGGTGTCACTGAGAAAACTGATGTCTACGAACAGATGAGGAAGGCGCTAATTGATACACAGAAGAGCGTGGAAGATGAGGCCGAATTTGGAAGACGACTCGCAGCTGAAATCAACGTCGTTAATGCCCAAACTGAACAAATACAACAAATCACTAATGAATCTATTATGAAAGTCGAAGAGGCAAACATGAACTTAATGAGAAACATAAAGAAACTGAGGGGGGCTATTAAACAGTACGAAACTAGAATACAAACGATTCAACGAACGACGCAAATGGTCCTTCAAGGAAAAGGACAAAAGTTGCTTCTTATTGATTAATTAAAGCAAATTTTATTTACTATTTACAAAATAAATTCAATGTTTTTTTTTTTCTTCTTATAACTATTATAACTTGTTGGAACTACCTGTGGCGTGCTGATGAGAACTAATAACCTGGGGACAGAATAATCAGTCTTTGACAGTGTCTGTCTCTTAGGGACGACAGTCTTTCTTACAATTGACCATCCGAAATTCGTGGAGAGTGCTAATTTTGTCCTGGGTTATCGCAGCACATTTGGCGCTCCCGGTTTGCCTTACCCTTTCACCCTCAGTGTCTAATATTGACTATGAATTTTCGAGGGGCGTCGGCGCGGCTTGCCATTATTATGATTGATTTGGTGATCACGGAAGGAAGGTAAACAGTGTCGGGCTGGTTGTTCCAAACATCGTTCATTACTCAGTTTTCGGTTATCGCGGAAAAGCCGTCGGGAATAGCGTTTGATGAATTAAGTTTATAGTGTTGACTTGTGCGATCGGCGTCGACGTCGGCGTCGGCGTCGTCGTCACTGACGACCACCGCGAATGGACGGGACGCTCGAGATATTTGCCCCGCTCTGTTTGCAATCGCCAAATGATTAATCGACGCTTGTTGTTCTACTGTTGAAGGGTTAAATATACTTATGAACGATGTAACAGGAAATCTACTTCCTCCTCATCCTCTTCCTCTTCCTATCGCACTACATTTAGTAGAAAGCTTTAAAGAAAGGAGAGACAAAATATTTTACTGATTCTCTTTTTGGTCCTTTGTCAAAAAAGCCCATTGAGCTTTCGTCACCTAATGCACTTTATGAAAAAAAAAATGTTCCAATCATAGTAATTAACGATGATTGAATCTAATTAAGCCCTTGATACTGGAGTGCACTATTGGGCTAATAAATGCTGTCCAGAGTAAACGTACCGAAGATTAATTAGCCAGCAAAGGACGCGCACCGTTTCACCAAATATTCATTTTCTCAAACTCGAATAGAACCGACATGATAGATACCTTTAATCGTTACTGACATGAATGCAACGGTGATCGAGTAGCAGCACGTCAGATCCATTATTAATAATGGGGCAAAAAGGGCAAAAAGGTTTTAACCCATTTCCTTTCATCCAACACAGGAATATGTTTTAACCCTTTTTCCTTGTGAAAACCCCATTATTATTATGTTATTATAAATATCAATAAAATCTACGAATCGTTATCATTTATTTATTGTTTCATCCCCGGATGAAATGTTAACAGGACGAGGTGTGTGCACATGTAAATATTTAAAATCAGGCAAGCCAAGCTGTAGAAGATTTGTAATTGCCCCAGTGCAAAACTGCGTTAATAATTCAAGTAGGGGAAGCTTCCGTTAATTTATAAAATAATAATTTAGACGCACAAGCGAGTTATGTTCGCTTTTATGGAGACGTATTACCCATTGCTACCTACAAATGCTTCGCCCTTAAGCTACCTAGCGCAATTATGAGGAGTAATTATTTTTATTTATTGCACAAATAAATAGCAATTAGTTATAGTACATGCAGTAGAGAACGATATGCCTTAAAGTCAAAATTATAAGTATAAATAATAAATATAACATGTCGATAAGTATAACAGTAAAAAATAGCTGTGTTTCCAGCGAATTTTCTGAAGATGCAAGAAGTAGAGACTAGCGAAACGTTTATAATGATGGATAAAACAGGAGGACACAAAACAGTTGAAACAAAAGGTGACGAGAAGATCAGGAGATCGCGAGATGGACGAGACTAGAGATCTCGACATGAACTGAACAAGAGGTCGCGAGACCTGCATTAATAGAAAAGCTCGAAAAAAGAACAGATCAGGAGGTCACGAGAAAACCAAAACATGCGAGAGAAGAGGTCTTGACACGAATAGAACAGGAGGTCGTGAAAAGACCAGTGCAGGAGGTCGTGAGACGTATACTAGATAAAAGCTCTCGAGACGAACAAATCAGAAGATTCCGAGAAATACAAAACAGGAGCTTACCAGGTAGACTAGACAAGAAGTCTCGAGACCAACAGGACGAAAGATCACGATAAAGACAGAACGAATGCAAGGTTGTGAGATGGACGAGACAAGAGATCTCGAGGTAGATGAAACAGGTCTTTAGATGAACAGAACTGGACGTCGTGAAAAGGATAATGCAGGAGGTCGCAAGGCTTGTGAGATAAAAGCTTTCGAAAAGGACAAAACCAGAGATTTCGAGAAGAACAGAACAGGAAGCCACGAGAAGAACAGAACAGGAAGTTGTGAGTTGGACGAGACAAGAGATGTCTAGACGAGCAGAACTGGGGATCTCAGGGTAGCTGAAACAGGAGGTCTTGTGTGAGAAGTCTTGAGATGAAAGCTTTCGAAAAGGACAAAACAGAATATTCCGAGAAAGACAAAACAGGAAATTGCGAGAAGAATAAAACAGGAGCTTGCCAGACAAACGAAACGAGAAGTCTCGGGACCAATAGAATAGGAGACCACGACAAAGACAGAACAGGAGGTTGTGAGATGGACGAGACAAGAGATCTTGAAACGAACAGAGCAGGAGATCTCGAGGTAGACGAAACAGGAGGTCTTGAGACGAACAGAATTGGAGGTCGTGAAAAGGGTAATGCAGGAGGTCGCAAGATTTGTGAGGTAAAAGCTTTCAAGACAAACAAAACAGAAGATTGCGAGAAGAATAGAAAAGGAAGCCACGAGAAGGACAGAACAGGAAGTCGTGAGTTGGACTACAGAAGAAGTCTTGAGGCGAACAGAACAGAGGATCTCGAGCTAGCCGAAAGAGGAGGTCTTAAGGCAGTAAAAGCTCTCGAGAAGGACAAAACAGAAGATTCCGAGAAAGACAGAACAGGAGATTATAGGAAGAACAAAACAGGAGCATGCCAGACAAACGAAACCAAAAGTCTCGGGACCAAATGAACAGGAGACCATGACAAGGACAAAATAGGAGGTTGAGAAAAGGACGAGACAAGAGATCTCGAAACGAACAGAGCAGGAGATCTCGAGGTAGACGAAACAGGAGGTCTTGAGACGAACAGAATTGGAGGTCGTGAAAAGGGTAATGCAGGAGGTCGCAAGATTTGTGAGGTAAAAGCTTTCAAGACAAACAAAACAGAAGATTGCGAGAAGAATAGAAAAGGAAGCCACGAGAAGGACAGAACAGGAAGTCGTGAGTTGGACTACAGAAGAAGTCTTGAGGCGAACAGAACAGAGGATCTCGAGCTAGCCGAAAGAGGAGGTCTTAAGGCAGTAAAAGCTCTCGAGAAGGACAAAACAGAAGATTCCGAGAAAGACAGAACAGGAGATTATAGGAAGAACAAAACAGGAGCATGCCAGACAAACGAAACCAAAAGTCTCGGGACCAAATGAACAGGAGACCATGACAAGGACAAAATAGGAGGTTGAGAAAAGGACGAGACAAGAGATCTCGAAACGAACAGAGCAGGAGATCTCGAGGTAGACGAAACAGGAGGTCTTGAGACGAACAGAATTGGAGGTCGTGAAAAGGGTAATGCAGGAGGTCGCAAGATTTGTGAGGTAAAAGCTTTCAAGACAAACAAAACAGAAGATTGCGAGAAGAATAGAAAAGGAAGCCACGAGAAGGACAGAACAGGAAGTCGTGAGTTGGACTCCAGAAGAGGTCTTGAGGCGAACAGAACAGAGGACCTCGAGCTAGCCGAAAGAGGAGGTCTTAAGGCAGTAAAAGCTCTCGAGAAGGACAAAACAGAAGATTCCGAGATAGACAGAACAGGAGATTACAAGAAGAACAAAACAGGAGCATGCCAGACAAACGAAACCAGAAGTCTCGGGACCAAAAGAACAGGAGACCATGACAAGGACAAAATAGGAGGTTGAGAAAAGGACGAGACAAGAGATCTCGAAGTAAGCGAAACAGGATGTCTTAAGGCGAACTGGAGGCCTTGAGACACTGCAGGAGATCGCGGGACGTATGCGAGATAAAAGCTCTCGAGACCAGCGAGAAGAACGGAACAGGAAGACGTCAGAAGGTCAGAACAGGAAGTTATGAGTTGGACGATACAAGAGGTCTCGAGACGAATAGAACAGGAGGTCTCGAGACTTACAAACAACAAGATCGATAGAAGAAGACAGAACAAAATATTACAAAATAGACGAGATGTATACTTTGGAGAAGGACTGATCAGGAAATCATCAGATTGATAGAACAAGATATCGCAAGGACAGATCACGAGGACGTAGGTACTTATTGATACGACAAGTTTCGTTTTAATTATCAAAACTGTTTTAAACCTAATTGTTTGCCTTCATCCATCCTGTCCTGATTAAAATAAGAAATAAAATGATCGTTCAAATTTCGTCTTTTACTGTTATTTTTTACCACGAAGTTTAATTTAGAATAATTCTCGTGGATTCGAAAGCAAACTGGCGCAAATGGAACATCAAATTGTGTTACTCTTCCATATCTAATTGTGAGGGTATTACTACATACTGCATGCATACTGTGTCGAGGATCAAGAAACAATTCACAGTTGATCCAAATCCAGGACAATGCAGTAGCTTAACTTATTCGTCGAATACGCAGTATAAATAAATTATCTTAGCAACATTGTTTGATCCTTTTCACCATATTAAATAAGACTCGTACTCATGTGAAACGAAAAATTGTAAAAAATATTTTCTCATTTCTTAACAAACTGAATGAAATCAGTTTCAGGAAAAGTTTTTTTTTTCCTTATGTTTTATAAAGAAAAGTGATGATATATTCTATACGTAGATATCAAAAGCATAACCGAAAATGTAGGTACGTGGCAGCCCATGAGTATGTGGGGAGTAGATCGAAAGAAAAGTTCTGCAAGCCTTAAAATTCTAACGTCTCATAATTTAGAGAGAACAAGAGGGTTGCTTGCGAACTTTATGCGGGCACCCTTTCAACAGCATCTCGTCGTCGTCCAGTGTGCAATTTGTGACCTCATATTTTCGTCGATTTGGCTTGTTGTCAACATCATGCCACCTAGCTTTTGTTATATACGGCACTACCCTCTAACTTACGATAAGCATCACACCACATATGTATGTTTGAGAAGCTTTCAGTACATAATACATAACACGAAAATTTTACAAAACCGCCTAAAAACAAATAAATTCTTTACGGTGACCGATATTAGATCTCGTTAATTATTTTCCATGAAACATGGCAAGCGATAACTTTTTGTGCGCTCAGCAAATTAAAAATCGTCATTGGAGATACACACCACTGTGAATGAATAATTTGACCATTAGTTTGCCACGTCATCTGACTAGTGCGACCATCGAGAGGGATGAAATTTGTTATGTTCGAATTACCAAAACCGTTCCGATATTCTCGCTTGAATGTGTAACATATCAATTAAAGTTTAATTAGTGAAACCGCAGAAATAAACGTTTTCCAACCTATTACCTTTTAATTTTTTTTTAAATGGCGGTGTCGCCTCGTAAAACCCGATCAACGAAAAATATAAACGGATAGATACATAAGCACTGAAAGGGTGCAATTACGTCAAAAACACTATGTTGCTATTTTAGAAAAAGTTTACCTCATATTATTAGGATAATAATATTATATAGTGTCTGTTTAACTCCCTCCAGCCCTGGCAGTCTCAACCCTCCCACTCCGGCTGTTTCGCAGCCTCTTACCGTAGCTGTCTCCCTTCCCTTGGTATCCCTTGCTTGCTCTGACTCTGTCTGTGTCACCACCTCCAGCTCTATCTGTCGTCTCGCTCACTCCCTTCTCCTTGACTATCTTGCTGCAATCCACCTTTGTTTGTCTACCTCCCCCTCCAGCACCGGCAGTCTCAACCATCCCACATTGCCTGTTTCCTCTGGCTCAGTCTGTCTCACCCCCTCCAGCTCTATCCATCGCCTGACTATCTCGCTCATTCCGAATCTAGCTATCCCTTCCTCAAGACTATCTCGCTGCCTTCCGCTCTGTCTCTATTTCTCCCTCCAGCTCTGTCTGTCTTACCCCCTCCAGCTTTACCTGTCGCCCTGACGGTCTCGCTCATTCCAGCGCCAGCTGCCCCTTCCCCTCGACTATCTTGCTGCCTTCCGCTCTGCCTGTCTGTCTCCCTCCAGCCCTGGCTGTTTCATCCCCTCTCTTTGGCACATTCGTTGCCTCTCGTCTAAGCTGTTTTCCACCTCTCTTGGCAGTCTCTCCCTCCCGCTCTGCTTGACTCAATCCCCTCTACCCATTTTGCCCCACTCCTTCCGGCCCAGTTTGTCGTACCTCCTCACATTCTAATCGTCTCGCTTCCTTCCCCTCTATTTAACCCCTTTATGTCTCTCCTCCTCCTACTCCCTCGAGGACTAAATTGAAAATGTTCGTAGAACTAACAAAAAAAAAAAGACAATGTAACAAGACAAGAAAGACTGTCAGAGAACGAATGGACTAAAACTTCTACACACGTACACATACGTCCATCACGCGTTGTTTCCGTCATTCATGTCTCGGAGAAAAGTCTTAATCCGCATTGTCCGTCGTCTTTTATGCGGAGAGATCGTAATAAGTAGCTTTTCAATCGTAACAGAAAGATGGACGGACGGTTGGGTAATCTTCTTCGGATTGGACGAGATACATTTTCAAATTGCACGCTTTTTTCGTCCAGCACCCACCGAACAAACCAACCCTTTATCGTTGTGTCAGAACGGACTTGTTAATTCGCATGCATAATGCAATGGGCACTGAATTCGAACGTCTCGCTATAAATCCAAATGGTCTCCGTAAATACGTACATTCACATGGACAGATAGATCTAAATATATACGAGCTTTATATTCGGTTTTATTATTGCACTTTGACCAGTTACAGTTGCATCTGTGAATAAAAGCTCAGGTATTTAAACATCTGCACGTCTAGCAAATTCACTTTATTGCCCTGACTTAATATACGAGTCGTACAGTCACGTAAAATAGCTGTCTTCCTGGCATAAAATATAGAACAGAAGTGACGATTTTTCTAAATTTTTCTTTTATGTAGTGAAAACTTATTTCAAATCCAAAGAAGAAAAAAATTGTGGGTGTGCATCTGCTTTTAGCTGATTTTCAAATAAAAAGGAGCTGGCAGGATAATCAATAAAAACCAATTCACCGAATTGATTTGAAAACTCCACTTCGACTGATATCAAGCTTTTCTTCATTACATCTTTATTACATTTATTTACCGAAAGCGTGTCTATTCACGAACGAAACGAAAAGCAAAATTTTAGAAATAAATAGAAACGACGACAAAATTCCTCTTACAATAAAAATCGTTCAATACAAATAAAACATCGAGTTGTATCATGCGTTACCAATTCACATTTTGCATTCGAGACATATTTTCAATAGAAGAGAAACGACAGTTTCGAAAGAAAATACCTTTGAGTCTCAATAGAGATGACTAGTTTTTCATAAGAGAAAATATATTCTAAAAAAGTTTACAAAAATTATTGTAGCTTTCCTGAAGGATCAGAACTAAAGAATAATTTGTCCTTCAGCAATTTGATGGCCCTAACAAATGTCTCACACAAAACGTACTCATTTTAGTAATGAATTTTGAAGAAAAAAAATCTAAATTTAATTTCGAAAAGTGTTTTCTTAGAATTCAGTCAGAGTTCCGTCAAAAATGTAGTCGACTCTTTTGATATGTAGAGTTAAAAGAGATCAGGTCACATAGAAACGTCCCTGGGTGTCTCGTATATTGGAAATACCACATATACACACGCAGATAGACGTGTATGTACTTCGATTTACTTACAAAGAACTTCCGTAACTTTGTGAAGAACGTTTGCATTCAAATTCGTGGTTGGTTTTAAATCTGAACTTCCTACAAGATTACCGAACAGAAAACGCTTCTTTAAAAGACTTTCTGGCAAGTATGTAGCGACTGACTAGAAGCAGAAGTCTTTAAAATTATAACCACCCCTTGAAGCAAAAATATGTATCGATCGTAAAATTGTAAGCACGAGTGAAAACTATTTTTCAAAATAATAATAACTATGTTCCGTTCCGGCTTATAATAAATAAGGGTGAATTGATAATCCCGCGTAGCCGAGTTGGCATTCCGTGCTCAGAATTCTCAAGTTCATAAATGAAATTTCTCTTTGTGCCCTAATTAGATTTCATCAATGACTTTCTTTCTCGACTAAATGAAACTGCTCACTTCGACGCCGTTAAGAAGTTATTTCTTCTTTTTTTTTTTGTATACGACGCGCTAAACTTTATGAAAATTCCGAAACCCCAATACAAGAAAATAATTCAACATTCCAAGAACTTCCTTCATCTCGAGGATAAAGACAGAAATTAGAAACCGTTTCCAAGAAGCCTTAACATTTTTAATCTTAAGGACTCTAGAAATAATTCAGATAAAAGAAAAATAGAACGTTTAATAATACAATGTTGGTGGTACATGGATCTAAACTAAGAGATGACGATGTTCAATTCAATCACTAATTATTCAATTTATTTTTTTAATTAATTATTATCTCAGCCTATAATCAAAGATAATAATTAAGTGGAAACTTTTGGGAAAAATTAAATTAAATGATATTCATCAAAATTATAAACAATGACTATGAATATTGTGCGTCCATGTAATCACGTGTGATGTATTTGCAATCATGTTCTCTCAACCGATAAATTTAAACGCCTTTCATGCTGATTCAAAGTGTAACGCAAAACGGTCGACTAATACAAATTCCGTGCACAAACACAACATTGGCAGGCAGAACAATCAACCAAATGGACCCGAAAATGTTTGCTAAACCTCAACTACTACCAACATTGTTTTTTGTTTAAAAACCCATTTCAAAAGCTTTCACTGATTTCCTTTTGGAAAACAGAATTTTAATTTTTTTAAGTGTTGGTAAAGTTCATCTTTTTGTTTATGTAATAAATTATGTTCAGGATCATATAAAAAACTTGCGACGCGAATTTATCAGTCAAGTAATCGACATAAAAGTACCTACTATTTTCTATATTCAAAAACTTATTTCTACTTATCAAAAATCAGAAACACGTGAACAGGAAAATTATTAGTTTATACGTCGTACCTTACACAGCTACATTCAATTTTCCTTTTATTTTTCAAATAGTTTTGAACAAGAAAGCTTTCTTACAGTAGTCTGTCTTCTATCAGATGAACAGGAAGACTCAAAGCTCGCATCCTTTTTGAAGAACATGACAAACTAACTCGCTTTTGTTCATTGTAGAAAGATATTATTCATGCATGAAGCTCACCCGTTACGTGAACCGAATTATAAATTTGATGTAAGACAATGCAGTTTGCTGGTCGTCTTTTACAAAAAGCGCAACATAAAGGGAAATCGAAATCAACGGTTTCAGGATAATCTTATTTAATCCTTGACTAGATAAGTTGATGGTTAACAATTTGTATGGAAATCGAACTTTAGAAATATTTAAGTACCGCTACATTAATTTTAGATTAAAGTTTAAATTGTAGAAGTAATTGAAAAAACATTAAGCGTACGACGTTCAAGCAAATCCTGAGATGCAGATTAAAGGACTAAATTACAAATAAAGTTTGCTGAATTCAAATATTTGAGTTTTAAAAGTTTCAAAAAACGCGAAATTCATTAAATAAACATAGAGGAATACTAAGAGAATCCATTCGCTATAAAAATGGTTCAAACGTAATTAAAATGTTACTCACTAATATTTCTTTAAAACAGAAATGAAAAAAGAAATTTTAAAACATAGATTTGATGACACAATATATAACAATTTACACGAGACCGACGATAGCTCGGTGATTAAGAGCGAAGACTATGAACCTAGAGGACGTAGGTTCGAACCCCAATCAAAGCAGAAAAAATTTACTTACAGATATCTTCGAAAAGAAAAAACCAAACCAAACATAATAAAGCTTTATGTCTGGTCACTCTCTGGGTTCAGAAACCACATTAAACCCAGAAATATCATGTGCCCAAAAGGCAAAAAAGTCGAAGAATTCAAAGTGGGCGTGGGTTCGAACCCAAATCAAGACAAAAAATTTGCTGCAGAAAAGAAAAGAAAACCAAACCACGCAGGAGTTTTTGTACGGTATATGCCGCTTATACCATCTATGTCTGGTCACTCCCTAGTTCAGAGACCACATAAACCGCAAAAATATCATGTGCCCAAAGGGCAAAAAAATAAAAGCATGCAACTAACCTGAATTGGGCTGATTGTCGCTGTTTGGTCGAGCAGACGGTGCACCATCACGAGCCTCCACCTCCAAAGCGTACGCTCCTTGCTTTTCCCTGTCGAAGACCACTTTGGTAAATATTTCTCCCGTTTGTTGATTGATCTCGAAGAAATCTTTGCCTTCATTACGAGGAGAGTCTACGATATAATAGTACACCTGAAACAAATTAACATATTTAATAATTATGTAAATGCAAAGTATTTGCGATTTAAAAGGGAAGACAAAACAAGAAATGAGAGATTTTTTGGACTGTTAAGTCTTTGGGTATGCGCGTATTATCGTAAACTGAATTTTCTGTCAAACTTTGCAATTCTCAAGAGTTCGTATGTAGGTAAAGTAATGAGTTTATAATTATAAGTGAGGTGGGTAGTTATTGCAGTGCAAGTTACCTGGTTGTTTGGAAACGTGCCGTCCTTATCTATAGCATTAACTTGTGTAACTTTAGTCCCAATAGGTTCACCCTCTAGAACAGTTTCTTGTTCTCTTTCCGTGAATAGGGGTATTTCATCGTTTACGTCTTCTAACATTATGTACACAGTCGCTTCTGATGCCAGTTGTTGAGCGCCATTATTCTGAAAACAATAAAACAAAACGTCAAATTGGTGTTAAATTATTTTTTAATAAATAAAAAATACCTCGACACGTATGGTTAAATTATATTCCTTAATCGTTTCATAATCCAGTGGATGATTAACTTTAATGTCTGCCCACGTAAACCCATTGTCAGGACGTTGTTGGAGGTAAAATGTGTGATATTTGTTGGTTTGAGCTGTTGATCCAGGCATCAGACGGTAGAAGACTGTGGGGTTGTTTTCTATACCCGAACTGTATAATTATATTATTTAGTACAATTAAAAGGGCGTGATAAGAAAGATGTAATTTTGGTAAAATCGTACGCGATAGGAAACCAATTAAAAAATTATTTGAATTTTACAACAACTGAAAACGAAGTCTAGTTCATTAAATAAAAATATTTTTAACGTGTATAAAATCTGCAATCTCTAAAAATATGATAATATATCGCGATAATTTTTTATACAAATGAAATTTCACAGAATAATATTTAAAATTAAAAAATGCGATTTTCATACGATTAAATGCTTAATACCAAAAGTACATCTTTCCATAATGAACACTACATTGAGGGAAACTATTGATGAAAACAACAGTTCCACGGAAAAACGATTCAAAAAGCAAAATTTATAGTTGAAAAAAAAAAACAAATTGCAATGGCTTACAAAAAAATACCAGCCACATGCAAGTCGAAAATTTCATCCCCGCTAAACTATGTATGTATGTAGTTAAAAATGCACATGCAAAACTAACTTTTCTCAGCACTCACGACAAAAAAAACATCGAAAAAGTGTTAAATTTCAATGGCATCTAGTCAAAAAACGTACGAAAAATTTAGTTATTAAATATTATTTCTTTAAACATAAAATTATTGTGAATGCTGGTGCTACGAAAAGTTAGAAGGTATATTATTATAAAAAACCCGACCCTGTAAATTAATGATTGCTATATTTATTTCGTAAGCTCTCACTGAGTTAATTTAAATTGTTAGGCAATTCAAACCACACATCCTTACATTAAATTTATATAAAAACTCGGGACACCGAATGTTGTTGAGATTAATTTGCAAAATATCCCAAATGCCCCAAAGCCTGTGCTCGCGTGAGGTGCAAGATCAACAACATTCGAGTTTTGGTAACAGGAGAAACTATACATTCATTCACTACGGATAAGGAAGAATTTCAACCATAACTACACCGTTGAAAATTAATTTATTTGCTAATATAGTTGCCAAATTTCAATAAATAATTTATTAATCCTTGAGATTCATTTCAATGTGGTTAATTTGACGCAGTTTTGTTGAGGAGTTAATGTAGCTATTGTGTAAATTGAACAAATAAATAATTTTCCAATTTTAATATCAGCGATGCAGTTATAAAGAGGTGGGATTTAAAATTATGGATTTTATAAAGGGACGGGGACGCGTGCTAGCCCCTTCTGCAGGTTGTACGAATATGTATTTTTTTGTATAACAATTGTATGTATGTATTTATAAATAATTAATAAATATTATCTGGTTCTGACGAAGCGTGCATGAACAGACGACGGTGCCGTGCGGCTGCGTGCTGCCGCACGAGCAACACACTTAGTAGGTCACAGACCTGGCTTTGACTGAAACAACTTTAGCCCCGACCGGGAGGTTCTCTCTTATGTAGATGGGCCCGTAGACCACGTGATCCCACACGGGCGGGTTGTTCGCGCGGTCCACGACATCTATCTGAACTTCGACGGATCGGGACAAGGGCGGATAGCCTTTGTCTTGGGCCGTAGCCTCCAGCTTGTACGTTTCTCGCTATGCACGCAAAGGAAACAAGCACAAAACAATCAAGTTAGTTGGTTACGGTCTGTATGAGGGGGTGGCAAAGTAAATACGGACATCGGACAGGCTAGCGGTGAGAGAGACAACATACTCTTACATCATTACATTACGTCAAAAAAAAAATACGTGTGTGGACGAACTCCTGGAATTTGAAGATGCGGCTTGCGACGTCCGGAACCCTTAAGGAATACGATACAAAGTCGTGGACGTCCGTTATATATAGTGTCGTTCCATGTACGCCCCTCCCACCCTCGCGGACGCGTGCGCGGTAGTCCAGGACGCCGCACGCACGCCGTCTCGCCACAATACCAACCTGGCTTTAACAGAAGTCACTACAGTACCCACTGTGACATTTTCTTTGATGTGAATGGGGCCGTACATGTTCATGTCCCACAGTGGCGGCTTATTGTTCCTGTCGACGACGTCTAATTCAACGTCCACATCCGCGTAGAGGGGCGGCACGCCCCTGTCCGAGGCACGCACGCGCAGACGGTACCTGTCTCGCTAAACACGGCTACGGTCAGGTTAGGGCTCATGGGATAAAAACCAAACATAATCGTACTAATAATAATGATAATAATAATAATATAAAAGAGAATAATAATAATAATGATAATGATAATAAAAATTTGAACCAAACGAGAAAATTATAGATACAAATTAACTCAATCACACTCGAACTCAAATAGAATGAACGAGAAAGGCTGTTCAAGAGATAAAACGTCACCGATGTCTAAAAGAAATTATTTTTAAAGGAATATGTACCTATTTCCGTAGGTCTTACGTGGACATCTTCAGAAATTAGCTTTTTTTTATGTGCGAACTTTTAATTAAAAAGCTAATTTCGTAAACTCTGTAACACAAAAAGTGTTTTATCTTTCGGTTATCTGTATTAGGTACGTTATTATATCTTCTTAGGATGTCATTAGGTCAATATTGTATTCATTTTACGCCTACTTACTGGATAACATCCCTGTTGTAGCGGTCAGTGGTTCGCCGTTGAACAGAAAAGTGCAGTAAAATTATACTTAACAAAATATACAAAGTACATAACAATATAAGAAGTAATATAGAAAAGAAACGATATGTTAAGCAGGCATGACATGCATAATAACAGAACAGAACTGATTTGTTGATAAGAAACACTGGTTATTGGGCGGGAGCAAGGATGTGCAAAAATTCCACGATGATAAATCGAAACGACTCTCAAAAACCGATGGACGTTCGTGTACGATAAATAGTACGCCGCCCCATACACAGGTCAAAAATGTCACAATGTCTTGAGCGACGCAAGAGAACCGTCTGCCCACCCCGGGTATCAAAACACGATCTCTCCTGCGTCACCCGCGACCAAAACATATTATGTATGTAAGTATAGAAAAGTTATGAACGCCTCCTGAAAAAAATCTTCAAAAATCTGTTAAAAAAACACATCTCAAAAATACGTTCATCAAAAATGTCACTTTTAGTCGAACCATGAGAAAAAAATTATAAAACGTCGATTGTCTCTCTTCTGACAAGTCGCTCTGACGTCAAAAAAAATTCAAAACCATCGTAGGGCGACAATTATTTCGTCAAAAAGGCACATTGTCCTCGCCAAGCAAAGGTTCTAATAATGTAAATATTATACGTAATTAATAAAAAAGTTGAAATTAATAAATGTACAAAGAGTACACGTTATGCAAGGTGTGCCGTATAAAATAACTTATTCAATAAAGATTAGATTAGTGCAGTCGATCTCCTGAAAGATCTGAGCAACTGAAACAAAGGTGCTCTTTAAATGAAGAAAGAAGCAGCGCTATCCAGTCAGTCGTACCTAGAAGACGAGACGCAGCGGCGCAAAGATTGATTCTGCTGGAACTGTAACATATTTTTGTACCTTTCGCGCCAACCATTCATTCTAACCGACACGACACGGTTTAAAAACTATCTAAATTTAACGACTTCCCGTTTCTAAAATGATACTTACGTCGAGTGGCTTCTTGAGAACTATCCAGCCAGACTCCGGTTGAATTTCAAAATACTCCAGGTCTTGAGGGTTTGAACCGGCACTTAGTGAGTATATTATTGCGCCGTTATTATCAGCGTCTTCATCAGACGCCGATACACGTAGAATGTTCGTACCTATACTTGCGTCTTGTTTAACATTTTCAACGTATTTCTGCAAAAATAAGCGAACAATAAAACATTGACGATGTTTCCCCAACATTACAAATAATTATAGAATAATTTGGAACATTCTAGAACATTACTGAAAGTTCCACATCTTTTTGGAATGCTCTAGAACTTTTTCTAGCATTTTTGAAAATACTGGATCATTTACTACCATTCTATATCGTTCTCTAACAGTTTGAAATATTGTAAAACATTGTAGATATTTCCCAAGCATTCCAAATGATTTCAAAACAATTTGGAACGTTCTAGATCATTCTTGACAATTACAGACGTTTCTGAAGTTATATAGAACATTTTCTAACATTTCTGAATATCTTAGAACATTCTCTACTATTCCAAATCATTCCCCGAAAATTTAGAACATACTGCAACATTCAGTCTTACCTGACGATCAAACAACGGTGGATTATCATTCATATCAGTAATTTCGACTGTGAATGAACACACTCCTTCCAAAGACGGTTCCCCTTGATCAGTGGCTTTAACTGTTACTGACACAAATTTTCCGTCATCTCCTTCTCGATCGAAGACTTTATTGGTCGAAACATCACCAGTTTCTTCGTCCACAGTAAACTTTGTTCCCTTCTGATTCGGTTGTTGGACGATAGAGTACTTGACCTGACCGTTGACACCTTTGTCTTCGTCTGTAGCATGGACTTTAATAACTGGTGATCCATTTGGAGCACCTTCTTCAACCTTCGGATAATACGTTCCGCAGTCTTTAAAAATGGGTTTGTTGTCGTTTACATCGGTTATAAATACGACAACAACGGCCGTGCTGGTGTGGATGGTCTTTTCTCCGTCTACACAACAGGATCCGTCGTCCATTGCAGTGACATTCAGTTCGTATTTGTCTCGTTCAAGAGAAATAGACTTGCCATGCAAACGAATAACGCCAGTTATTTCTTCGATGACAAACTGGCCGGAACTTGTGCCACCTCCGACGAAACCAAATCGAACATTGTCACCATCTTTATCGGAAGCCACGACGGTTGTCACGAGTGTGTTTGGACCGGCATTTTCGTCAACGTTTGGAGTGTACACTTGCTGTGAAAATTTTGGTTCTTCGTCGTTCTTATTTTTGGTATAGACACGAACTGTAGCCGTGCCTGTTTTGGCAGGTTCACCTTTATCTTTGGCTGTTACTACGAACTCGTAGTATGCATTGTTGTTGTCTGCATCCAGTTGTTTGTTATTTGAAATGATTCCGCTTGGATCAACGCTGAAATGGTCATCCGAGACCGAATACTCGATTTCTGCATTTGCTCCGCTATCGCTATCGACTGCTTTGACTTTTAAAATGCTCGTTCCTGGAGGAATGTCTTCGTCAACGTTGTGAGCTTGATAGTCAGGCAATTCGAACTTTGGAGCGTTATCGTTAACATCCGTAACACGGATTGTGAGCTGAAAATAAAATGTTTGCTATGGAACCAATTTTAAGTTATTTAATTTATTTACCTCAACTGACGTCGAAAATCCACCTGAATCTTCAGTTGCAGTGACCACAAGTGAGTAAACATGAGGCTGGCGGAGATCTTCAAAGTCAAGTTCTTTAGCTAGTTTCACAATTCCAGATGTAGGACCTATGTTAAAAGTTCCTGCTCCTTGGCCCTGAGCTTTTAATGTGTATCGAATTTCCCTGTCAGCGAACGATTTGGCTTTCACTGAAATTATGCTGCAAAAAAAACACAAATTTATTAATTATATTTGTGTCTGAAATATTTCGATCAATCTTTATTTTAAATGCAATGAATTTTCCCATTCCGCAGAGCTTTACGTTATTATAAAACGTCTGGCCAATTTGCTATCCTATATACGAAGAAGATTGAGTTATTAAAGTTCTGAATTGCTCCTTCTGTACCGGATATTAACTTTTATTGACTGACATTCCGCAATTTTCAAAAGTTCAAAAGTACTTTCAATTCTCACAATTATTTTTTAAACAATAGATATGTATGTTCTCGACAAAAACTCCAAAACAATAAATAGTTTAGTACACAAATACGTACTCGGAATCTTTTTTCTGGTTCTCTGGTATTTCAGCTTCGTAGCTGGGCATATAGAATTGAGGAGCTCTTTTTCCTCCCACAATCGAAAGCCTTTCTTCCGGTGTAGATTGATATCTTCGTTCGTCAACCCTTCCATTTTGGTCCTCAGCTTTTACATAAAGCACATATTCCATATCCAACTGAAAGGTGTCTGTGCCTCGAGTACGAACAACACCTGACCTCTCATCTACTTCAAATCTTCCCCCTAATCATCAACGAATACTCAATACAACTGGAGCTTTCATCAGTTTTATATTTATATTTTTCAATTTTTGTACGTTAATAAATAAATCTTTAGATTTAAAAGCTTATTCCTCTATAAGTGTAATTAAAAAAAAAATTCTTCCTGGTGTAACTAAATCACTCAGCAGGTTACTGTCAGTTAAACTGAAAAAAGAATTTATCGAAACAATAGTTTATATTTCTAAAATAATTTCGATTTCATGGGATTACCCCCCAGTGGGAGATTTTAAATTATTGCCAAAGAATGTAAATTCAAGCCATGACGCCAAACAGGGATTAATTTTTGATCCTAGTGGAAGCTTTTTCAATTTTGACAGAATTAAACTTGTTGTTTCAGGTGATTCTCTTCTTATACGAGCTATAATTTCTTTTAATTAGTTATCAGTGGGGTTGTTACGCTTTTGATCAATGTGATCAACAGATTTTGACATGGGTGGGTGCCTAGAAAACTTTGGCCCCACATAACTGGGTCCATTATGATTTATATACTAACCTGTCCGATCTCTGACAATGAAGTAATGAATGTTATGATCCGTGTCGGGGTCTCTTGCTTGAAGGGTGAATACTGGTGTATTTGGGGGTGCGTTCAGCTGCACCACAGCTTGCATAGGTAAGGGGCGATTGATGAAGTAGGGTGGTTCGTCATTCACGTCCCGCACGTGGATAATAACACGCTGATTGTCCGTGTCTGCAGAAGGAAAAAGAAGTTTCCGGTTAACATCCATACAAATATGACTGTTCCGGCAAGTGCGGGTATCCAGACTTTTTTATTTTAAATAATAAACAGCAGGAAATTAATGGATTCAAACGGAAATGCGGAGAAATTATGACGAGGTTTACTGTGATTTCTGCTAATTTAAGTTAATATAAAAAAGTGACGCCTTTAGAGGCTCACCCTGTACAACCCTGTAATTAAAATTTCTGAAAGTATTTTTTTTAGATTTATTTCAACTCGTAAACAATTTCTTTTTCAAAATCTTTTTATGTTTCTAGTCTGTGTTTGTCCATTAGTTGAATAATGTATTCGCTTAATAAAATTAGTGGTGAGGTGAATGAACAAACAAAAACGATAATTTCATTAATCATGGAACATGCAAACGAATACATTCCGGTCATCGGATAGGAAGTAGCGACCAAGAGCATATTGTATTAGAGATAAATAATCGTAAATAACGAACAGGAGTGGTCCTTTATTGTTATATTGCATGCCACAATAGAGTTCATCATAACATGGGATGACACGGATTACATTCCATGCATTTTTATAAATGTCATACTTACAGCGCAATCCTGTTGAGGAGAGAGCATGAAAAAAAGGAATAACTAATTACTACCACATTAGGCTTATCTTAATTAATTATCACAATAATAAAAACCAAAAAAAAAAACAGTAGGATAACATGTTTATAGAACTTAATCCATTAATAATTTCGTACAGAAATGAAATATGCCAGAAGACGAATATAAAAAAAGGACCCCAAGGACCCTAATATTGTCGTGATTCCTCATACAAACGTAAAGCCATAAATTTATTTGCTACCGTTTTGCAGAATATTTTTAACATCAAATACTTTATCAATTTGAATGTTTATTTAAGCTCTGAATATATGGGCACTGTCCCAGCTTGCACTCCTAAGTGAAAGCAGTGTTCACCATCTAAGAAGACATGTACTAACTGAGGCACATCATAAAATTAACGCCGTGAGATCGTGTCCAACTGAGGCAACGTAAGTACATCAACTGAGGCGGTTTCTACCTGATTTCAGCATACCTGATCAGCAATAAAATCGCCTCAGTTGGTGGTGTTTCAATTAAATCAGTCTCAGTTGGTACATATATGCCTATCTCAAATGTTATGGTACAGATAGATCAAATAAATGTCACTTTTTACATTCCAAAGTGAAAAGGTGTTCACCATCTAAGAAGACATGTACCAACTGAGGCAGATATTAAAATTAACGCCGTTGGATCGTGTCCAACTGAGACAACGTAAATGTATTATCTGAGGTAGTAGTATCCTTTGGCAATGAGGTATGGGATCATGTCCAACTGAGGCAATGCAAATGCATTAACTAAGGCGGTTTCTGTCTGACTCCTGCATCCCTGATCAGTAATTAAGTCGCCTCAGTTGGCACATATATGCCTATCTCAATTGTAGTGACATAGGCAGACCAAATTGGAACAAGTGTTCACGATCTAAGAAGTCATGTACCAACTGAGGCATATCATAAAATTAACGCCGTGAGATCGTGTCCAACTGAGGCAACGTAAGTACATCAACTGAGGCGGTTTCTACCTGATTCCTGCATACCTGATCAGCAATAAAATCGCCTCAGTTGGTGGTGTTTCAATGAAAGCAGTCTCAGTTGGTACACATATGCCCATCTCAAATGTAGTGGCATGTACAGACCAAATAAATGTCACTTTTTGCATTCCAAAATGAAAAACTGCTCACCATCTAAGAGGACATGTACCAACTGAGGCATATCATAAAATTAACGCTGTGGAATCGTGTCCAACTGAGACAACGTAAGTATATTAACTGGGGCTGTAGTATCCCTTGGAAATGAGGTATGAGATCATGTCCAACTGAGGCAATGCAGGTGTATTAACTCAGGTGGTTTCTGTCTGACTCCTGCATCCCTGATCAGCAATAAAATCGCTTCAGTTGGTGGTGTTTTTTTTTTATTGAAAGCAGTCTCAGTTGATATATATATGTCCAAATTTTAACTTTTGTTTTTTCGTGGATTTCAGCTGCCAACTACTGATGTTTCCCTCTGTTCTGATCATAAATTGCAAAGATTCAAATTGGAGAAGAGGCATCTACTTATAATTATATAATACCATGCCTATTCAAGATTAATTCTCCGGTGTTTATTCCCATAAATATGCATGAGTTCTATAGAGATGAAGTTAATTCGTTCGATAACGATGCGTAACAATCTTAATACTAGTTGTTAATGTTCGCTGCACGAGCCAACAACAAACCCATAAGCTTCCGTGACGTTTGAACAACTTATGAATTCATAATTAATTCGATATACACCGGATTTTAAAGTGGCGCGACATCTTTGGATTTAGATTATTATTATTTAATACTAACTCGCACAGAAATTTATTTTAAAAAAAATAAAATAAAAAACATTATAATTATTAGAAAAATAACTTTCATATATAGTTAAATTTCCAATTTAAGTTTGGATTTAGAGAAAGCTGAAACAGAGTGTGAAGATATTATGAGTAAGCTGCTAGTTTAATAGCATGTGTTCGTGTTTCGTCTAATTATTGAAGTTAATTAAAACTAAGTGAGTAAATAGGAGGACTGGTAATAATGAACGTACACCACGTAACTGAAGTTACTGCTCTATAATTGACGTTAATTTTCGTTGGGCGCGGGGGCGGCCACCCGAAAACACACACAGAACAAATTTCGTTGCTAACTCAGCTTCTAAAACCACGACAAAACGACAAATTATTAGGGATGTTTGTTAACAAACTACAACTAAAATGAACCAATAACGAACGAATTACGAAATGTCTTTTGGGGGCAGAAACAGAACAAATAAGTATCAGTGACTTAAATTAAAAACGAGAATGTTATTAACTGAAAATTAATAAATATCAAATAGAGAATAGTATAGTGAGACGATGGTACGCGGGGTACAATTGTTGACCGCGTGTCTCATGTTCACTCGCCCTGATTTTAATTTTAATATTTCCAAAATTAGTTTTTGGGACTAAAATATTTAAGCAAAGACTCGAGTTATTGACTCTGTCTATTTATAACCAAATTATTACATTAATTATGTATGGATATGTAAATGATATCATTACTTTTGAATGGCACCATTAGAAAGCCACGTATGTGCACTGTCAAATCATTGATTAAACTTATTTGTGAATTATCGCAATGATAGCTTTAATTTTTCCACGATTCCATCGGTTTTTTTTTTTTTTTCTTGAATATTAAAAAGTTTTTTGGTGTCTGGTAAATAGTTTATGGAAATTGTTGACTGTTTCTTAATGTACGAAAATACACAAATAGTATTTCTGTTTAAAAGACATATACGTTGGTCACGATATCGAACTTATTAGTCCTCATCAGAGCGCCATACAAGTACAGAATTGACTGCGGCACGCTGAAGAGAACTGAAGCAATACGATGGCGTTACCTTTGCTGTCTGCTGTTGTTTATTAATTTAGAAAATATGATGAAGTATTCATAATTTCCTTGATCTAACCGCAAGGATTTTCCCTTCAAATTGGATTCTTTTTTACAATTCTAACCACGTCAAACAGATCGGAAAAAGGACGTCCTTGGAAAGATACCTTTTAATTAAGATAATTAATGATTCTAAATACGTGCAGCTATGTTTTAATTAATTTTGCGCGTTTCTTATTAGAATTTAAATAGCAGAGATGATTAAAGGATTGACTGCTTACAAAATAAAAAATTAAATACATATTTCTTTTACTGTAAATTGTAAGAAAATTTTATTTATTTCAATGTTAAGTGTTAGTCGTGACTAATTAGTTTTTGTAATGACGTTTCGAACGAATTGACCCTCACATTTCCAAATTGTTCGCGTCCGGTCTTTGTTTTGTTTGATTCCTGGTGATTCAGTTGATGGTCAATTTAAAGGAAATAAAAGTCGTTTCCTGGTTTCTGTTGTTTAACGTAAACAAAAGATTAATTAGGACGGAGATAAAAAAGTCACTATTTTTTCCGAAATATGTAAACACACGCGTAAAAATAGTACTCTATTGCGAGAGCGATAATTTCCTGGTTTATGGGAAAAGTTACGTCTTTAACCCTCTGTACGGTTTTATTTAAAATTTAGTGGCCGTCACACAATGAATTCCCCTCGGTGGCTTTCGGTTATATATTGTCTGTCGAGGGAGAGGTCAATCTCAATTAAATCTGACACATATTCGAGTCGTTTGAGTGGATGAAAATGTACATGCAAACAACCCTGCATGTTTCGAATCCTTTAACATTCATTCATATCTACTTTATATGTACAATTATTTGTGATTATATTTTCAAAGATTAATTAACTAAATAGAAACTTTTGTTAAATAAATTCGAGTAGGAAAGAATATAAATAAAAATCTTAATCGATCAAATTATTTACCTTCACCAAAATGTAAAAGTTCCATAAATTTAAATCACACAACAACAACCAAATAAAATGACAAATGTCTTCAATTAGTTTTTCATAATCATAAATTAGCTAACTGTAATTTTTAAAAAGGAATGTTATTATTTTAAAAATTTTCAAATTGTTTTTCTTCTGATGATGAACAGTTTAGTGGTTATGGTAATGGGTAGTTAAAGCGCCTAAATGGACACTCCGGGGGCGTATAGACAACGAAGAATCGTTGTTCTTCTTTCCGGTTATTGAACGACTCAGCATGGTGCATATTTTTACTAACATAACTAATAAAGAATTGGTCTCTTTAACTCGAACATGCCATGCTTAACATGAACAAAGTTTTATTCAATTTGACTGTCAACAGAACATTCCTTTTCCTCATGGTATGTTCAGCTCACGACAACACAGGCGCGTTTGTTCTTTTAAATTAATAGAAACAAATTGGTTATTTAAAGTCAAAACGTTTCGTAAAAAAAATTAAATTTAAATAAGTACATTTAACGCAAAGCATTTTTCGTTTTACTTCAGTTTTGAATCCATCCACTATTTACTAACTTTAGTAGCTCTTCAACAACAAAAAGACTGAGCATTACGTGAAGTAGTTTATCCTTTCACAATTTTTCCTGAATAGGAGCCATTCAAAACAGAACATCCACACGTATCCCGACAGGAGATCGATCAGTTTTGGAGTAAAAAAAAAAGAAAAAGATATTTACAAGTTTGTATAAAACACGTTAAACTGACAGCTTTTTGAGATCTTAAAATCGACTTTTAAAATGAAAATATCCCGAACAACTTCAAAGGAGAACGTCAAAAGGATTATTAATAATACACACAACCGACGTAGATAGGTAAGCACAAGGTGGAAAAAAGAGAAATGAAGCTTTGATGTAAATGTAAAAGAAAAAATTAATGTTATTAGAAAAATGAACTAGGCTGATCATTTATGTTTTTTTTTTTTTAAAATCTTTTATTTTTGGTTCATGGGCAAAAAATCACCAAGATAACTTTGTTACACTCAGAATCAGAACATCGATTGATCTAGAGTATTCGTTCTCTTTCCCTTTCTCTACCACATCGCGCTCTCTTATAGGCGCGTTCGCCGAGTCCAACAGTATTATATACAGGAAAAATATTGTGTAACGTCATCAGAGAATCTTTACATGCAAATATCTCGCTCATTACTGCATATTTTTGGTTTATCTTTTGTAGATAATGAATATCGATAATAACCTTTCATATTTGAGTAAAAATCCTACCAAATTTTACTCCTGAAAATTAAGTAAGCAATAGCAATATTTCATTTCGTTCCAAATAGGACTTTGTACAATGTTTTGGTTTCAATTCTTTTTTTATTTGCATTTGAGAATGTGTGGAATTGGCTCAAATTTTTACATAAATGTCTGTATAAAGAACAAATAGAAAACTCAGTTATTTACCACAAAAATCAATAGTCGTGCAGCAGACGTTATTTCCACTGCATCGTTTGAAATTCTCGTTGAAAAATCAATTTCCTTTTATAATACAACGATCGGTAATTACCAATTCACCCTCAGCTTTTGCTTCACAAATAACATAGTTTAATGGTTCGTAAACCACAAAAAAGTTCTGCTTCTGTTTTTAATAACAACCAACCCTTCTTTATCGTTCATATTTTTTTTTTTAAAACAATCACCCTCACTGACTTACATCTACATCCTGTACTATATGTCTGGTTATAATTTATGAAGCATCAGTAACGATTGCATCTCCGAAAGTTAATAGATAAAGTTGCTTTTAAGACTACACATTTTCTTCATAACTTTTACAATAAATCTTCATTTTGTTCCCGAACTTTAGAAGTTGCCATCGAAAAGTTACTCTTTTTCATCCCTAATAACAGCAATCGATGAAGCTGATAAACGAATGTGTCTGACTCACTACTTTACAAACTTCCCTGCACACGACACGGGGGAATAATTCGCGAAATGAAAGTGCACGTTGCCCTTCAAGGCACATAATAACGTTTGCAATCCCCCTTCGTTTCGGGTTTCATTCCGAGTCGAATAATTCGCCAATAACTGCAGATCCCCATTCTTTTGTACGTTATTTAAAGTTATAAACAAATTTTTTTGTGTAGTAATTAAACAGGTTTAACAACATATTTAATTACACGAGCAACTGTCATGTCAAAAGGACACTACCAGCACACGTTCCGCTCTGCTGACAGCTTCTTTTAAATATTTAGTAATCCAAAGTTGATGTCAGCAAATGTCTTATGGTAATATAATAGGTACATTTTATCATCTCGTGGTATGCTAAGCCCATTCATTCCATTGTGCCAGAAGATTACCATCACGCGTGGGCCTTCTTCTTACCACGCACACTCAACCAAATTTAGTAATTAGTCGTTAAAATTTCTCAGATACTCTAAATTAATTAAATAACTTATACAAGAAGTAATTATGTAGGTGCTTCTACAAATTCATCCCTTTTACTCCCCTTTTGAGTTATAACCATTAGTTATTTACATTATTAAGAACTGCCTCGCAGAGAAGCAATTTAAAGTTAGAAACTTTTAATGCAATTTATAATCATTCTTCGTTTGATCAAACGGACGGATTCTAAAATCAATAAAAGTAAATCCTCTATGAATCCTTCGAAACAGCCAGTTTAAATTGGACGTCATTACATTTTTCTATAGTTTATTTATTAATAACGTCGAATATACTGCTATACATACACAGGATGGTCACTTTAGTACATATGATTTTTTTTCAAAAATTTTCCGATAGTCAAAATATAAAAATTGTATAAGAGTCTTAAGTTCCTTTATTTCAGAAAAATCAACAAAACTTTATTAGAAAAGTGGTTGAGAATTAAAATTTATGTCTAAATACTAAAACGTGGAAAACTATTTAATCATTTTCCAAATAAAAATTTAAAATAACGACTTTACACTTTGAACAAGAGTTTTTTAATATGCATACTATCATTACCAATGTCGTACCTTGTTAAAAATAATTTTTGTGAAATTTTAAAATTGTGTTTATTATCGTTGCAACAAACATGAAATTTTGGTTTCCTAAAAAATTAAAAATCTATGTTGATTTTACAATTACGATTGAATTGGAGTAAAATTATGCGAAATGGATTTGATTTTGATCAACGTATGGCAGGGTTAATGGTGAATATAAAAAAAAAAACATTCTTTTTTTGGAAATACTTAAACATTTTTTCCAAGAATTTTTTTTAAGAGTATGTTTTGATATTTAGACATAACTTTTTTTTGATTACATTTTGCTGAATTTTCTGAAACAATATAACTACTCTTATACAATTTTTATATTTTTAGTCCTACCCTGCATGCTGTTTGAGTTGCAAAATTTCGGAAATAATTTTAATTTTTTTTGTGAAATTAATTAAAAAAATTCCCATATGTTGCACAAAAGCAAAAAATATATTTTTGACGAAAAAAATGTGTCGAAAAAATAATTACCATGATTTTTTTAATTTAGTAGAATAGTTAAAAACTGTTTTTTTTGAATTTTTTTCTCATTTAAATTTCTTCAGATAAGGGTTGTATTTCTTAGACTTAAAATTTTGAGATATTCTGTATTATGGATACCGATATTTTTTTTCCTCAATATCGCCTGGGACACTTTTGACCTCCCTATGCGACTACAGCCACCCTTTTCCCAAAAATATATTTTTTTGCATATCCTTAATGCTATAAATAGCGTTTACAACAAAAATACTCTTCTTTTTATTCAAAATAAATCATTTTGTTGTTAGCTTTTGTGACAAACTGTACATTTTTTTATATTATTTTAGATATGATATGAAATTTTCTTATAACTTTGTGCTTGGCACGAACAAGACGGCACTTGTTTTTAGCGAAAAAAAAACTCAGGTATAAATATTGACGTTCGTCAATTTTTGGTCAGTTTATCGCGACCGTGCTCCGGGATGGGTACGCGTCGCGACGCGTCGGGTCGCGTAATCGTGGATCGTTTTTCGTTTTTAGGTGCATGCTTATCCGTTCTTAGATAGTTTTATTCACAAGTGCTATGGATTTTCCAAATTTTTCGGGATGGTTTCATCAAGAGGATTAAGGAAGGCAACACCAAAGCGGCGGTAGTGGTAAGTACCTTTATCAATTTTTTTTTTTTTTTTGAATTAAATTTTTTTTATAATTAATTAAATTAAATTTTGTTTTTAAAAATTTTTTAGATTTGGATTTTTGTTTAATTTTCTGGAATTTTTATTTTATTTTATTTTATTAAATAAGCTTGTTAAGATCCATATCATTTAAGCCATATTACCAAATGTACTAATTCCAACTTTTTTTCTTCTTCATTTACAGATACCGTCCAAAGAGTGGTAAGTGATTTGCATGGTTTCCCAATAGTGTCAAGATATCGTGATTTTTACAAATCCCAAAATCTTGGCACTTCATCTACTAACTTTTTTTTTTTTTTTAGCAAGTGTAGTACCATTATTGTACATGTATTTCTTCTCAATGTAAATTTCAGGTTACTTCTCGCAGTTGGGAGGGGGGTTCGCGATTTTTTTTTGGGATTGTTTTAAATATCGCGCCGATTTAGGGGAACGCGTATAGGGTGGGGGGTCGCTTGGGGGATGTCAGGTCAGGTTAGGTGTTAGGTATGGTTGGGCGCCCCAACGATGGATTATGGATCGATTCGACGATGGTCAAGGTGGGAAGCATGTTTAATTTTTCTTTTCTTTTTTGGTGGGGAATGCTTGCTCCTCACCCTTTTTTGTACTACACTTGCTAAAAAGTTTCATTTGTTCCTCATTCGGTCAAAAAAAAAAATGACGAATGGGTTGTACACAATTTGGCAAAAAAATATTTGAACAACAATTTTTGTTGTTAATATCAACGGTAATATCAACGGTAATTGCAACGGTAATTGTGCACTTTAACCCTTAACTCTTCCAAAATTCGATTCAAATTTCTATATGTTGTAGTATTCAACAATATACAATATGTTGCGAGCGAAAACATCCCTTCACAAAGTTTTTTCAATTGGGAAATTTAAATCCCTAACATAATATATTTTTTAAATCAAGTCCTCAGCAGAGGGTAGGGTGGTTTAGGGGTTAGGGTTAGATGGTGTAGGGGATAGTGAGGTAGTTTTTAGAGGTATGATGTAGGGGATAGAGTAGGGGTTGTTTGATGGTGCTTGCTGAATGGCATGGGGCATGATGTAGGGGTTAGAGTAGGGGTGGTTTGTTGGTGCTTGATGAATGGCATGGGGCATGATGTAGGGGATAGAGTAGGGGTGGCTTGTTGGTGCTTGATGAATGGCATGGGGCATGATGTATGGGTTAGAGTAGGGGTGGTTTGTTGGTGCTTGATGAATGGCATGGGGCATGATGTAGGGGTTAGAGTAGGGGTGGTTAGTTGGTGCTCGGTGAATGGCACGGGGTGCATGGTGTAGGGGATAGAGTAGAGGTGTTGTGGGTGGTGTAGATACTTTTAATACTCCCTTTCTTCTGCTCAAAAATCACAATTTTCAAAAAGTGGTAAGAAATTTAAATTTTCTAAGGAACGAACTATGTGAAGGGTGGATTCTGCGTCCAACATAATATATTGTAATGCTATTACATACTAAACTTTTAATCGAATTGGGGAACAGGGGGTTAAAGCAAAATCGATCTCGTATAATCGGGGGCAATAGAAATGAATCGCTGATTTTAGAAAAAAAAAACTTCAGTCACATTTTAGTCATACTGAGTTTATCTCATTACCGTGTACTTTAGGGGGTAACACACATACAGTTCTGAACTATACGTGTGTTACCCCTTTATAGTACATGTTAATGCGATAAACTCAACATGGCCAAAATGTGACTTAGGTTGATACTGAAATAAGCGATTCACACACAAATTAAGAAGAGGATCATCAAGGAAGAAATAATGGTCTTGGTCTGCTACACTTCGGACTTGTAAGTTCTCATCAGCGTACCATAAGCAGTTACAACTGCTGGATGCCTCCTAGTGGATTAATAGACCATCGCATACAGCAAGGGAGCTCCATCTATAGCAATCGCTGTAATGTTTAGGTGCTGGAATGTTAAACAATATTCCATTTTAATTGGGGATGCATTACCAACAGGTAACTAATATCCTTAATTAAAAGGGGGTTTTGTTGAATATTATAGTTCCTAATCATTACAGGGATTACCACAGATGATGTTCTGTTATGGAATGGAATGGATTTATTTGGATGGACGAAGATTTTTGGACTTTTCGAGTATTGGACCATTCATATGAGGGCTATACTTTTTCAAAGGATGACCAACTCTACATATGACCGTTTTTGGGGGAAGGAGCCTAGTGACAGTGGCAAGTTTTCCATGAAGAGGGTCAACTCTAAGAAGAGAAACACTGATGCAAGTAAATACAATAGCTGTAGTGTTTTTAGTTCTTATTATTCTTCTAATCCATTGACAAAAAGCCCGAGTCCATCAGGTTGTCAGTTTTGTATCATTACAGATCTTATCTTTTTCTTCCATGGATTTCTTCGAAGAGTGTACCCATAATGTCATACGTAATATGACCAGATTTCACAAGGGCTGAAGCAACAAGGGATGATTTGGTGGTACCTACTGTAAGTTTCTCTTAATATTTTTTTTAGGTCTCAAATTTTTATTCACATGGAAACTCAGTCTAATCCTCTGATGACTGATGGTAAATTTGTAATTAAGACTTACTTTTGAACTATTATTTTTAACTAATTTATTAATCAAATTAGGCAACCAAAATTCAGGTTGCTGTTTTTTTTAATGATTTTAGATATTTTATTTTTGATGGGTTCCCTTAGATGATACCATTTAATTTTACAATGGAATAGAACATCAAGGATTTGTTTGGAAATTAGAACCTACAATTATTCTGTTCAAAGGTTTGAAAGTTGGTTTGCATTTATGTATGATTTGGGATTCACTTTATTGACAAACTTATTTTCAATTAATTAATAATTAATTCTTGAACTACACAATTTTTGCATATTTTCGAAATTTTGTCCAGTAAATCACTTCAGTTTTGATTTTTTTATTCTCTTTAATTCTTCAGTCTTCATTAAAAAAAAAAATTGTATATGTATATGTAAGATTTCATACTTCATCTTTGACTAATTAAAACACTCGACAAATAATTATCCAGATTATAATAATGTTTTGTTTTAATTAGTCAAGTTGAGGTAATTAATTAGATTAGGTTAAATTAGATAGGTAATTTTAGTAGGACTAGAAATAAGTTTTCTTAATTCTAAGTTAGAATAAGTTTAGGTATCTGTAAATTTCAAAATGTATTTTGATGAAGACTGAAGCAGCCAATTTTCATTAGGTACATACTTTAATATATGTGGTCAAATTCAGGGTTAATGTTCTTCTTCTTGTGATGTCTTATTTCCTTTGGGGTAGTTGGTGTAGTTACTTACTTCTGTGGTATGTTAGAAGAAAAGGAATTTTCAAGACTTTCACTGTAATTTATCACAATAAGCAGAAAATTCCTTTTATTACATAAAAATTCGGTGTCATTTACTGGACAATAAGAAAATTCTAAGTAATTTCAGTTTAATAGTTTTTCTCGAAATCATACATAAATTTTGTGGTTTGGACCTACCACCAAAAAAGATCCCTTACGCTCGGTGTACACCACCGATAAGCGTAAGCCATATTTTTCCCGTGAGGGGAGCCTGCAACCCCCATCGGGCGCGTCCCCAGGTGGCGGATAGGGGAACATCTTATGGCACCACCCAAAAGGTAATAGGTGAAATACCTATCGCGGACCAACAGGCATTCAACAACAAGTCAAAAAAGGGCAAATTTTTTAAAAAAAGAACGGTAACAATTCATTGTCCACTAAAAGCAGTGCCCCTAAAGTTTTAACTTTAACAAAATGGTAGTAAAATAAGTAACTCCCTGACTTATTTTACTAGAACTAACTTGGTCTGGACTATAATTAGCCAGTGTACGTCTATTATGATAAAGGACTGTATGTAATAGGTATTTCAACTAATAATAATCCTTTAATAATCCTTTGAATAAATCGATCCCTAAAGATAGCCATGCGTATTAGTTCCTGTAGTTTCTACTATAAAGACAACTAGTTTTCAAAAAATATTACTGAATTTTTTGCAAGAATTTGCAATTTTTCCAGCGATAAAAGCTCAATTTACGTTTCGAGTGAACATGTTCAACATTTTACGATCAGTTTGTGACAAATGTTTTTAGTGTACTCTAGCAATAACATCCATTTTCACAAACGATCTGGTAAATTGTAGCAAGAAAACTGAAATGAATTTATATTACCCTTTGCGACCGCTCAGCGTCCGCAAAATAAGACATTAATTTTAATTTTTCCAAGTTTTACGACCGTGTAAAACTATGAGAATTTCTGCTCGTCTGTGTAGGTAACGTTTTAATTCGGTAGACGACGAAAGGACGAGAAAAGCAGGAAAAGATTAAAAGAGTGCACTTCACTTTGTATCAGCGAGAGAAAAGGTGAATAACCCCGTTTACCCTTTACGTGGTAGTGCAGAGAATTGATCCGAAGAGAACCTACCCCTGAAACTAACTTCCACCATAAAAGAGAAAGTGAACAAGAAAAGCATTTTACAACTTTCCTGAACTAACGTTAAACATAAGGAAAAGATTGATGTGATTAGGAACTATTAAAAAAAAATTATATAATAAATTATATAATTTTCAAAAACCCTCACGACACATAAAATTCTAATTTTCCCTCAATGAAATGACTCGAAATACTTAAATTTCGATTTAATTGGCACAGTAGATGAAAAAAGGTGAAGGCGCTAGGGGATGATGATTTTTTTTAATTCTCCTCCGTACCACCTACGTCTGACATTTTAAGGGAAAATCTTATAAATAGTTATAGAAGTATATTAGAGGCAGAAACAGGAACATAGGGGAATCTACTGTGCATTAGATTATACTTCAGAAATAGTTAGTGAAAATTCATGTTCTAGTTTTCGAGAAATTTAAAGATTGTCACAGGGTGAAAAAGAGGTGGAGAAGTATAGAAGAAAATTAGAAACAGGAAGATAGGGGAATTTGTCGTATATTAGATTTTACCTCGCAAATAGTTAGAGAAAATTGACGTTCCAGTTTTCGAGGAACGTAAAGATTTTCTCAGGGTAAAAAAAGGGGAAGGCGCTAGGGGATGACAATTTTTTATTCTCCTCTACGTACTTATAGAGGAATATTAGAGGCAGAAACAGGAACATAGGGGAATCTATTGCAGATAAGATTACACTTTAGAAATAGTTAATGAAGATTGATGTTCCAGTTTTCGAGGAACGTAAAGATTTTCTCAGAGTAAAAAAAGGTGGGGTTGCTAGGGAATGAAAATTTCTTTAATTCTCCTCCTTGTCACGTACATACCACTTTCTTGAGGCAAATCTCATACATACATAATTAGAGAAGATCTAAATTTTTGTTTGTCGAGTCCGTGGACTCGTGAGGTTCAATAACGCGATCCGTCACGATTTTGCATTCAAATAGCCCTCCCTGACCAGGACTAACCATAATAAACGTCCGTTGCGTCGTGTCGGCGGCGTCGTCCGTCGACTGATCACAGATTCCGATCGTTCTGATGCAAATGTGAGAACGGAACCGTCAAACGAGCACGTAATACCTACATACACATAGACAAACATATAGGTAGTCTAATGTCTATCGTGGTCTTTGATTTGTCGCCTTGTATTTGATGCCAGTTTACAGTATTTAACCAGGCGCGTTTAGGCGCAAGGCGGAACGATTCATATGTTAATGATTAGGTGCACGCATATCTTCACTTCGTTAGCACGGAATCGTTTCGTTCCTATCTTATTATGAGTGCTAACGAGATTTCATAGGCGTGAGTGTAGGTATAATTATTAGACAGAAACACAAAAGAAACAGAAAAATATTGTATTCAACCCCAATTTAAAAAAATTAATTGTTCTCTCTTTGCACCTTCATCAATTTATAATTTTGGTAGATACAAATAACTTTTTGTCTTTTCAATAGTTTTGACCATTACCCAGAACACATTTTGTCCAATTTTTTGTTTTTTCTATCGTCATTTCATTGTTTCAGACTTTTTCCTCATTAAAACGTTTCTAATTACAAAAACTGACGTTACGTTACGTCCGTACTAAATCATTAATCTTTATTTCAAATTATCTGTTCGTGCATTCAATTTGGCGGCTAGTTACATCATATATGAGCCGTGCTCTCGTCATGCTCATATGTATATCCCCTTTTCTACGTACATATGTTCACAATATGACCACGCTGACCATAGCAAATTGCTTCAGGAAGTGGAGAATGTACACTTTTTTTTATTTATTTATATTTGACTGCCTGTGCACAAAAGTGAAACCAAAAATATATTTTTTTTTTTAACTTTTAATTTACAAACATGCTTTTAGTTGAAACAGAATTAATCATCTGCTATTAACCTACAGCTTGCGCCATATATTCATGTACTATGTACATGATTAAGTGCAACCCTACACAGGATTAATTTCATTATTTTTGTATGGTTTCGTCTTGTGTGTACATCGTCAGTAATGGCTATGTTAAACATTCAACACAACGTCACAAATGAAAATAAATTTTGCTGTATTTGCATTTTTTTTTTATCATGAAGTAGTTAAAATTATATCACAAAATAATGTGAAAATCAATTATTAAGTTCTTATTATCTTTTTATGAAATTCATTATCTAGAGTAGGTATCTGATTAGATACCAGGCGCCACATCGCGCTCCTTTATAGACGCGTTCGCCGAGTCCAACAGTATTATATACAGGAAAAAGATTGTGTAACGTCACCAGAGAATCTTTAGATTGAAATATATCTGCACATTGTTGCTTTATCTTTGATAGGTAACGAATATCAATAATAACTTTTCATTAACAAACCATTTCCAGTTATTATAAAAAATCTGTGCACCCATTGATTAAAAGTTGTATTAAAAGTTTTAACATAGATCAATACAAAAGATTAATGCTCGAGTTCTAAAACACGGTAAGCTCCAACAATAGCCAATTTCTGAAGATAAAGAGATGTAGAAGTTAAACTTTTGAGTAAGTTCTTCTCTGCGAGTGGTTTGTGTCCATTTGGATTAGTTCCGCACACAAAGCACAACCAACTGCCGCCCTAAAGTTTCTCAAGACTTTTCAGTTCCGATGCGACCTATCTCACAATCATAAGTTGCTATTAAATTCATTTTATAACTTTGTTTATGTAGTTTATCAGACAAAATTACAAAATGCTTCGCTCAAGTTAATTACTGCAGTTGTGTGTTGCACTAAATGTGTTAAGTGTGCCAAAAATCTATTAATATTTATTTCACGATCTAATTTTGGATATAAAACTAAATAGTTATAATGTTACTTATTACTAAAAGTAGAGATACAATTTCAATTACGAAAGTAGCAGCATCTCGTAGGTATGTAATTGAATTATAAACGAAACCGAAGATCGTGAAGCAATTACGTTGAGTAAGATAATAATGTAGATGTAAAAAAACAAAGAACAAAACGTGCTCATCCATGTTAAACCGAGACGATCCGAAACTTAATTAAGTAAAAGACTAAAAGACCGCCCACGAAACAATCACCGTCGAATTTTCTATCACAAAACGTGTACGACATGAATTACGTCGACGGCATAATAATTACTAGTCAAAGATTCACGTCACGATAACGAATATTTCGAATAGCCCCTAAATCAAAAGCAATTTTTTGGCAGATTATCTATGAAAGAATCGGAATTGCTAATGGAACATTAGCAGCACTTTTAACTCGACGTCGAAACGTGTTATCGTCCTAGAAGATCTGTGAATTATTCAGTAGCTGCTTTACGAACAAATTGACAAAAAAAATCAAAGGCTACATCAAATAGACTATGTGTTTTTCTATAAAACAGAAAAAATACTTTATATTTTTACCAAAAAATAATCGGTGTCGGAATTTCCTTTCATCTACAGTCAAATTCACTAAAAATAAGTATGTAGTCACTTAGGCGCCCTCATAATAATAACAATGTGTGACAATATCATCTCTTCTAACCTTTTGACCCGAACTCGTTTGTTTGTTCGGAGAGGAAACAATTTTTGTAATTCCTACACGAGAGGTAATTGCAGAGCATCACGCCAACAATTTCTCCATTTGCCAGAACGATATGCATCACGTGAGAAAATAGAAAGAAAAATGAATGAAATTCTTCCCTATCGCTATGAGAAAACTTAAGGACTCCTCAAGCACTTTTAAACATTTCAGTTGTAAAATAAAACTTTATAAAAATTATTAATTAAGACGACACTAAATTAAATATCTGCAACACTGTAACATTTCCATGTTGAAAGATCTACCAGACGTTTCCTCATCAGCTGCGAAGTACTCTCCCTGGAGTTCTTTTGGCAAGTGAGACTCGCATGCGGGTAGCGGTGCTTTTTATATCCACCAAGTAAACCGCGGTTCCTGATTGGTCGCTCTGTTCGACTAGTTGACTAGACCAATCAGAAACCGCGGTTAGCCTGGCGGATATATATAGAACGGCTACACGCATGCGAGTGGTCTCACTTATCAGCGGAACGCCGAGAGGAGTACTTCGACCACGCAAACATATTTGAAGATGTCATCCGCAGCTGATAATGAAACGTCTGGTAGATCTTTCCGCCGAACTATAATTCCGGTAATTTATTTGTAAGCGCCCGTAATAAAGTTGTTAAAGCTATTGATAGACTTCATTACTGTAAAGCTCTCGGCTGAAGGAGTTAAAAGTGTTAAAAGATGCAGCGGACACTTTTGAATAAATTACTTTAAAATATATGTACATGAAGACCCACCTTTCGTTGGTTGTTAGCTGATTTAAAAGTGCAATAAATTTTATTGGTAATCGACTCGAACGATGCCGGCATATAATCAAAAAAGGCTATTTTTTCGCCTCCCAATAAATTTTATAATCAATAAAACCTTCAGCAGCCGCAAACGTAAATAATAGCCTTCTCAAAAAGTTGACCATCTTCACCGTTATTACCAAAATTACACAGTACCTACTCCCCCAAAGCTTATTCGTGGCAAAAGCTTTAAAAAAAGCTCGCAACTAACAACCCATAATTTTAAAATTATTTTATTGCAAAATTCGTTTACTGGAAACACCTTATAAAAACGTTCAAAAGATCGGTTAGTTAGTGAGCTAATACATCTAGCTATTACAATAAAATTAATCTATGGTTCTTCGAGCCGAATTAGAGACGCTGCAACGGCTTATAGCGAACATAGATCCTCATCCGGCTCGAAGGACCACGTAAAAAGTTGCCAACAAAAATTGAAAAAAATACAAGACAAAGGCAGCAGATGAAAAAAAGCCAGCAGCAGCAGTTAACTAATTATATAGGAGAGGCAGAATAGGAACCCGAATTGATTGTTCCCTTTATTGAATTAAATTGTCGTCTGGACAATTAATTTCCTCAAGCAGTTGCGTACTCGTGCTGCACTTAACAAGCTAAAACGACACTGTTGGACCTAAGCAAGCGTAAGAAGTAATGTGTTCGTTTATTATTAAAAGACACGTTTGGTGAATTTGCAACAGGAAACCAAGTCACTACGTTATGCTATACGGACAGACGGTGGGGTCGAAAGGATTTGAAAGGATTCATGGTGAACCCGTACACGTGGAGCTAATAATAAAACTGAGAACACATGCTCTCCTCCTTCTACACATACAACAATAAACGTATCGATTAAACGTTCATTTCCTCTTCTTGAACGGGTAAATAAACCAATAAGTGCAAGAAATCCGAAAGGATTTGTATAAAAAATTACTTTTACTAGGAATAAGTGTAGAGCCAGTATGCAACGAAATAAATTTAAAATTCTCGTGACAGATTCCGCCTGAGACATCCAATTTAAGTTTTAATTATTAGTCTTTCATTCCAAACGTATGCTTTTTTATGGGTTTTCTGCTACTTTAATGTTCCTAGACGAAAAGGAACGCAGTACCATGAATAATAAAAGTGTTATTAAACTACCCATAAATTCACATCCAAATGAAGCAACATATTTTACGTTGTAATACCTACTAACTAACTGCTTTTGATACCAGAAAACATCAAAAGTTAAAAAAAAAAAAAACCATTTACCCATATCAGGCAAAATCCTACTTATATTCCATGTCATTACGTTGTTTTTTTTTGGTCACCCTATAAATAAACGACGTAGCATTCAAGTGAGTAAGAGCTTGAATATGATCTCTATTGGATCCGAACCCTTTCTTGTCTTGATGTTTTAGGGGGCATTCCTCGAACGGTGCGTCCTAATAGCTTTTGTCTTCTTTGGCAGCAGGGCTCTTGTCAAAAGAACACATTTTAATGGAACGTACACGTATTGTCACCAGGCTTCGCGAATAATAGGTACCTACCTAGTCATCAAGTAGCTGCTGAAAGCAGACGAGGGTAGGAAACTCGGAATTTTCAGGGAGACGGATAATGTCGTTAAGAATACTCTAGAAAGACGTTCTCAATTGGAACTAAAAAAAATTTTAGTTGATAGAAACGAACAAAAAAGGAAAATTAACTCGATGCTCCCTACTGGTTATTTGATTTGTTTCATTTTGAAATTAATATTTTAAGAAAGTCACAAGTGCGCCAAAGTCTGCAGCAGTTACCTAAGGTTCCATTACACTCACGTTTTAGTTCATAGAAATGAAGCAGAATGAGCAACCTGCCTCGCCTGAGGAACAAAAACTCATTAGCATTCATATCTGTCTAGTATGTACTCAAACTTTATAACGTCTTGATAGAACAGTTGATTATTCTTTATAATTTATTCCCACTGCGGTTTCCGTATGAAATACGACTCCCTCCTCCTAAAGCGCTCGAAAAATTGGGACAAATGTCTCCTAGAGTAATAATTTAGCACATATATGTGGTTAAAAAATTGACGAGAAAGATGAGAAGGCGAGACGTCATAACATAGTGAGAGCGATAGGTTGCGAGAAGTAGAAAGAAACAGAAAATGGTGAGAGGTAGCGATAAAGGAATGGGGAGAGGTTGTGAGAACGATATGGCGAGAAATTGCAAGGTAGAGACAAGGCGGAAGAGGGGGGGAGTGGACGAGAAGTTGCTAGATGAACCTGGCGAGAGGTTGAAAGATCGATATGGTGAGAAATTGGAACGTAGACAAAGCGAAAGGCCACGAGGGTGGACGAGAGGTTGCCAGACGAATGTGGCGAGAGGTTGTAAGATCGATATGGCGAGAAATTGGAAGGTAGACAGGACGAGAGGTCGCGAAGGTGGACGAGAGGTTTCTAGAGGAATGTGCTGAGAGGTTGCAAGATCAATATAGCGAGAAATTTGATGGTAGATAGGACGAGAGGTCGCGAAGGTGGACAAGAGGTTTCTAGACGAATGTGGTGAGAGGTTGCAAGATAAATATGGCGAGAAATTGGATGGTAGACAAAGCGAAAAGTCGCGAGAGTGGACGAGAGGTTGCTAGACGAATGTGGAGAGAAATTGCAAGGTAGAAACAAGGCGGAGAGGTCGCGAAGGTGGACGAGAGGTTGCTAGATGAACATGGCGAGAGGTTGCAAGATCGATTTGGCGAGAAATTAGAAGGTAGACAAATCGAAAGATCGCGAGGGTGGACGAGAGTTTTCTAGACGAATGTGGCGAGACGTTGCAAGATCGATGTGGCGAGAAATTGCAAGGTAGAAACAAGGCGGAAGTGGGCGAGAGGTTGCTAGATGAACTTGGCGAGAAGTTGTAAGATCGATGTGTCGAGAAATTGGAAGGTAGACAAAGCGAAAGGTCGCGAGGGTGGACGAGAGGTTTCTCGACGAATGTGGCGAGAGGTTGTAAGATCGATATGGCGAGAAATTAGATGGTAGACAAAGCGAAAAGTCGCGAGAGTGGACGAGAGGTTGCTAGACGAATGTGGAGAGAAATTGCAAGGTAGAAACAAGGCGGAGAGGTCGCGAAGGTGGACGAGAGGTTGCTAGATGAACATGGCGAGAGGTTGCAAGATCGATTTGGCGAGAAATTAGAAGGTAGACAAATCGAAAGATCGCGAGGGTGGACGAGAGTTTTCTAGACGAATGTGGCGAGACGTTGCAAGATCGATGTGGCGAGAAATTGCAAGGTAGAAACAAGGCGGAAGTGGGCGAGAGGTTGCTAGATGAACTTGGCGAGAAGTTGTAAGATCGATGTGTCGAGAAATTGGAAGGTAGACAAAGCGAAAGGTCGCGAGGGTGGACGAGAGGTTTCTCGACGAATGTGGCGAGAGGTTGTAAGATCGATATGGCGAGAAATTAGATGGTAGACAAAGCGAAAAGTCGCGAGAGTGGACGAGAGGTTGCTAGACGAATGTGGAGAGAAATTGCAAGGTAGAAACAAGGCGGAGAGGTCGCGAAGGTGGACGAGAGGTTGCTAGATGAACATGGCGAGAGGTTGCAAGATCGATTTGGCGAGAAATTAGAAGGTAGACAAATCGAAAGATCGCGAGGGTGGACGAGAGTTTTCTAGACGAATGTGGCGAGACGTTGCAAGATCGATGTGGCGAGAAATTGCAAGGTAGAAACAAGGCGGAAGTGGGCGAGAGGTTGCTAGATGAACTTGGCGAGAAGTTGTAAGATCGATGTGTCGAGAAATTGGAAGGTAGACAAAGCGAAAGGTCGCGAGGGTGGACGAGAGGTTTCTCGACGAATGTGGCGAGAGGTTGTAAGATCGATATGGCGAGAAATTAGATGGTAGACAAAGCGAAAAGTCGCGAGAGTGGACGAGAGGTTGCTAGACGAATGTGGAGAGAAATTGCAAGGTAGAAACAAGGCGGAGAGGTCGCGAAGGTGGACGAGAGGTTGCTAGATGAACATGGCGAGAGGTTGCAAGATCGATTTGGCGAGAAATTAGAAGGTAGACAAATCGAAAGATCGCGAGGGTGGACGAGAGTTTTCTAGACGAATGTGGCGAGACGTTGCAAGATCGATGTGGCGAGAAATTGCAAGGTAGAAACAAGGCGGAAGTGGGCGAGAGGTTGCTAGATGAACTTGGCGAGAAGTTGTAAGATCGATGTGTCGAGAAATTGGAAGGTAGACAAAGCGAAAGGTCGCGAGGGTGGACGAGAGGTTTCTCGACGAATGTGGCGAGAGGTTGTAAGATCGATATGGCGAGAAATTAGATGGTAGACAAAGCGAAAAGTCGCGAGAGTGGACGAGAGGTTGCTAGACGAATGTGGAGAGAAATTGCAAGGTAGAAACAAGGCGGAGAGGTCGCGAAGGTGGACGAGAGGTTGCTAGATGAACATGGCGAGAGGTTGCAAGATCGATTTGGCGAGAAATTAGAAGGTAGACAAATCGAAAGATCGCGAGGGTGGACGAGAGTTTTCTAGACGAATGTGGCGAGACGTTGCAAGATCGATGTGGCGAGAAATTGCAAGGTAGAAACAAGGCGGAAGTGGGCGAGAGGTTGCTAGATGAACTTGGCGAGAAGTTGTAAGATCGATGTGTCGAGAAATTGGAAGGTAGACAAAGCGAAAGGTCGCGAGGGTGGACGAGAGGTTTCTCGACGAATGTGGCGAGAGGTTGTAAGATCGATATGGCGAGAAATTAGATGGTAGACAAAGCGAAAAGTCGCGAGAGTGGACGAGAGGTTGCTAGACGAATGTGGAGAGAAATTGCAAGGTAGAAACAAGGCGGAGAGGTCGCGAAGGTGGACGAGAGGTTGCTAGATGAACATGGCGAGAGGTTGCAAGATCGATTTGGCGAGAAATTAGAAGGTAGACAAATCGAAAGATCGCGAGGGTGGACGAGAGTTTTCTAGACGAATGTGGCGAGACGTTGCAAGATCGATGTGGCGAGAAATTGCAAGGTAGAAACAAGGCGGAAGTGGGCGAGAGGTTGCTAGATGAACTTGGCGAGAAGTTGTAAGATCGATGTGTCGAGAAATTGGAAGGTAGACAAAGCGAAAGGTCGCGAGGGTGGACGAGAGGTTTCTCGACGAATGTGGCGAGAGGTTGTAAGATCGATATGGCGAGAAATTAGATGGTAGACAAAGCGAAAAGTCGCGAGAGTGGACGAGAGGTTGCTAGACGAATGTGGAGAGAAATTGCAAGGTAGAAACAAGGCGGAGAGGTCGCGAAGGTGGACGAGAGGTTGCTAGATGAACATGGCGAGAGGTTGCAAGATCGATTTGGCGAGAAATTAGAAGGTAGACAAATCGAAAGATCGCGAGGGTGGACGAGAGTTTTCTAGACGAATGTGGCGAGACGTTGCAAGATCGATGTGGCGAGAAATTGCAAGGTAGAAACAAGGCGGAAGTGGGCGAGAGGTTGCTAGATGAACTTGGCGAGAAGTTGTAAGATCGATGTGTCGAGAAATTGGAAGGTAGACAAAGCGAAAGGTCGCGAGGGTGGACGAGAGGTTTCTCGACGAATGTGGCGAGAGGTTGTAAGATCGATATGGCGAGAAATTAGATGGTAGACAAAGCGAAAAGTCGCGAGAGTGGACGAGAGGTTGCTGGACGAATGTGTCAAGAAATTGCAAGGTAGAAACAAGGCGGAGAGGTCGCTAAGGTGGACTAGAGGTTGCTAGATGAACATGGCGAGAGGTTGCAAGATCGATTTGGCGAAAAATTAGAAGGTAGACAAATCGAAAGATCGCGAGGGTGGACGAGGGTTTGCTAGACAAATGTGGCGAGACGTTGCAAGATCGATGTGGCGAGAAATTGCAAGGTAGAAACAAGGCGGAAGAGGTCGCGAAGGTGGACGAGAGGTTGCTAGATAAACATGGCGAGAGGTTGCAAGATCGACTTGGCGAGAAATTAGAAGGTAGACAAATCGAAAGATCGCGAGGGCGGGCGAGAGTTTGCTAGACGAATGTGGGGCGAGACGTTGCAAGATCGATATGGCGAGAAATTGGATAGTAGACAAGACGAGACATCGTGAGAGTGGACGAGGTGTTGCTAAACGAATATGGAGAGAGGTTGCAAGATGATAAGGATAAAAGGTTGCAATAAGAATAGAACAAGACTACAAAAAAGAATCAACAAATGAGGCATAAAGTTTATAAATAAAAGATGTTGGTAAAGAGATAAGTATTCAAAATGATGTTATGATACAAAAAGGGTAACTTTACAAAATTTATGCCCATCAGTGATCTATGCTAATACCGTAACAAGTGTTGAGGTTTGTGAATTCTTATTTCGTTCGCGTATTGCAGACACCGACTGGTGTGGAAGTGTCATTTGGCTAAATGCCATTATCAAGAAACTTTTATAGTCGAAACTTTAGTTCGATTCGAGCCAGCCAGCGAACGCGTTATGAATAATTCGATTTCTTTCGAAATACGAAACAATCTTCTATTAGAAACATGAAACCACTTTAATACCCATCCACATACACATATGTATCAGTGCATTTTTTTCAGTTTTATTAGCCAAGTGTTTATCTCTGAGTGTGGCAGAGGGTGAAAACCGAGAATCCTGAATTTCATATTATTCATTGGGTTTCCAGTTTATCGGAAATAGGGTATTCCCACATATCCAGCGCGAAATATAAATCCGAGAATCGGTTGCAGGTGCGAAAAGAGCACTTCGCAGCCAATTTTTCGCCACTCCTTTTCATCCCTCGTGCAGACGTATATTCAATTGCCGAGATTTTAATCTCAGAAACTGCATTTGTCATTTGTCATGGCACGAATCTCCGGATACGAATGAGATTATTTGCATGAAAGACGAGCTAGTAGTCTTCTTCTTCTTCTTCTTCTTCGTTTTCTCACAACACTATACAGTGATTTAAAATGGAAATTATATTCAATATTCAAATTTTTACTTCCTGCTGACGTATTTAATGTAATATTGAACTGGGTCATTTTGGTGTTCTTTAAGACTTCTTGTTATCTTTCTGTCAGTCTTTCCTTCATAATAATTTTTTTATTGATGGTTTCTGATCACCATGTATATAGTGAGTGTGTGTTTAATCTAAACCAAATCGGAACTGAACCAAAACGAGACGACGAGGATGAGATGTCTCTTAAGAAATATAAGATGGGACAAGAAATACCTAGGTATGTATCATGAAATTCGCTCAGCTTTCTGTAGTACTACCATAGAATGGGCATTCTTTCTGTCTCTTTGTTTTTACATTAATCGAGAATAATACCCGCATTCACGGTCCACGACGTTTTATTACGGAATACGTTTGATTAAATCACATCGAGGTTGTTGTCGGTTTTAAATTCACGACCGTCATGTCATCTCGTGCATTAAGAAATTGAAGAAGTTTTCCGATTTAGGAAGATCCGAGTGATTTTATTTGTTTTTGGTTGTTACTAACAGTCACGGGTCCAAGTGGACCGAATCAATTTATGGATGAGTTAGTCTTCTTTTAAAATATCTTTCATTAAGTATATTTTCTTCGAGTGATTCTGGAAAATCACTAGGTACACAACCATCAAGAAAATTTAACCTGGTTTATTGGAGTATTTAAGGGTGGATTTCTTTAAATTACAAAGCTCTACGTTTGATAAATAATTAAAAATATTTTCGTTGATCCAAAAGTTTCTTATTTATTAATCCAGGAACGTCCCAATTTTCCTCCAGATGATAACAAACAATAAATTAAACATTTCTCCTGTTATTATTTAAAAACAAACAAAGAAAATAATTTGTTTCGCACGTATGACGCTTTCTAGTGCGCTCAATTTTTTTGCCAGCACTAATTGCTAATTGCTGGAAGCGCAAATGCTGACCATTCATACTCGCCAACACGAATGTGTACATTTTATGAATGAAATACCTAGTCAGAGCAGAAGAACAGGAATCCTGTTAGTTTCGTTCCCATACAAATGCTTAATTGAACCTGTGTGAACAAGTACAGTTTGTATGACATCCGTTTTTGGTACGACAAAATTTAGTTTCAAAAGTTATAAAAATATGAATGATAAGAATTTTAATTTATGGAAAAAAATGATACTAAAACTTTCACTTAGTTTATTAAAAAATTAATTAATAAATTAAATGTAAGTTTTAGTGTCCATAAATAAGTAGTTCGTTATGATTAACTTTGATATAGTAGAGGCGAAATCGATCAAAAACAAAATTGCTTTACAAGCATTTATTTGAAAAATTCTAATACGTTACAGGGTAGAAATTGACGCAATCAAAGCCCTTATTGTGATGACCCGAATCGAAAGGGCGGCATTGTGTACACCTATAAGTGAAATACCGCTCGATATATGATGTCAAGAGGTCAAACAGGAATTCGCTTTTTAATAAAAAAAAAACCCTTCACGTAATTGATTTTTAGATCGATAACGAAAAACTGATGTAAGTACTTATAGGTTCAATAAAACCTCTTCACTACTACAACCCCTGTAATTTAATATTAACTCTAATGTTTTTATATTAAACTTTTAGCAAATTTAATTAATTACAACCGTCTTTAATACTTAACAAACAACGTGAGGATCAAAAAGGATTCTCCAACCCCAAAACTTACTTACTTTTCAGTAACTGTCGTCTTCAATCGCTTAATTAAAAGTTCTTCGAACATTTTTTGCCTACGTTTTTGCGTTAGGGTTAAGCTCTTTAAAATTAAAAAAAAATCCGATATTTGTATTCCTTAATGCCTCAATTTTTATAAAATAAGTCGTCAAACTTAAGACTGATTATACTCAATGAAAAGAAGATTAACTTTGGCCACAATAAATTTTTTTGCTATAGTAAAATTTGGGCGCATTCGCGTTCCCTGGAAGATGTGTGTTGTAAAAGTAAACAAGAACAAAGGCAAGCGATAAAAGTGCTGAGGATGCAATAAAGAACCCCGTTTTATTAGGGTCAGGAAATTGAAGGACCTCAAGGTGACGAATGGACTAATTCAAATTGTGAACAGCCGGTACGTGATATTGCAAAATTGGTTTTGTCCAGTGTTTTATTAGCGCAAACAAGAAGAAAATTGGTTCGTAAAAGTATCATAGTTAATTTTGCAGTCTTTGAACCTCTGTCCCATCGCTTATGTCTCTGTGTTAGATGTTGAGAGATACAGTAGACCGCAATGTAAATTTTCATTAGCGATTCTGAACTTGTTACGTCTCATCAGCACGCCATAGGCAGTCCCCACCACCAGACAAATGTGCAACGTTTGTAGAGTCAGTAAAGTCCATACTTCTGGAAGATTTTCCTTCAAAAGCTCTCCCGTTTTAATTGCGCCATTTATCTTATCACGAACCAGCAAAAATGAGGTTACATTCTCACAAAGTCATAATTCAAAACGTTTCCACAAAGACATTTTCTGACCTAAATGTTTTCCATGCTTTTCTATCCTCATGCAGCATTTGTATGTACATAATGTCGTTGCATCTTTCGAATTTATCATTTTATTTCACCCCTTAACATCCGCCATTACATCCTTTCGTTTAAATGTAAAATAGTTTGCAGTGAAGATAGGTAGTAGAAGTGTTAAATATTCTTTGCACACTTTAGCCAGCTTCATATTTCACATGTGCCGCAGAATGAGCAGCAGCAGCAGCAGCAGCCTCCTGTTCAGTCACTGGAGCACGTCTCGCCTCCTGAGCTGCCTTCCTAGTTTCATATTCATACGAGTCATGCACCAAATGCTAATGGCAGGCTGAGGTTCATTATTCAAAGAACTAAAATGTCTCGGGGAATGTTTGCCCTCTTTTCTCCATGTGCCAGAATAGTAAACAACCAACGAACAACTAACAAGTGCAAAAGAACTTTCCACCAACTATCGAAGCTTTATCACAATGAGGGTTGTGCTAAAAATCCAAGGGTTGCAAATCTTTTAGCCACTTATTTAATCCAAATTATTTTACGTTTACTTGGCAACCACAGAATCATTTTTTTTTTCGTGTCCCTAAGCTTTTGGGATACTAAAACCCCAAAGTGGTTGTTTATTTCAATTCTTTGCTTCCTCTTGGCGTTGATTTCAATATAAACATAGAAAGCCCTCCAGTGCAAAGAATTTCGTTATCAATAGATAGAAAAACTTTTTGAATTTAGCAATTGCATGGTTTAATTATTATGCAAACCGAGATTTCCTCGCCGAAAACAATTAGTCTGAAATGGAAGATTTTCTTGATTTTTTGAGAGTTTGTCGCTTTGCTTTAATCACTAATAATGAGAAATTGATTTTTCTAACTAATTCTTCAAACTGGAAAAAATTCTTTTGTCCAATGTCTCTATTGTTGGGACTCTTACATCCCCATTTTGATTTTCACATAGAGGAACGTGTTATATAAATTCAGTTGTTGTTTCCATATGTAAATATACCTCACAAGTCGATTTCTATGGATACTCCAGAAAGTTGTAATCGTTATTCCAGTTTTAAGTCATAAAACATACCGTTACCATTTTACAAGTCATTTGAAATGTTGTTTTATGACAGTTGTAACGCTTTAACAAGATGAAATAAGACCATAATTCGGAGGCCACCTTCCGAAGTGGAATTCTGGTTATGATGAGGTTTATGGATGTTAAGTGGCTCAAGAACAAACATAAACGGATATGCATTATATTATATTTAGTTCATGAAATATTTATTGATGAGATAGGTAATTATTTCAAGTATGACATTTTCCAAAATTCTGACATTGTTCTACTGGTGGGTATGTTAATCTTCTTGGGAATGCATCAAAGGCACCGCAAATAGGATTTAGGTACCTGTTTATATGTATGTGTGTATTCATTCAAGCATGTATTTGCAGCGAGGTGCTTTAATTAACTAATTAATGTCTTAGCCGCTGTAATGAGTCTTGACCACAGTATTATCTGAATCATTGCTATACAAGGCGATTTCTAATTGCAATTGCAATAATTTGTCACGAATTACAAACGCCAAAAAAAATTGCTACAAGATGGAAAAAAATATATGTTTTTGTACTTTTATTAAGCCCAAAATTTTGGGGCATCATTAAATCAACGAATAAAATTTCAAAATTAACTAATTTTTTCCCAAGTCGATAATCTCTTCTGGCAAGTTAACAAATGAGGAGAACGTCATCGATTAAAAAGAACTAAAGTGCCGCTGTTTGAGGAAGTGGTCGACTTTTACTTTTTTCTTTTTTTTAATTCTGATTAGAAATTTTGTAAGCTGCAGGAAAGAGCAATGCGATGCTCTAACATCATCAGTGGAGCGGGTGAGATAGCGTGAAAATTGATACGACAAATTAAACGTCTGTATTAGTGAGTAGGTAAGCCCGCGAGTATAACGACGGACCATCAATTACTCACTCGGCAGGAAGGTACTTTCGGACTTTTTGTCCGCATTGTAGAATTTATGTTTGAATACGGAGGATAAATGAAGCGAGACAGTTTTTTTTTTTTTTAAAGAAATATTCCTTTTTTAATAGCATTAGAGCCGAAATCCTCATAAATCCAATTTATAACAAATTGATAGCGATAAATAACTAACACGAAACGTCGAAATTTTAAGCCCGTTATCTAAAAAAAAGAAATTGAACGAAATTTATAAATTACATTATCAATTAATTGAACTTCAAAATTAATTAGTATGTAAGTATAGGTTCGAATTCATCCACGTTTTTAAATGTTTACGATTCCCAAAAATAAATAAAATAAGTTATTTCTATCTGTATTAATTAGGGACAAGTTAGTAGCCATATAAACGAAAATGAGCAGGTAATCAATTCAATCAGATTTAATAAGTAGACGGTGCATGATAATTTACAACTCAATTAAAATCAAATAACTACGTTAACTTAATAATAAAGCCAACTTTAAAACACTCATAAATCCCTGATGGGTAATAAAATTCTAGCCCAAATTTATTACACGTAAAATAGTTTATTTATTGAAAATTGCATAATAAAATCGCAACGAAAATTGTCCAACTTGACCCAATTTTGTTGAAAAAAATTTTCCGTAAAAGATTAAATATAAAATTAAATAATATAATTTCTTTTTTTTAATTGTCCTTAGTTTCCTTTTTATTGGGGTACATACTTAGTGATGTTGCCACAACGCATAAAATTAGTCACAAATGCAAACATAAGTTAGTCGAACATATTGACAACAAACACGTATACTTACAGCATTGTTTCAACCGATCTGGAACTAAAATTAAAGCTCAATCAATTTTTTATCTAAATCATTTTGGATCTCTGATTTATTTTTCTATAAATAAATATTCCTAATTGTTTGAGCGCGAAAAGTAGATGAGGGGATGTAGCCAAAAAAAAAATCAATTAGGAGTTAAAAGGAATAAGTTTAGCCTTTTTTTATTTTATTTCATTAGTAAAGTGAAGACCATAAAATTTTAATGTTGAAAGGTCTTGTTACTGGGGCACCGAAACAAACCCTAATGAACTGGAAAACTACCCCCTTTATAATATTCCCTAAATTTCTGTTTAAAACTTATTTTATTTTGATTAGGTATGAATTCCAAAATTATTATACAGGATGGCCCCTTTAAGTACGTATTCGAAATTTGTCTTCAATTTAACTCTATGATTACAACTGACGCATAACGTTGAAAGTTATCAATATTCAAGAAAAAATGATATTTAAATTTTGTGCTTCAAGTTTTAATTTTTTTTTTAAGACCAACAACAAAGACTTTCTTAAACAAACAAAATGTGCTTCTTCTAGGCCAGTGTCATTTACAAACGTGACTGATTTAACAGCCCATTGTAGTATTCCCTTTTACAGATAAAGAACAAAAGAAGTTTTAATTAAGATCCGCCTACGAAATGTAAAGTCTTCTATGGCATCCTGACAGTCGCGAAACTGACGCTTTCTTGCGAGATACCTACACCTAGTTATAATTGTTCTTTGAAATTTTGGCATCAACATGAATGAAAGCGATAAAAAGACTATTGAAAATAAAAAGTTATACGATTCAATCTAATTTGCATAGCAGTTTGCATTTATATTTGCTTTAATTTTTACTGATGGAACTTGATGTTATCTATAAGTATCTCGTCATAAAAAACACTTAAAAGCGCCCATAATATTCGCAGTAAAGGTCAGAATAAGTTCAGACGATGCAGCCGCTCGTTGAAAAACATTCGTTAATTAATCATAAACTTGACTGTTATCCGCATTTTTCAGTTTTACATTCTTTATTTAATTTTTGCGTTTTGCGTTAGATAAAATTTTATGTTTGCGAATAAATCTTGTAAAAATATATACTGACTTAATTAATTACCGACATAAAACAACCAAAGTTATTGATTATTCCTGAAATTTATTCAGTAGACGTAAAGTAATTAATTAATTTAACGGTACAATTAATATAAAAACGAACTACAGGCAATAAATAATAATTAAATAATTATTTTGGGTGTCTTGGCGACGTCGCTTAATAATAGGTACAATGCAATGAACGTTCCTTTTTCAGTACATTCTCTTACACTGAGTAGAAAGGTGGCTATGCTCCGATACTTGTACCGCGAAGTGGTGGGAGCACTGGGGCGTGGTCCACCCACCACTTCACAGTATAAATATCAGAGCACAACACGTTCTACGCTCAGTCGATGAGTTATGGATGAATTATGCGTTCTTATCCCCGATGCAAAACGTTTTTCCTGAAGGGTACTTTTGTGTAATAAGTTTTTTTTTAATTATATAAAAATATAAAATTTCAACAGCAAAGTGCTTCTTTGTCTTTTTAAAGTTTTCAAACACAATTTATTCTATATTTAGACTACGATATACGATCATTCACATCGGCTCTAAAAACTTAAAAATATTCAATTTAGAAGACGTTCCATTAATCAAGATAAGTGCTAAAGCGTTAAAATTATTTTTACCAAAAAGTTCTTAGACATTCCATAAATATACTCATCTTGAAGTAGAATCATTCTAGGTTAGCTAAGATGCAGTGAAAATCCACTGTAACAAGACTTAAGAGGCTGGGAAATTTCTTTCTAAACTAAAAGTAAGTTTAATGTTTTTTGAAAACTTAATATTCCTATATCATAATTTCAAACAGGGGTAAATTTTACCTTTTTTAAACTTTTGACAAACAAATTTTATTAGGACGACTATAGTCCCTGTTTGGACAGCTTAGTGCGGTCAGACAAAGTTCCGAGATGTCCCATATCCTCATCAAGAGTCCGCCCGCAACCGCTAATTGACGACAGTCACTATACCCTAATTAAACTTGATGTCATTGAGCTCGTTCCCGCTAAAATAAATCTAATCATCTTTACCAGAATTAAAGCCATTTATGTACAGAGAAATAGATAAGACGGTACTGAAACTCAAACTAATAACGCACCCAGCGTCACTCTGGAAGAATCAGGAAATGACGCTAAAACGGGGGTAGTTAGAACTGGCCTTACTGGGCTCTAGTAACGTTTTTTAGCCTTCGAAGTGACTCTTAAATCACGAGGAGCCTTTATAGAATTAGAAATACATACAGTTAGAAATTGAATCAAGGGCAATCCTCATAAACTCCCCATGGGCCTAATAATCCTACGAAGAAATCCTTAAGATAATACCACCTGATTTCATCAAAACACTTTTTCCTTTTTGACAAGAAATACAGAATTGGTCATTATGAAAATCTTCCATTCTGTGTAACAGAAACCCATGATGGGACCAAGAACACGACGAGACACATTCAAGACAATTTGGCACTACAAATTAAAGTTCAATAGCTCCATGGGCCTGGTCTGAAGCCATAGAGGCTTAAAGACAAACGAAATTACAGAAGACCTAGAAAAAGTGATTTTTGTTGGAGTCTCACTAAGCAAGGAATTGCTGGATAGAATCAAAAAGTATCCACACAGGGGATGGGAAAGTCATCCAGGATACAGTCAAGCAAATTTAAAATAAATTGGAAGAGGCCTCTCTTCTTTTTCTGCCCCGAATATTTTTATTTCTGATGCTTCAAGTACTCTATGAGGAATCCCTTTCATATACTGAAGTTATTTGTTGAGAATGAATACTTTCGGATAGTAGTCAAAATATAATATTTTTCCTTAATTGACAGGAGGTCCATTGTGCCAAATACATTACGGTTCGATGGTCAGATAATCGAGACTGGAAATCGATAGGTTCTCATGGTCCATGGGGTAATAATCTTAATAACTAACTGAATTATTACGACTCGTAATTAAGCCATTTCGATTCAGCAAAGGCACACATTACCCAACAAATACGTATGTATAGCCCTGCGAAGAACGAATAGCCTCTCTCGCTTGTTCATAAAATATTATCTTTTGTAGTCGCGAGAGCCCGTAGGCGCACGACTTCACGATTCTCAGCCCGGATCGTTAAATATTCACGTTTTAATCTCAGCTCCGGTGGCTCCGGTTTCCGATTCTAATCTGCTACGTGTGTTTGTCTTACGGCTACGCAGAAAGGCCAGATGAGACGAAAACTAAGGCGCATTAATAAATATATGTATAACTTTATGGCTCCTGACTTTTGAGAAAGAACGAGACCCACACGCAGGCGTTTAGTGAGATGAGATTGCCCGAGATTATGAGAAGTAACCGAAGATTATCTCGCGAAAGTTTCAAGTAAAAACAACAGTCATGTCGACAATGTGTGGTCTTAGGTTTCAGAATATCTACTTCTTAAGACTATTATTTAAACGATTAAGACGTAAACAGTTTGAAGGACTCAGGTCAAGTCTCAAGTATGAAAAATGATGAACCATAGCACTCCTAGTACGAAGATCCGAACAAATAAGAATGGTTTCCATATCGTCATTTTTTGCACCAAAGCGCCTTAGTTTTGTCGAACTTGTCGCCAAAATCTTTATCGAAATTAAGTGCAAAAATTGAATTTTTCGATTTAAAAAAAAATAAAACATTTTTTTTTTTTTTTAATGGAACATCCTGTATATTATTTTGTATCTTGATAGAACTTCAAATTTTAAACAAAGAACTTATAATAAATTTTCTCTTAGAATAAAAATCGATGGGATTATGGACTCAACTAAAGCAATTTTATAAAGTAAAGAAAAATAAGAGACGACAATTTCTTTACAGATGTTCAAAAACGTCACCACGTTTCTTTTATACTAAAAAAAAAACAATATCGTAATGTTTTTCAACAACTTCCACAAAAATATTGTCGTCTCTTATTTTCCTCTCCTTACTGTAATTTTTTTTTTCATTCTAAGACAAAATTGATTGTGTTTTTTGTTTAAAATCCGAAGTCCTAACACAAAACGAATAATATACAGGGTGTTCCATTAAAAACAACGTTTTCTAAAACTCAATGTTCAATTTTTACACTTAATTTCGATAACTAAATTAGAAATAAAAAATCACAGTCCCAATTTAAAAAGTTTTTCTTCCACATACAACAACTTCGATGTTTGTTCTTAAGAGAACGTTGACTTTTTTTGGCAGTGGCTACAACACATTCGTGTTTAAATGAAAACCGTATTGTGTGTTCTTACGTCGAAGTGAACACAAACAGAAGCAGATGTTGCACATATGGGCACACAATTTTGGGAAACATCTCAAATAAACACCTGTAATAAATTCATTTATTCGGAAACGAAATTTTAATTAAAAAAATCCAGCACCAAAAATATTTAATAGTCAAAGTCCTATTATTCAAAATTACGAAGTTTATCAAAAAAAAATTTCAACATTTATAATAATTGTTGAGGACTTTTAGTCATTTACTGAAGAATCGTGAAGTACAAATTTCAAACTTACATCAAATTTAACTGTATAAACAAAATAGTTGGATGGTTATGTAATTTAAATAATCAACAGCTGCATACAGCCCTTCGGGACTTCGGGAGTCTGTTTGGATTTAGACGCCTAAAGCGAGGGGTTGTCGACAGTCAATAATTTAAAGCACACGCCCAACCGCAGGGGCACAATGACATTGAGTGAAATCTAGTGTTAAATAATAATTCGTTTATGGTTCAATTTTTCATAATTCTGTAACAAAATCGGAACAATCTTCATGGTAAAAATTTTTTTTGAAAAGAGGAAGTTGCTATACTATACAAAATTAAGGGTAAATCTCTAAATATAAATTAATTAACGTATTAATATAATTAAAGTAAATTAATTTTTAATTTAATTAATTAAAATTAAATAAACAATCCAATTTGTGAAGTGCACGTAAATAGCCCTGGTTAATATACGTAATATACAATGCATTATGCATGCATCTAAAGACGAGAGGAAACATGCAACGATGCATTTGTAAGATATATATTATGCATGAGGTGCATCGATTTAAATGTGGGTGTAAATGTTACCATGTTCGATTAGATTTGACCTTTTAGAATGGTCTACATCAATTCTGACATAATCAGAGATAATGAATTGATTTAATGAACTTTTAACCATTTTATATTCAAAAGTATTCAGTATTTTTCAAAAAAAAAATGTTCCAAGAATCCTCACGTATAGAATAAATAATAATTTATACAACGATGTAATGTAACACCCTTGTGCATATACAGGGGTAGTTGTTTCTGTACACTTAATTGTTTCGGTTAAATGTACGAGTAGAGATACAAAGGAACATGATATTGGATCTGGAGGATCCTTGATTAAACCCCCCAGGATACGTTTGATCTGATAACTAATCAATACGCTACCTAATTTGAAATACGTAAACGATTTCATTTAATAATGCTAATCATAAGTAGGTAAACGTTGAAATTAGTAAATAAAGTTGTAATTGCGATTCACAATACTAACCAACTATTATATACATTAGTAGTATATTAACTTAAGCTTTTAAATTTTCTCGTAAATGTCAATGGCCAGTTTCAGTTAAGTAGTCAATATTAGCAGGGATAATTAAAGTTGGTTCAAAACCGAATACAACTCGAGGCGGAAGCAAAAGTTTCAAAATCAGCATAAACCAAAATGCAAACGCAAACTATTTTCTGGACAGAAATTAATTTATGAGTTAATGTCAACTACCTACTCCACAAAACGATACAAATACGTCTGTAGCGACAAGTGCTCCCATTGTTCAAAGGGCATAAACACATTTGTAGGGTGCAAGTGGTTTCTACGTACGTTTCCGTAAACTTTAAAATGTGAGAAGATTGGAAATTTCAACCTTTTCAGTCTCTACAGACTTAATGAAAACCCTTGTTGAACCACAGTACCATAGAAATAAATAGAGAAAAGTTCTAACTCCCTCTAGCGTTTCTGTGGAGAATCCCTACCAATATCCTGTGCTGAATGAGCTAAGACTTCACTCATAGGCCACAAAATGGAAGAGGGAACTCTTAATTGAACATCTATTAGAACATGATTATGGGGGAGATGCTAGGGATGCTATCTGACCACCCCAAACGAAATTAAATGCAGAACAGGAACGTCCAATTGGACAAAAACTCACTATTGGTATCTATGAATGTATCATTATGTAAAAGGGCTAAAATAGGAAACAAAAAGGGCAGTAAAATGTAAGGAGATTGGAAATATCAACTTTTTCAGTCTCTACAGAAACAATGAAAGTTTTTGTTGAACCACAATACCATAGAAATAAATAGAGAAAAGTTCTAACTCCCTCTGGCGTCTCTGTGGAGAATTCCTACCAATATCCTGCGCTGAATGAGCTAAGACTTCACTCATAGGCCACAAAAATGGAAGAGGGAACCCTTAATTGAACATCTATTAGAACATGATTACGGGGGAGAGCCTAGGGATGCTATCTGATCACCCCAAACGAAATTAAATGCAGAACAGGAACGTCCAATTGGACAAAAACTCACTATTGGTATCTATGAATGTATCATTATGTAAAAGGGCTAAAATAGGAAACAAAAAAGGGCAGTAAAATGTAAGGAGATTGGAAATATCAACTTTTTCAGTCTCTACAGAAACAATGAAAGTTTTTGTTAAACCACAATACCATAGAAATAAATAGAGAAAAGTTCTAACTCCCTCTAGCGTTTCTGTGGAGAATTCCTACCAATATCCTGCGCTGAATGAGCTAAGACTTCACTCATAGGCCACAAAAATGGAAGAGGGAACCCTTAATTGAACATCTATTAGAACATGATTACGGGGGAGAGCCTAGGGATGCTATCTGACCACCCCAAACGAAATTAAAAGCAGAACAGGAACGTCCAATTGGACAAAAACTGAATATTGGTATCTATGAATGTATCATTATGTAAAAGGGCTAAAATAGGAAACAAAAAAGGGCAGTAAAATGTAAGGAGATTGGAAATATAAACTTTTTCAGTCTCTACAAAGAATTCCTACCACTAGCCTGTGCTAAATGAGCTAAGACATCGCTCATAGGCCACAAAAGTAGAAGACCTTCCTATAGGGGAATCTTAGTGAGATGTGAAGAAGATGGGTGAGGTAACAGTAAGATGCCAAGACGCAAAATGTCTTTTTTTCAAAAGGAAAGACATCTAATTAATTACAACAACGACAAAATTTAGACATTGTTTTAATTTCAAATTAATTCCAATTTCAATTTTGCTTCTGTTCGAAACTAATCCCGAAACTGAAATACAATTAAGAAATTAAATGAAGCCAGGACCGACATACCTGGCGCAGTCTACTAGTCGTAATGTTTATTTTAGTTCTAGAAATTTACTCACGTACGTACGTTTCCGAAGAAAATTTCAGTCCGTTGACCCAATATTTTCATTAATCTATTCATGTGTAAGTTATGTATTTTCAACTTGCGTCAATGATCGTAACTTTTGAAAAGAATTGTCTAAAGATTACATCTAATAAAAGAATGATAACGGAAAGTAGCAGCATGGTAACAGATCGTGTCAAGATTCGGTAAAAATAAGAGAATCAAATTTTTAAAGAAAATGCATAAGAAACGAGTACATAAATTGGGCTCGGTTCCAAGACGCTTTGGCTCTGAGGCGAAGAAAAGCTTACGGTAAACATGCCAACGAAACATTTCGAATTGAATATTTTAGAGGCAATACATAAAATGAAGTTCGCCCGATCTTATCTTAGAATTCCTTTAAATTACTTATTCTTTACAGAAGCTGGCTGCATCTACTTGATCACAGAATCAATTGGATGTGGTGCAGATAGGATGCGGTTGCAATTGCTTACGAAATCAAAAAACCTCTTGAAAATAATTTTATATATTTCCACTAAATTTCAGCACTTAATATTTTTCTTGTACCTACCTACTCAGAGACACTTAGAAAAAAATTTCTAAAAACTTTTTTTTAACGGCAATTAAAGATAACGTTTTAATTTGATTAAAAAGCAAATTCTATTAACGTTTCAGTAAACTTTTTTCTCGCAGTTAATCATCTTTTTTTGTTGTCGTTTTATCGTTCAATAAAAAAACACCTCTACAGTTTAGTCTTCCTGAGGGAACCAGAGCATTGGCTTTTGGACGACTGCCAACATTTCGCGAACGATACAGTCTGCTTTATCAGGGTAGAAGTAATATGCATGAGGGAAGGAAAATAAGTAGTTAATAGTGCAACAACAGAAACGCTACAAACTGAACATAAGCTCATGGCATTCTTCAATATCTCGAAACGTTGGAAAACATTCGAATCTTTAGAAACATTCTAGAAAATTGTAGTTCGTTTCTGGATTATTCTACAACATTCTTCAATATGCAGGAACGTTGTTGGGACTAAATAGTATGAAAGCCTTCATCTAATGGGGTTGCTTACGAAGATACGTGCGTCCAAAGGACTTCCAGAAGGCCCAAAATGTTCCAAAATATTTCAGAAAGCTGTATAACTCTCCAATAAGTTCTAGAATGTTCCATAATTTTATAGAATCATTCTGGAAGATTCTATCACATTCTGAAACAATCTAGAACCTTTCAGAGGATTTTATTACTTTCTAAACCATTTTGGAACATTCTGAAACATTCGTGAACATTTTCTAAGGGGTTTTAGAAAGTCTAAGGTTGTTCCAGAATATTATAGAATCTTCCAGAAACTTCTAAAATAATTCTACAGTATTCTGTACCAATCTAAAAGCTCATAAAACGTGTTGCATGATTTTTTACCTTTCTAAACCATTTTGAAACATTCTGGAATACTCCTGAACATCCTCCAAAAGGATCTAGATTGTTTTAGAATGCCATAGAATCTTGCAAAATATTGTAGCATGATTCTATAACGTTCTAGAACATGCTAGAACCTACTGGAGGATTATATAACTTTCTTAAACATTTTGGAATGTTCTGAAACATTCCTGGACTTTTTCTAAGGGGTTCTAGAAAGTCTAAGGTTGTTCCAGAATCTTCCAGAAGCTTCTAAAATGATTCTATAACATTCTGCAACGATCTAAAACCCTATAAAACGTTTTCTATGCAATTTCTTAAAATAAATACGATTTTTTCGAACAATATCACCATTGCGGTGAAAGTATTACATCTAAGAATAGTTCCCGTTGTCGATAAGACTAGATAATCTACTTAGATCCCGAATTCATTAAATTTGCCTCCCGATTTCGTTTCCGTTAAGCTGGTTGACGCTGCAGATATCCTCAGTGATTGATTGCTTGCCACTCAGACGTTACATCCTCATTTCGAGTCTTATTAACATGCTTGCGTTGCTGTTTATCCCCTTTTTCTAATTAAAAGATAGTCGTGGATAATATTACAGACCTTTCCAACAATTGAACAATTCCCTCTTTTAAACAGAATCATAATCTAAGTATTTCTACCGTAAGTACATATTTGTAAACGACAATAAATTATTTTTACGAAGGCTCTATAGAAAAATCTAAAAAATCTCATTCAAAAAGTAATTTATTGTTATTATATTTAGTCTCCTATTATTGCCCCGTCCATTTAAAAGATTACGTCCCATTAATTTTTTTTTTTAATTTACCAGCTGCTTTTAATGTCCTCTGATGGGTATGATATCTTAATTGAGGATCAATATATTTAATTAAATTAATGTGTACCATTAGGCTTAATGACTCAATTTGGAAACACTTATTTATTTTCGGTCTGTTTTGTGAATACATATAAGAAGAAAATGGTTAAATCCCCTAAAACTGAACGCAACGTAGGCCATCGCGATGTTTTTTTCAAAGGGGCGTCGCGGCGCTTCGCGTCGCCAAACGAACCGAACTGATGGTTGCAGCAGAGAAGATGTGTCTGTCTGATTTATTAATAGAGGGTCTCGCTCTGCACACAATGGCAATGTGTATACTGTTTTGAGGTGCTCTACTAACGACAATAGCCACATTGATGGTCATAGATATACGTATTGCTAAATAAAAAAATACAAATGCCTACTAATTATCGAATTCCGTTTAAAATAATGGCCACATTTCTATCAAAAGAAAGAGCCAAATCATTCCGTAGCACTTGACTAAAAAGAGCGAACCATAAGCCGAAAGGACACGTGAATGATCCGAACCCTGAAGAGATCCATTCATAATACTCTTCGACAAAGAGCTAAATACACAAATCATTAGCAGTCATTCAACAGTTTCTACCTGAAGGGAGAACCGAAATCCAACACAAAAAGACTTCGACATACCACCACATAGGACTAAAAACAGCATTAATAACGCCACGTCCAGTTCAATAATTAAAAAAAAAAATTAACGAACACGATAATTGAAAAGTACAAGCCAGATAAATAATTATGTTGTTTCGATGATTGCATACAATATTTGAGGTTGAAATTAATTTATATTTTATTGGATGCTACAGGAAAATTTTGCAGAAATTAGTAGTATTTTTAGTTAATTATTATGCCAAAATATACCCTCGTAGTCCACGAGCTATTATATGAGTATTGAAAATGAGTTTTAATTAATTTCGTTTTGACGAGAGGTCAGTACATAGGTACATATGTATGTTTGTAACAACCCTAGAGGGTTTCACAATTCGGTGTTTGAAGGCGTAAAAGAGATCCACTTGTACAATATAGTAGTAATTAAACGAGACAATGAATGACCTGAGTGTTACTGTGTTTTCGTGAATTCTATTGTGTAAATAATAATTAATAACAATTTAGAAAATTTGTTCAACCTCAGTTGTAAGAATTTTTTTGTCCGCGTTTGACAGAGTAAACGAAAAATTTAGAGGAAGTTTCTTTGTCTTTAAAAATGCGATGAGCAACTCAAGGAAAGTATTAAGTAATCACTTCTTTTTGTAGAACGCTAACGACTGCATTTTTCCCCGTTTTATTCCTTCACCGAATCCTGTAATTTTCTCTTTCGAAGACGTTCAAGTTTCCTCAAATTGCTGCACAATTTTTGCCCTTAGGTAATAACCTAACCATACTAATGTCTACCATTAATCCGAATAAGTATGCCGCATTTCAAACGTTTTTAATTATTTCTACCGAGTATACAATTTTCGGTTTGTCATGATTTTCAGTGTCATTAGCAAAAGCAACATCCGCGCTGTTCGTCATCAAAATTAATGATCGAGGTGACATTTCAGAGATTACGTTTCCTACCAACGACTAAATATAATCATATAGTTTAAAGTTTATGTTTTATAGTTGAAAAACTAACTGGCATAAAAACTGCGCAAGGCGCCATCCATTGACATTATTTTAACCTAAAACGGTTATAGTTTCCTAATCGCAAATCGTGATTGTACAAAGTAAACAAAAAAAAACTCAAATTACAATGACAATAACAAACCGAAAATTGTACTTACACTCGATTTCAGAATGTTATAGAATCTTCCAGAAGCTTCTAGAATGATTCTAGAACATCCTGGAACATTCTGGAACTTATGAGAGGATTGTATAACTTTCTTAAACAATTTGGAATGTTCTGAAACATTCCTGGACTTTTTCTAAGAGGTTCTAGAAAGTCTAAGGTTGTTCCAGAATATTATAGAATCTTCCAGAAACTTCTAAAATAATTCTACAGTATTCTGTACCAATTTAATAGCTCATAAAACGTGTTGCATGATTTTTTACCTTTCTAAAACATTTTGAAACATTCTGGAATACTCCTGAACATCCTCCAAAAGGTTCTAGATTGTTTCAGAATGCCATAAAATCTTGCAAAAGCTTCTAGCATGATTCTATAACGTTAAAGAACATGCTAGAATCTACTGGAGGATTATATAACTTTCTTAAACATTTTGGAATGTTCTGAAACATTCCTGAACTTTTTCTAAGAGGTTCTAGAAACTTAAGGTTGTCCCAGAATATTATAGAATCTTCCAGAAGCTTCTAGAATGATTCTAGAACATCCTGGAACTTATTAGAGGATTATACAACTTTCTAAAACATTTTGGAATACTCTGAAACATTCCTGAACTTTCTCTAATAAGAGGTTCTAGAAAGTCTAAGGTTGTTTTGGCCCACTCTGTACGTAGGTAGTTTAGATAGCATATGTTTCAGTTATTTTTTTTTTTCGAGCAATAATTTAAAAGAGCTTCCTAAACCCATTAACTTCAGAACCCGAAGGAACGTTATTATACATAATACATATGTAAACGATGCACCCGGGGACGGCAGCAAAACGTTCTCGTATATGAGGAAACACGACACGTTGTAATAAACGCCAAGTAAGAAATTAAACACTTACCCCCTTTCTCGGCGTTCGTTATGGTGACCCAAAAGTCGATCGTTTTTTCCGGTCCCAGTTCCTCGTAGTCCCACTTCTTCTTAACTCGAACAGACCCGTTTGGTTCGACAGTCACCCAAGGATTTTCGTCTCGAATTTTGAACGTTTCTTTATCAGTTTCCTTTTCCAATTGGAACACACTTTTCCCTTCGGTGTCGCCATCGGCCTCGGTGAATTCTATCCTTTTCGTAGGTCTGACAGCTCGAGTCACCCTCCGCTTGTCACGTTTCAACTCTCGCTCTTCCAGCCGTTGCAAGTCCAGATCCAATTCGATCTTCGATTGCGGTTTATAATGAAACAGAATCTGAGCCGGTCGAGGAGACGTGCAACTCGGCGACCGCAAATCGTGGGCTTCGACTACTAATTCGGCATCCACTTCAACGGGGGGTTCCTCGGTTAACAGCAAATCGCCAGTTTGCGGAACAACAACGAGCAAGTTGCTCGGGGTGACTAGACGGTAAGCTACTTTGTCACCATCGGCGTCTGTAGCTTCAACTCTCCCGATCGAGGCGAAACGTTTCCAACTCGTAGTAACGTTATCAGCTTCCTTGTTATCGTCCCCGTCTCCCACGACAAATCGGTAAACTTTCTGGGTAAACACCGGGCAATTGTCGTTCTCGTCGTCGACTTCTACCGCGACATGCGTCACTGCTTTATCGATACCTTTCGAGTCAACAGCTTGGATGGTGAGGACATATTTAGCTGTTTCCTCTCGATCAAGGACTTGGGATGTTACCACGTAAACTCCAGCAGAACTATTAGTGACGGTAACATTAGGTAGCACGTCTAACGTGACGCTGTCTTGAAGCTGGAACGCCGCCTGGGCAGTGTTTCCGGAGACGATACTGTAACTGACGGGCGTAGAAATCAATCCCCTGGCAGCCGTAAGCATGGGAATCCCTGAGACTCTGGTCCCTACAGGATTGTTCTCGGTAACGTGTCCCGAATCTTCGTAGTCGTCGACGTTGAAGCTGAGCATGTTCCGCCTATCTAACACGTACAGTTGTAGATTGTGTTTGATGGTGTTGTTGTTGTTCGCTTCTTCGAGAACGACCAGATTTATGGGCCGATTCACGAGCGGACTCACGTCCGAGGTGGTCATAACGGAGCCGTCTTCAACTAACGCGAAGAACTGCGAAAAGTCTGACTCCATTAAGTGGTAATTTATGCCGCTGTTAGGGTCGAACGTCTTTATACTGTAACCGGGGTGAGCGTCGTGAGGTATAACTGACACAGTCTTTGAACTGTTGACGCGAAACGCGAAAACCACCACTAAAAATAGATGAAGTTTCATCTTCGTCTTCATTCTCAACAACACAACATTGAGGATCTGAAAATAAAAAAGAGAAATACATATATATTTATAAACCAAAAGGTTTTTTTTTTCTATTTTTAATATCAGACGACGAAAATTCTTTTAAAAGAATTAATATATACCTATATATCTAAGTAATCTTAAATTAACTTCTTAACACCCCTTAAAAAAAAAAAAGAATTCTAGAATATTATGGCTACCTGTCAATCGATTATCTTTATTAAGTAGGTAATTTTTTTTTATAGAAATTCTGTTTTTCCGAAAATGAACGTTGACGCCCAAAAATAAAGAAGACATACAAGGGATGAAAGCTAAAGTCAAAATTTGCAACAATGAAAGCCAATAGGGGGTAGTAAGTGTAACAATACATGTGCGTGCACTTATTTTGGTGAGGGGAAAGACCCAGACAGCACGCACTGGCTCTCGCTCATACAGTTCCTAGCACGGACGTAAAATCAATAACATTATTCTACAGAGTGCACGATTGCGGCGCTGCGCCCTTTCGAGCTTTTCCTCCACCTCCCGAACGAACTTATAGTACTACCACCGTCAAGTCAGCCTTCGTATCCGGTCAATGGAGACTTACTTACCAATTTAATAATTGGACAGACACAAACGATTCTATAAACAATTTTCGCCCGCCGATTTTAAAAAGCCGCGCTCATCGCCACAAATCTTTTCAAAAAAAACACTGCGCCGGATGCACGCTGCATGACGTCGTTGAACAGCAAACGTTCGCGGTCGATTGCGATCGGAAGTGACAGACAGCGGCCTTTCGTCTAAATCAAACAATTGCATCCAGCGACAACAGAAACACTACACGCTATTAACATCAGTCGATCGTTGCAGACGCCGTACCGAAATCGTGCATCACAGCACACACAGAGAGCTGCTGGTTTGTGGCGTGTGGCGCGTTGCCTGCGATGCGCACGACTACTGAGTGTGTGCCACGAAGGGCGCCGACGAGGCGCGATCCACGATCGAAACCCAAAAATATGGCGACAACACCAACCACCCCCACTATACAAAGCAATTATTGTCCGGTAACGATAGCGGCTTAGGCGGCATTATTATTGCCGATATTTGGAACGCCGTGTATCGACTTCTGCTTCTTCTTATTACCCTATTTATTACCAAAACGGAAACGGCCGCGAATTATTCTTGGGAACGATAAAGGGGTTCTTGCCCTACAGAACACAAAAATACTCGAAATTTGAACAATATCTTCATTTTTTTCTTAATATTTTCCATTTCACTATCTGTAGTGTCTATATTCTAAGAGTTATACTCTAGAAATTTCCAGAAAGCTTCTCGAATGTTCCTCTTTCTTCTGCCATCTATCGGGCGCATCTCTGGCTTTTGTACATTTCGCTTGTGAAATGAAAACAACCCTCTTTTCATCCATCAGCATCCCTGTACCAGATCTGGGCCTCTTACACAGTTCTTACCATTCTTCTTCAGTCAACGCCACCCTGAGGGTTTTTTAACCTAACCTAACCTAACCTTTTTATATATTTCTTCTATACCAAGTTAGTTAGCAATTCCTCATTGACTTTTTGGGTTAAAACCGTCGACAAATTCAAATTCTAAATTTGGTATTTCCTGTTATTTGCATGTTTATTGCTACTTAAAATTCAGCATTTGCGAGTAGGTATCCAACAAATCTATCACATGTGTTATATGAGTTGTTTCGTCAGACTTTTACTACCTCTAATTACGTGGCATTTTTGTAGTATTGAAATTTTGACGAAACACTAGAAATTTTATTACCGCCATCAGGACCATGCGAAAATCAGGCCCCTCGAATTGATCGTTACTATCCTAGCAACGACAACAAGAACAAATCAAAATACAAGTTTTGGCAACATTATTTTTGTTACCCTCCAACCCTAAACCAAAACTAAAACGTAACTCTAGTTTTGATACGATGGCATTGACTACAAATCGTTCGGTGGTTTTCATGCCGCAAGAAATACAACAATTCTGGAATGAATTAATAGCCAAAAATGAACTTACGAGATCAGACGTCAGCATCTACCCAAGCTACACAAAATTAACACTTCCTTAGTAAGTAAATTGTTAAGAACACAGTTTTTGTCGCATTCGCGGGAAAGTTCGCCACTTCAATGACCAACAATGGATTATGTGAGGTTAGAATACGCGTGACGTATCGAGCCCGTTTTGTTTCGATACGCATGCGCTGTTTTGTTGCTTCACTACTTTCGTTGATAGATGGCGACTGGAGATCTCGAAATTTGAACTTATTGCCGCGCAAATATAACATATGAGAACACTTTTTCTAATTCAAAATTATTAAACTTTCTTTTTTGCAGTAGGGTTATTTGTCGTCAGCGTTACTCAAGAAATGCGAAATTGAACAGGACTTTGTATCTTTTGGAAGTGATGTACCAAGAACTGTTGCAGTCCAGGGTGTTGGACGCCATTCGTTTATTTAGGGAATTTTCAAAATTCGCAATCGTTCCCCTCGATCCCGAAGACATAATTACGTTGTCAAAGAAGGATCAGAGAAGATTGGACGTTCTTATGGCGGAAAATTAATTACAAATGTGTTTATTTACAGTTTTCGCAAATCGTAGTGTCGACATGCCAAAAAAATTATTACGCAGATGTCAAATAAGCAGTTTTTAAAGTTAAAAGTTTAAGTTATGTTCAGCAACACTTTTCAGAGCGGATTCCTTTCGATTTTTTACAGCGTGGGGTCTAATCCTCTACAACTCTGGGATAAATCAGTACGTAGTTAATGTATCTAATTAATATACATTAAAAAATATTGTACAATCAGGATCAGGTACACAAATAAATTATTAAGTACGAAATGTTTATTATCTTCACCCCCAATTTCAGTTTAAAAACCTAATTCGCGTTTCGAGACCCTAGGCGTCATCCTCACTAGTCCATAAATAACACGCGATGTCTTTTTAAAGATATATAGGACATAGACTTAGAGCAATCAACGTTAGATTCAAAGAACATTTTTACATATTTCAACCCACGTTTTTACGACCCAAATAATTCTTGTTTATTGATAGGTCAAAAACGGACACATACGTCGTATTATAGATGACGAGGTAAAGTCGTTAGTTCTGGAATTATCGGGTACCAACGTTGCGACAACCTACATAACTTGTCCCATTAAACAGAGAGCATCTTTGGGTATCAAACTGCCCTTTTTAGTCATGGTTATAAAGAATTTGAAACGATATTTCACATTTGAAATACAAATACTCGGTGAGTCCCTACTACTATCTAAACTGAAGTTAAATTATTTTATTTATAATAATTTTTAACGTGGTACATACGTATTTAATTCCCAACGCCTCCACCAATTAACGTTCAATATGTATAAAACTTTGGTGGTAAAAATAAATAATTAAAACAAATTAAAAATTATATACAGGCGGAACAGTTAAGGAATCTTCTTTGTAACCACGTGGTGCCATTTGAAAAAACGAAATTTATTTGCATTTGGAGTTTTTAAACTTTAGATTTTTTTTCTGAACGCCCTGTATAAATTTTGGAGTTCAGTTTTGTAAGGACGTTAGCCTTGAGATTCAGCTATTACTGGTAAAAATTTCAACACTCTAGGCCGTATTTTGGGGAACTTATGATTTTTTATAAATTTTTTTCTATTTAAAATAACAAAGTTGGTTTCAACTTCCGGTATAACCGGAAGTGCTACATAGATGGCGTTATTTTAATTAAGGAGAGCATACCCTTCAACGTTACTGTCCCAATTTTCAAAATTCAAATCGAAGAGTTTCCCATATATCGATAACCACGTCTTTGGTGGGACACCCTGTATATACCATAAACCTTATCATAGTTTGAATGTTTTATTCGTAGAAAGTTTAACTAAATATTTTAACTCATTTCTACCTGGTTATTCAATAAATTAAATTTATCTTTTTATTTAATTAGTATTATCTACCAGTAAATAAATAAGTTTAGCTCAGAAGTAGTTTCGTCTTTACATTCTTTATAACCTCTTTTGGGTCGGAGCACATTTTTCGATTTTTCGAATCTTTCTGCGTTTTGTATCTTTTATATACATTAGTTATTGCATTTAAAATAAATAATTGTTTCGGCAAAAGGCAAAACATATACAAGTAATATATTCTAAGACATACCTTTAATGTTCATTTTAATGATGCACTTTGACTGTTAGCCGCCATTAAAACCACCACAACCACTACATTGTACTTTACATCGATTAATAGATACAAAACAGGTGTTTATTACGATCATCTGTGAAATAAACAACAGAATTGTCGAATATGGCGACATTCGACTTGCATTCCAAAATAATAATCTTTACATGATCGAAAAAGACTATGTACCAAATGAATTGCACATCAACTTTGAAAAATGTTCACGCTCATTGTTGGTTGGCATTTGAGCAGTGTTGCCGTCTAATGCTAATTTTCTTTAAAGATAAAATAATTTAGAAAACGTGATTCTTGTCCATATACAGGGTGGCCCACGAAATTCGCAGTTATATGCAAAAATAATGAAATTAACTTTGTTGTTAATTTATTTGCACAGTCACATTTTGGGAAAGAAAATCATTTAAAAATTACTTAAAAAATATTTTTGATTTTTACTTGATAATAATAATCTCATAATTCCTTTCTAAGGATGATAAGTCATTAATACAAATAATATTTAATAAGGAGTTGCCCCTACCCCCATTCACATTTTTCTACATTTTTTTGACAAAGATTTCCATTCAAAAAAAAAAAAAAAAATTCCACAGACGATAAGGACATGCACCGGCGATTTCGAGTTTCAAATTTTCAATCGACTACAAAAGTAAGACCCTTCTGTACCACAATGCCCATAGGACTCAGTGGCGGCTGGAATCAAGTCCAATTCAACTTAGCAGACTTCACACGAAGAGCTTACGGTACAATACTTCAATAGAACTTTTTTTTGTTTCCCCAATAAAAACATTAATAAAAAAATGCATGATATGTTTCCTTTATCCTTTAGGGTCAACTTACATTGAGACCATGAGGGTGCAAATACATGCAAATATAAGGATTCGCCGAATTTACTTTGCTGATAGACTTTACGGAGACGACGAGATGCCAAATGAATACCGTCTATTTTTACCAATCCCTGGTGTTTCAAGAATTCCAGAAAAAGAAAAACGACCTTCCAAGGAAGAAGATGTTATCCTGGATCTGGGCGAAGGAGATAAAGATAAAGAAGCAGCTTCAGCGGCACCACCTGCATCTCCAGTTATGGACGAAGCTGCCCCAGAAGAAGGCGAGAAACAAGCTGAAGGTGGAGAAGCAGCGGCTCCGAGAGCTACAGGGGGTGAGGAGGGTGCAGAAGCACAAGCATCTCCTGAAGGTGACGGCGAAGGCGAGGGTGGTGAGGAAGGAGGAGAAGGTGAAGCAGGATCAGAGATGCCAGCGGAAGCCGGAACGGAAAGAGCTCCTACAACTGAGGATGAAAACGAAGAAGGTGAAGGAGATGAAGGCGCAACTGAAGGGGAAACTGTCGAATCTCCAGAAACACCGGCACCCACTGAAGCATAATGAGCAATTTTTAAAACATCCGGTTCGTATATTTTAAGTTTTTTTTTTTAAATAATTGCGTTTATACTTATTTACAAATTATAAAAAATAAAAAAATTATTTGTGCAGTAAATTAATGATAAGAATCTAATTTGCTGATAAAATAGTTGTCATGGGAAATGATGACATGATTTATACAAAACTGTACAAAATATGTAAATGTCATTCTGTTTTTATTTTTTAATTCATTATTAAGTTAAATGTAAGTTAATCAAAATTTATGTGAAAAGCCAAGACAAAAGTATGAAGAAATTTTAAAAAAACATTTGGAATGAAGACATCATATAAAAGCTTTAATAATAATGTCAAAACCAGGTGGGTTCTCAATTTTAAATGAATATTAATAAAGTTTGTTTAAAATAACGGGCGTAGAATCTTCCATATTGAAGAGATCAGTTTGAAGTATTAGTTAAAGTGATCTTTCTATGAACGCTTCTTTATTTCCTCTGGTAAAAATTTATATTTATGTTGGCTGCCTTGAAATCACATGAAAATAGGTTACGTCATACTTGTGTTCAATTACAAAAGTCAAAAAAATGCCTTTAATCGCATTAAAAAAGTGAACTTGAACTTAGAGCTTTAGTATTATGCTTAAAGATTTTTTATTTTTAATAATGTCTCCCATTAAAAGTTAGTTCAACTAAAAGAATGTACAAGGAAGAATATAATAACAGTGAAATAAGCGTACTATTGTAGTAGTTAATAACTCTAACCTAAAATGATGTACTGCAACAGTTGAGTGTTTTAAATTTTTACGTTTAGAAAAAAAAATCGATATGGTAGAATCTCCTCCACCTGAGTTTTTAAAGACGATAGAATGGGATATGATGGACAAAGCAAAATTTGTCCCATTATCCATGTTGAGCTCCTTCTCAGTTCGTTGTGCGTTGTATCCTCTCACTCTAATTAAGACACGGTTACAAATTCAAAAGCATAATGATGTTTACTCAGGTCAGTAGAAATAGATAAACAATCAGTAGATCACTTTTTAAACTCAGGACTTTAGGAACATTCGATGCATATTATAAAATTTTTAAATACGAGGGTTTCTCCGGACTCTACAGAGGATTCTGGGTGTCTTCTGTGCAAATAGTCAGTGGTAATGTAAACTTTTAGAGTTAGCGATTGCAAATTTTAAAATATATCTTGTAGGAGTTTTTTACATTTCAACTTATGAAGGAGTTCGACACGTACTGTCTAGAAGAGAAGTTAACTCAAAATTCAAAGCATTAGTAGCTGGAGGATTTGCTTCACTGGTTTCACAAACAATAATTGTACCATTTGATGTTATAAGTCAACATTTAATGATGCTTGGGTGCCCCAAGGGTGACTATCAGGTAAATTCAATACATAATTAACATTGCAGTTACATAACAGAGAAGACTTTGCAGCATTTTTTGCATGTTAATGATGATGTCGTAAGAAGGGGAAAGTTCGCTGTTACAACTGATATTGCCAGGCAAATATTTCAAGCTGATGGTATAGCAGGTTTTTACAGAGGATATGGGGCAAGTTTAGCCGCTTATGTCCCCAACTCTGCCTTGTGGTGGGCATTTTATCACTTTTACCAAGGTACTAACTGGTAATAAATAACTCACAATCAATTACTAATACTAAATCCTGTCTTAGATGAACTGTATTCAATTTTGCCATCATGGATCTCTCAATTATTTATCCAAACTATAGCAGGTACTCTGGGGGGCTTCACAACAACTATTCTAACAAATCCACTAGATGTTGTTAGAGCAAGGCTCCAAGTACAAAGATTAAACTCGATGAGTAGGGCTTTCAGGGATTTGTGGCGAGAAGAACATTTACAAATGTTTACTAAAGGTCTCAGTGCTCGTCTTGTTCAGTCAGCTACATTCAGCTTTAGTATAATTTTGGGTTACGAAACAATTAAGCGAATTTCAGTTAATGAAGAGTATAAGGAACTTGTTCGATGGTGATATTTAGTCGATTTTCTTTTTTTGTTTCAAATCGTTCATGTATATAATATTTAGATACTTTATTGTTGGTTGTTATTTAGTAACTCATTTATTCCCAGTTGAAGGGAGCAGACAATGTGGTTGTGTAAAACCAAAAAGCAATGATCAATGTTAGGAAAATAATTAATTAACGAATCATCTTCATTAACTTTTGTTGTTGAGCGTTTCTTAAAAAAATAGGGAAACATCTAGTTAGAAATGCAGATTTTGTTTGAATAACGCAACAAATTGGCGCCGCTTGTAATATCTATCTATTGTTTCATCAACAGTAAACTCATCTAGAAATAAAAAATCTATTTTTTAGTTGTCTTTAATTTGTAGACTGCATCTTAATTAAATGCCCTTATTGATGCAATATTGCACAATTTTAGAGTCGTGTATTATAATTTTTTTTTTTTTTTAATATTTTCCAAACTATAAGGGATCTTATATTTCCTTTTTGTTGAAAATATTCAAGTAAACTTCTTTCCAGGAAATCGAAACACTTGGTTTATTGCTCTTTATCAGATTTAATTACTTTTATTACTTTATTGTCTTAAAGACACTGCAAAAGCCTCGATTAAACACGTGAACCGTGGCTTTTATGGGAAAAAAATTAAACCACACAAGGCCTAAGTAATAATATTGTTTCAAAAAAGTGTAGTGACCTGATAAACTGTTAAATCATCCATGAGGAAAACGATATCAGACCAAAAACAATACTTATGGAAATTAATTATTAAAAAAGAAAAGCATTAACGTAATAAAATTAACACTTACAAAGATTCACTTGGATTCCAATTTAAACATATTGATATGATTTTTCCAACTTTATTTGTCCAATAAACAATAATATGAAACATATATAGTGTAAAAAGAGAAAGCAGAACTTGTTAAAACAAATAATATTGTACTCACAATTGCAATACATAATGAATGTAGAGCCTACATTTCAACGTTGCTTGCTTAACAGTTAGCACCTAAATTGACAATAAAACTTGCACTTAATAGTTATTAATACAGAGTAATATTTATATACACTACATTTTGTAACAGTGTTGTTAAGGCCCTAATTTGACGAAGACGTGCTCAGAATTTCATCGTCCGTGTAACGAGTGAGCAAAACATTATGGCACTATATTATTTAATTAATAACAATATTAATTAATTAAATTCTAACTTCTCAATTAACTGACTGATTGACATTTCAATATTCAATATTTTACATAAACAGTCGCCTCAATAAAAATTTTCTCTTTAAAGATATCACAATCAACATTTTACATAAGACATTCATTGGTACACGACAGGCACATTAATCCCAAAAACACTACTTTATATCTACATAAAATAGCACTTGAAAACTCGAATTTCAAACATTTTTGGACGATATCAATTCAATAATTATGCTGTTATCAAAAGAGAAAGAATTTCTAAATTTTTATATTATATAAATATGTTCCTGAATTCAAATTTTTATAGATCTTCCTGAGTGCCCTATATATAAACCATAAAAACTAAACTTCAAGAACATATTTATGCAATAAAACAAATACAAATTCAACACAACTCGTATCTTTTAATAATAGCCAAAACGAAATCGTTACGAAATTTTTAATGAAAGTTTATAAAATTATAACGTTACTAAAAAGTAAATAAGTACAACGCCAAATGCCAGTGTTAGAATACACCGTAAAAAATTCGACATCATTTTTAATATGTAAGCAAGTTATTTTTCTTCTATTTGAAACATGGAATTATCAAGTGCTTAATCAAATTAATAAAAATATAATTAAGAAGTGAAGGCTTACTTATTAAATGTAAAGAAAAAAATTGTCGATACATTTTGTATCACTTAAAAAAAATAGAATTACATGATATTGCACAGAGACAGACTAATTTCTCCTAAGGCGTAAAAATAAACTTTTCATAAATACATCTCTATAAGTTGTCTTTATTATTGATTTTATAGCTGCAACTTTTCAGTATAAATTATGTCAATTAATACAAACATTTTTTTTGTACAATTAAAACACTGTAGGTCTTATTTTGAGCCATAATTGCAATTAATAACAGAGATCACGATACTAAATTAATTACCAAAGTGATAACCAAAATTTAATTTAAAAAATACTATTCTATAGACTTGCAACTAAATTTTTGTAAATTAAATAAAGACAAAAATTAGTTGATATGTTGCTAATCATTGACAATTACTAAGATTTCCTATTTGTTTTTCTGATTGTCAAAAATGCAAACGTATATGCATTTGTGATAAATTTGAATTTTGTGGGCATATTTACGAGTAATCAATAGCTATCTAACTATTTTGTCGAAATTAATTTGTAAAAAGTAATAGAGGTTAATTTCACAGAACGACTGCTAATTATTCTCACTTAATTGTCACTTTTTTTTTTTTCAATTAAAGCACCACGGTTTTTGTTGCATTGACTTTTTTCTCAGTTAAACGATAATTTAGTATTAAAAAATTACAAATAAACAATTATAATTTCTTTTTTCCATAAAAAATGACTGTGTACTTACGAATCACAAAAACGTTTCTCCAACTGCAAAAGAAGAAACCTCCAGCTCACACCACGTTCAACAGACCTACAGTAGACTCAACAACTAATTTTAAAAAAATTCCAAATTATCGCGTGCTCGTTGTAGATGTGAGTGGTTGCTGTACGTGCAAACAAGTAGTTACAAAAGTATTCGTTGGGTGCAGACGAGAGTGCCAAGGCCGAATCGGAATCCACATCCTCAAAATATCAACATTATTGTCTGTAGTCCTGCATGAGTTCGCTGAGATTGACGAGGCCGTTTATGTCGATGTTGCACTCCTCCAGTTGGTCCAAGTAGTCAACTCCTTGTCCGGCGCCGGCCGCGGGCGTCGCCACTGATCCGGTGTAACTGCACAGACATAACCAGACATCAGATACTGCAACACAGACAAGCCAACATGATTTAAAAAAATTAATTAACAAAAAAAAAGAAAACGGAAGAAGGGATCCAACGTCGCACTACAATATCAGAAAAAACTATATGTCCAAGTGCATGAATGAAAGAAAATAAGAAGCAAATAAGCTACATAAGTAAGCAATAAGGTTGCAATATGTCTGGTCATGTCTGTTTTGCAGCAGTTTCTATCATTTGATAGGAAAAAATCTCTAACAGATTTTTAATACACTAATAAGAGTTGTTACTTCAGACTACGTGTAAATTTTTAATAATTAACAGATAATCTGAAGTAACTACGTTTTAGTCGTTTGTGCGCATGTGTATAATAAGATTTCACTGCCTAGAGTGAGGTGAAAGGTGCTTAATTTTGCACCAACAACAGCATCAAATATATACGATGTAAGCAACGTTGAAATGCATCGTTAAAGTAAAAATTATGTCTACTAAGCTGAACTCAATTAATGAAAACATTATAAAGTAATTAAACCATATTTTGCAAGTAAAAATCAAATTGTTACTTGTGCAAGTAAAAAAACTTGGCATGTATCTTGATGTGCGAAAAAAAAAGATTCAAAGTAACCTACAACATACTTACGCAGTATAAAGAAACGAAATTTCAAAAAAGCGAATTTTTGCGGTGTAATTGGATAAAAAGTTTCGCTTTTTTACTTGACGTTTTGTTAAAGGCCTGACGAATTTTTATGTACGTAGTACATTTCATACGGTAAACAAACAATCGTTAATTCCTTTCAACACTTTAATTACGAAAAATCGAACAATACTCTATATATAGCAGTAATATTTTCTTTTAATCCATACATACACTCACAGTATTTCGCGATCATACAAAAACGTAATAATAAAAACAACACATTTTCTTTTTAAAAAACAATCTAAAACTTGATCGTTTATAGAATATCACTAATTTTATATAAAGTACTCAATAGAAAAACATTACAAAAGTATAACATTATAACCATTAGGAAGCGGACAAAATTAATCTAAAAACATACCACAGTTTGTAGTACGTACTGGTCCAATCACTTAATAATTAATATTTATTTAACTGCCCAACTAATAAAACTTTTTTCAAAAATATAACAATTTTAAATGCATTTACAGTCGTATTTCTGTTTTTTTTTTTTAAATTTAATTTTACTGTTTTATTATTTAAAAAAAGAAAAACACGAGGGATGTAGAAAGTTCGTACTAGCAGACGTTAGCGCCGTAGTTTCCATACCTACGTCATAAATTGACTTGTGCTTATCGAATCTACAGGGGAAAAAATTCATGCCTTACCTGCTGGCAACAGACGGGGTATCTCTGCCTGGATCGGGTGATTGCAAGAACGAATGCTGGGGAGTGTTCGGGTAACTTACGGACGCTGGTCCGTTCCAACCTGGTATTTGCGTTACTAACAACGGTCTCACATAACCGTTACTAGTCGTAGGTTGGCTATCTACTCAAACAGGTTTATTAATTAACTTAACAATAGCAGAATATTCTACTTTATATACTAATGCAATTACCTTGAAAAGGTGTATAATACTTGTTAAAAGCAATGTCCTTTGGAATTTCTGGATAAAGATTAACAAGATGATTCAAATCGGAAATACGATCAGCAAGAGACCGAATCCCGAAGTCTTTGGATGTGAAAGGTTGAAGCATAAAAACTTCTTGGTTTTCTATAAGGTAGAACAATATTAATAATTGCTTCCCTTAAATAAAAATGAACGTACCTGAAACCCAAGCTATTGTAATACCACCTAATTCGCTGTCAGAAAACCTCAACAGAAACGTTCCATTTGGGCAATTTTGAAGCATTTCTTCTGCTTGCTTTTTCCGAATGAACCCCAATATTGCACTGTAAAACAATTTTAATAAAACAAAATATATTACATTTTAAAAATAAGAGTCGAACGAATAACTTACTTATCCATCCAAGGGCCTCTGAGGTGTTCCCTGGTTAATTTCATAACTGCATAAAACCATTCCCAAAACGTAAAGTTCCTTTCGTTCAGCGGTTCTTTACAAAACTGTGCCCAGCTTAAAAGTTGGTTATTATCAGTAAAATTACCCCTGAAAGCCTTCTGTGCGAGGAAACAAAGGTTTTCGTCTGTCAAAGGTCGGCCAGTTGCTGCCCTAAATTTAAGGGACAGTGTTTCTGCCACTTTGTTCCAAGGAACCTTAATAAAAGAAAATAATTTTATTCCAATTCATTCTGGAATGTTATAAAACATTTTCTAACTTCTGGAACATTTTAGATCAATTTCCAACATTTTAGAACGCTATAAAACTAATATCCAATGGAAATTTGATGTGTTAAGAACTTACTTTGTCAGGAACGGTAAAAGGTACTCGACCAGGTTCGGAAAACGCGTTGTCCCAGGTGACAGTAGCCCAAGCGTGGGGTTCTTGATTCCCATGTACGATAACGACGACAGGCAGAGAGAGCGTCCAGACGTGGAAGACAAGTTCACCGCCTCCGACACTAAATTGTGACTGGAAGTGAAGTGAAAATTTCTCGTCCATCACGCTTTCCGTTCCTTTCTTTTCGGCTCTCTTGATTTTTTTCAACTGCATATTTCTGAAACTAACGGATAATTGTCGTGTCGCCTGTTGGTACTCCATTGTGCCTGTGTTGTTTAAAATTTCTCCGCTGGCGTCTCCATTTTTTCCCAGCTTATCATTTTTCAAGAGAATATTCGCCTGAGCTTCGGATATAATTGTTACTTTTACCTGTGGAGGAGTCATGTGTACGTTTAATTTACCGCCAACAAGCAGGCGTACTGTTGCTGTAAATCTAAAAACAAAAAAGTGAAATGAAATATCATTAAAGGGACTTATAAAGGTTCCCAATATTTTTTATTTACCTTGTGTTTGTTTTCATGACTTGTGGAGGTTGTTTTTCGATTATGAAAGTCGATGTAACGAGAGAACTAAGTAACTGAGTGATTTCAGACAGTAATTGTGAAAGGACGTCTCTGACTCCAGGCGGATCTAAGGCGAGTTTCTGCTTCAATCGGTCAACTTCTTTGATCTGTTGTCTATTTGTCCATATTAATTCTGCTAAACTTTCACACCTATAGAACACGATATTAATTTTTTTCAAATGAAAAGACTCAAATATATTTTTTTGTATAATTTTAAAACGGTAGGAATAGAAAATAGTTTTTTACTTATAGATTACAGAAAAACCAATGAGAAGTCTTTGGTCTTAAAGTATAAACGTAAAAAAGGACCGTTATTTTCTTTTGTAAAATTGAAAGTCATCTACACCACAGAAAAACTAATTTCTTTTTTGTTCGCAGGTTATCTATTAATAGCGAAAATCGTATTAAATGTGGTTAACCTTACAGCAAATAAATTTTGTGTAATTTAAGGACAAACCTGAAATATTAATGCCAAGTCACAAATGCAAAAAAGTTCTGGTATTAACATAAAAACTAAACTATTATAAAGTACAAAGGCAGCTCACATGTCCAATTATTTTAATAATCTTTCTATTATTTTACGGATAACTAATCGTTCTTAGAAAATTAGGAAACAAGCAAAAAAATGGCACAAAATAAAACTGTTTAGTGCCATGAAGAAAAGTCAATATTCCACGCTTTCCACGAATTTTCTGTTCCATTACACCAACACAAATTGAATTATAGCGACAACTAAAAGAATCAGTCATTCGTGAAGAAGCGTTTTCATTTTCTTAGAACAAACGTGTCAACCGAATTCATGAAATGGTAAACCCCATACATAATACGCGGTATGTCTGTATAAAAAATTACCCGAAATATAATGCGTTCGTTGTACCCGGAAGATTTCTCACAATCAGATAAATTGATTTTGGATGCACTTGATAATGACATTCAGTCAGTTTAAAAGAAAAAAAAAACTCGTTGAGCAGTATTACCGTTTGCTATTTCAATTAAATAAATAAAAACCTCTTTGTCTTTTCATTCAATTTTGTGGTTGCTTAAAGGTTTTCTTTTCTCTAAATAGAAGCTATAATTGTACCGCAATAATTAAAATGTTGTGAACTTACCACTCTTGAATTGTGTCCAAATTACTGTTAAAAACGGACCCATTTCCTGCCAATTGTTGGTCTCGCTTCCAACGAATAAGCTCTTCATCCAGCACCTGAGCCTGAAGGGTGTTGATTAACGTAAACGTTTCTTGTAATTTGTCACCTAAAGCCAATCTTAATTGCATCAGCCCGGTAATCTACAATAAAAAAGAAAAACCACAAGAGTTTTACATAAGAAATTTTTTGAAAGCATATTAGTAACTTGCCTTCTGATTTAGTAATTGTTCCATCATTTCTTTCTGTCTTGTAAGCTTCTGGAGATTTGCTTGCGCTTCCTGTTGATTTGCGGGTTGTGTCGATAAATGCTGAATTGTTGCTGGAAATGAGTTTCAATATTTTTGGAGTTATTTTTTTGACTTTTCGTATGCTCATAAATTTATACGCATGAGTATAACGACACGGTTTCGTTGGTTTAGTTTAGTTTTTAAAACAAAATAATGCATTTTACATATAGTAACACCATAATTATATAGGAAATTAGCATAATTTAAACGGATGGCTATATTTTTAACCTTTATATACGAATAATAAGGAAGTAAAAATCTTTTTCTAAAATCTTAATTCCGTAACACATAAAATTAAGAAGAATATGTAATTACCGTTTATTTTTGTGCATTCGTGGTACTGTAACGCAAAAGCTTCTTGCTCTTGTTCCATTCTTCGCAAATCTTCCGCCTGCTCCTGCACAAACAGGATAATAACTTATTTACCCCATAATTACATAATGTGAATTTAATTAGGATAACATTGCTAGAAAAACTAACGGTTATCATCGTAAAATTAAAAAAATAATAAACTTGGTAATTATGAATACTCTTACAAATACGTTATGTTTATTTTTAGCTTTAAGTCTAAACTGTGAAACGAGAGGTTCCAGTATCTATCAATGTAAGGCAACTCTTTATAAACAATTTGTGTTTGAAATATGCGATAAATACGCTCAACTAGAACATTAGGTGCGTTTTATCTAAGTTTAATCGAATTAAAAGTATATATTGCAAAAATATGTAAATTTCGGCCACTTTGAATATATTTTTTGTCACACGATATCGTAATTATCGTTTGAGAAATTAATTATCGCAAAAATATAAAACGGTATAATCATTTTATCTTGTTTTGATGTTTCTATTATCAGTTTGTCTTTTTTAAGAAGGGTTATGACGTTAATAATCAATAAAATTCTGATTGTTTGTACTATATAATTGAAGACCATCTGAAAAAATCAAACTGAAAGTGCTACTAAAACTCAAACCCGATATTAACAAAAAAATGTAGCTATATACATAAAATTGGTCATTATTTACAAATATAGATTTCAAAAACTCGTTTTAGACTTGTAAAAAAAATAATCTTCTTTATCTGGAATTATTATCAAAAAACTGATGAAACAAATTCAAAATAATTCGTTTGTTTGATATGTATGGAATTTCCATTCCTGTTAATCATCAATCAGCAAGCAGATTGTTCCACTAAATCAATTGATAAGAAGTGCATAACTATGCAAACAAAACAAGTTCTTACCCTTGTTCGATTCCTTAAAATATCCAATTTATGCATTACTTCTGCTCCTGAACTATTTGCAATAAAACTGGGCAAACCACCTGGCCCCTCACCATTCACTGCTTGAACCAAACGCATTTCAGTTGCCAAGCACTGCCTCACATAGTTAAATAACTGCATAGGATTTCCACTGCAACATAAGATGATCAAATTACAAAATAAATTCAATGTTAATTATCACAAATGGAAATATTAAAACTAGATCAAATTGCAGAAATAAAGCGTTTTCCTGACCTGTATCTTTGACGGAATACTTTTGCTACATCAGCTAATTTTAATTTTGTTAAGAAAAACTCTGCATCAGTAACAACTGCAGCTTTATTTTCGATTTCTTGAATGAGTTGGTTTATTAAGTTTGCAACATACTGTTCATGTTGGGGGTTATCAGGTGAAGGCTCTACATCAGACCTAGAACAAACATCCTGTGTTATTATGAACAGAAATTTTAAATAAATGCTTAATGTACCAGAACTTTTCTTCTATCCAATGGGCTAAATAATGTCTCACTTCAATAGGGAAATGATCTCCGTATATTGCACGAATCTGTTGCAAACTATCATGTGGAAGTTGCTGCGCCTTTGCCCAAAGAGCCATGTCTGTCAGCTAGCTAACCTTAAAACATTGGCGAATTAATAATTACTATTTTATACTTACTAAAAATTAATGAAAACGCCAATTTCTATAACATAATAATATATAATAAATATAGAAAAACTATATTAACATAAGACCAAGGTCATCCCGGAGCGGGACATCAATGCGTTGCAAAATAAAAATGGTTTTGTTCAAACATAAACTTACCTTCTGTACGTGGTATACAATCAACTATAATGCGAAAAACTAGGCACTGACTCTTTAAAATTAATAACAATATATTTCGTATTTTGTTTTATAATTCGTTTTATAAACTATATTTCAATTTGTTTAAACATAAAAACTAATAATCTTTGCATTTTGCAAACTCAACCGCACAACAGCCATTTCTAAATAATGCCACGGTCACGTGACCAGAATCAAATAAACTTACGAACGACGCAACCAGGTCTAACAATTAAAAGAAAAATGATAAACGCTACACATTTGCCGATATTTGCACTGAATTATTGATAAAAACCTGTTTAGATAAACTGATAAAAATAATTTAAACGTTTAATATTTGATTTCTTATATCATTTTTTATACAATAATAAATTATCGTCTGCAATTTGCAAATATGTAAATTTTAAAGTAATCAAAAACAGAATCCTCTGCAATTTTTCAATTAACCAAAGATATTTTGAATATATTTTAATATTATAATCTAATTAATTAACAATTTACAGACTCAGTTTATTGATTACATGTTCATATTCTAATAATTTAAGTTAAAAAGTCAAAAAGTTTTAATTCTAACACAGTTGCCAATTGTACTGTTTTGTTTCTAACGTAATATCTTAATTATGTAATGAAAACTGATGGCAATTTAGTTAACTAATGTGTATGATTGGTTGCATATATGCAACGAGTTTTTCATTTAGTTTTGAGTGAAAACATGCAAATTTAATTTAATTACGGGGTTTAATTATTTAAATACGGGCATTAAAATTAAATAAATCGAAATGGCAACGTAAAATATTTATTATAAAAAATAATAACACTCCATACTGTATAAGTTAAATGAAAATGACAACAACTGTATATATATTTGAATATATGAATCCTGATCTTAAATATTTGTACAAAACAACAAAACCTAGTCAATAAATATACAAAAATAATATCAGTATTATCGGCACTCTGAGTAATACCACTGATTATTTTTTAAGCCTTTGACAATTTTTCTAAGAAAGTCTTTAATACCATCGTATGTGGCGAAGCTTATTCCTACTGCTATCGGCCCTTTTATCCAGTTCATTGACAAACCCTTAAAAAAGCCCCCTACAATACCTTCACAACTGTGAAAAAAAAAATTAATATTAATAATAGTGAAGATATCACCTAATAAATCGAAATATAAAATATTCTCTGCTATTTTATAATTTCGTGTGATAAACTGGCAGGACTTTATTTATTAAAATTCGAGATTTATAATTGCTATTTACCAAAGTGTCGAATAATTGGCGGATATTTCAATTCAAAATTAGACTAAATGTATTATCAGAAATGTAAAGATAAGATAGCAGCTGCTTATTCAAATAATTTTCTTTTATGAGCATCGTATTTAACGTCTTTAACACTTTTTTTAACTTTATAAAGTATTTTTGTGTATATAAGAGTTTTTTTTAAAATTATAAATATTTTTTTTTTGTTCATCAGTTACGTTTATAAAATTGTCCCCATACAAAAGTAGATTAATTTTTTTTATAGTATATGTAACTTCTGAAAACAGACCAATAAATTTATGTAAAGCCTCTTGTATTTACAAAAGATAAACTTAGTAAATACTGCTCATAAACTTAGCAGATAAAACGTTTTATTACATTATTATTTTTTCATAAATTATTTTTGAGAATTGAGTATTTCCTAATTCATTTTTCAATGTAATTAACAAAATATTCTATATTTGGGGCCTCAAGCTAAAGTATCATTTGTCAGTTATTCATATTAAATGGCCCAGTAGGGGTAGTTTAGGTCTTCCCGGTAGGTGGCGTGTCACAGCAAAGCTATGAATCATTTTTTCATCTTTACTTACTTATATATTGTCCTTAATGTTCCTAAAATAGTTTTGTATTCCTTATTGCTATCAGTTTGCATTCTTCTTCTTACAATATCTAGGGGATAACTGCTGGTCTGGCCTAGCATTCCTGCCACTGCACCAAACCCCAATGAAGCAAATGGATTCACAGTTGGATCGTTGTTTACTTTTTCTAAATAATATGGACAATTTTAAGCCCAAAAAACTTTTTTTATCAAAAAATTACCTTTATAAAATTGTTTTAACGTTTCATAAGTAAGGAATGATACACCAGCATAGGGAATCACACCCATTACTGTTGGAAAGTATCCTCTATAAAATGCAGCAACACCTTCAGTTCTATATATCTTCCTAAACACCTACAATAAAGCTAATATGATAAATAACTATTACAATCATTGGTAAAATATTTACCTCTCTCAGTGTTGCATAAAGATCCTTTTGAGTGACTGCCATTCGAGCACGGGCTAAATCCAAGGGGTAGGTGAGAGACTGAGATGTTACTCCTGCCAAAGAACCTGCCAAAAACTGCTTGCCTGGTGTAGACCTAAACTTAAACAAGTATAAGTGCAGGTCTTTCTAACAAAAACATTATTGAACTTACTCTTCTGGATTAATCTTTAAAATTTTTTTCCATTGCTCATGTGCAGTGAACTGAATAGAAGCATATGGCACTATTCTAGCCATTGTAGCACTATTTCCTCGCCATAATCCAAAAAAGCCTTCTTTTTCATAAGTATGCTGCAAAAACTGTAGAGCTTTTCTGGCTGAGTATGGCTGTTTTCTAGGGATTGTAATATTTAAAATCAATCTGTATTAGAATAAACTTGTTGCTTACACATACCTAATTTGAAAATTAATTTTAGTACGATCTAAAGGAGCTATAGTTGTTTTTGCTAAGGCACCAGCAATCGCTCCGGCACATAAACTAGTGAGCACTATTTCTGTATTGCCTAGATTATTATTGACTCTGTTCTTGAGATTAGTTGAATGTTCCATATTTGGGGAAGACGATTCAGGTCATTTTTATTCTTGATTTATGAAAAATACATCCATTATTATATCACTATGAAAGCATCCACTACATTACTATTGTTTACCTTATATAATGCGCACGTTAGAGTAGAAAACGGTGTACATATAAGTAGTAAAAAAATATAATTCACAAGTATTTAGCACTTGAAACCGCAAATTCATATTATATTAGATCAAAGGTCAAATTACGACCTTCTACCTATAATGTGTACGATTTTATTTTGGGATCGTTCTATATTTGTTTTTGAAAGTTGTAATCACTGCATTTTTACTTACAATTAGAGAAATCAAAGTTCACATTCTTAAAAACTATTTTCGTACACTTTTACAATAATAATTTCTTTTCCCGTTACTAAAAAAAATAGCAAAAACATAACCAAAATAAACAAATAACAGATGCGTAAATAAACAAGTAGTGGTTACATTACGGCCATAGAATGTCTCAAATTATTTGACTAATAAAAAATATATTCCTTTTTGTAACCAACAACTTTTTGCCTTATATTAATGAAATTAAATTCCTAATTTTATTTTTGTTCACTTTTGTAATATACATAAAAAAATTGAGTTTTAAACAAAATTTCCTAACTGTGACTGTAAACACAATGATTTATCTGTCATCGCTGACATCATCATTTAGGTTATAACAAATTAGAACCTTTTGTAATATTATAATTTTGTCGGTAACAGGAATAATATGGTATGATTTAGAGCTTATTAAACTATTATATTGACGTTATTATTAATTAATTATTTTGTAGGCTAGATATTTTAAAGAGCAGGATATTGACGGTAAGTACAAAGCTTTGAAACTTATAAATCAGTTCTTTCTTTCAGTGTTATACTTATTAAATACATTATTTCTAATTCAAATTTAGAATTCAGGGAATGCTTTTATTTATTTGCTCGATCCGGACAAATTAAGTCACTTGATGAGCTTACAGTTATCATGAGAAGTTTGGGGTTATCACCCACCATATCTGAATTAACTACATATTTGAAGCAAAAGGTAATTTATTGGGTCAATTTATAGTTAATTTACTTCCAAATAATTAAGAATATTAAAATATGACCCTATTTTTCTTTTATTTCATATTTTAGCAAGGAAGAATGTCTTTTGCCGACTTTCTGGAAGTTATGCATATTCATTCTAGAGTTGAAGATGTGCCTAGAGAAATTATTAATGCATTTAAAGCTGCGGATCCTGAGGGAACAGGTGTCATTCCAGCAAAACAGTTGAGACAATTATTGCAAAATTGGGGTGAATGTCTTTCAGTGAAAGAAGTAGAAAGAATTTTTCGAGAGGCTAATGTTAATCCAAACAGTATGGTAAAGTATGAAGAGTTTGTAAAAATAGCATGTGCTCCAGTTCCAGATTATTATTAAGAATACAAGGGATTTAATTGATAAGTTAGTTGATAGTACATGTGTATGTTTTTAAAAAGTTAATTAATGGTTGTGGTTCTCTTATTTTTTAGCATATAGTGATTAGTCTTTTAATATTTATTCATGTAATATTAAAAAATGTAGAATATATAACTAACTACGTCCTATACCTATATATTGTATTATTTCCAAAACGTTTTTTTTTAAACCTATACGTCTAATTCCTGATAAATCTATTTTTTCTTAAAAAGTTTATTATAAGGCAATCTGTTGAATTTACGTTGTTTATGTTTGAAAACTTATATGCATACGTAATTTACATTAATCTAAAGTTAAACAAAGTAGCAATAACTTAAGGGTTAATTACTATGAAAATGTTTTCGTACTAAAAACATTTGTATTATCTTTAGATGATAACGCACTTGAAAACTGAGGGCACCATGAGATTCTGCGTACTTTTTTATATATATTTCGGTGTACAAAACGTTTAGAATAATTGATTTACGAATCGAAATTTTAGGTGCGCTTTTTTTATTTATTATGCATACGTTTTCGTACTAAAAACATTCGTATTATCTTTAACTGATAACGCACTTGAAAACTGGGGGCACCATGAGATTCTGCGTACTTTTTTACATATATTTCGGTGTACAAAACGTTTAGAATAATTGATTTACGAATCGAAATTTTAGGTGCGCTTTTTTTATTTATTATAAATACGTTTTCGTACTAAAAACATTCGTATTATCTTTAACTGATAACGCACTTGAAAACTGAGGGCACCATGAGATTCTGCGTACTTTTTTACATATATTTCGGTGTACAAAACGTTTAGAATAATTGATTTACGAATCGAAATTTTAGGTGCGCTTTTTTTATTTATTATGAATACGTTTTCGTAATAAAAACATTCGTATTATCTTTAACTGATAACGCACTTGAAAACTGAGGGCACCATGAGATTCTGCGTACTTTTTTACATATATTTCGGTGTACAAAACGTTTAGAATAATTGATTTACGAATCGAAATTTTAGGTGCGCTTTTTTTATTTATTATAAATACGTTTTCGTAATAAAAACATTCGTATTATCTTTAACTGATAACGCACTTGAAAACTGAGGGCACCATGAGATTCTGCGTACTTTTTTACATATATTTCGGTGTACAAAACGTTTAGAATAATTGATTTACGAATCGAAATTTTAGGTGCGCTTTTTTTATTTATTATGAATACGTTTTCGTAATAAAAACATTCGTATTATCTTTAACTGATAACGCACTTGAAAACTGAGGGCACCATGAGATTCTGCGTACTTTTTTACATATATTTCGGTGTACAAAACGTTTAGAATAATTGATTTACGAATCGAAATTTTAGGTGCGCTTTTTTTATTTATTATGAATACGTTTTCGTAATAAAAACATTCGTATTATCTTTAACTGATAACGCACTTGAAAACTGAGGGCACCATGAGATTCTGCGTACTTTTTTACATATATTTCGGTGTACAAAACGTTTAGAATAATTGATTTACGAATCGAAATTTTAGGTGCGCTTTTTTTATTTATTATGAATACGTTTTCGTACTAAAAACATTCGTATTATCTTTAACTGATAACGCACTTGAAAACTGAGGGCACCATGAGATTCTGCGTACTTTTTTACATATATTTCGGTGTACAAAACGTTTAGAATAATTGATTTACGAATCGAAATTTTAGGTGCGCTTTTTTTATTTATTATGAATACGTTTTCGTAATAAAAACATTCGTATTATCTTTAACTGATAACGCACTTGAAAACTGAGGGCACCATGAGATTCTGCGTACTTTTTTACATATATTTCGGTGTACAAAACGTTTAGAATAATTGATTTACGAATCGAAATTTTAGGTGCGCTTTTTTTATTTATTATGAATACGTTTTCGTACTAAAAACATTCGTATTATCTTTAACTGATAACGCACTTGAAAACTGAGGGCACCATGAGATTCTGCGTACTTTTTTACATATATTTCGGTGTACAAAACGTTTAGAATAATTGATTTACGAATCGAAATTTTAGGTGCGCTTTTTTTATTTATTATAAATACGTTTTCGTACTAAAAACATTCGTATTATCTTTAACTGATAACGCACTTGAAAACTGAGGGCACCATGAGATTCTGCGTACTTTTTTACATATATTTCGGTGTACAAAACGTTTAGAATAATTGATTTACGAATCGAAATTTTAGGTGCGCTTTTTTTATTTATTATGAATACGTTTTCGTACTAAAAACATTCGTATTATCTTTAACTGATAACGCACTTGAAAACTGAGGGCACCATGAGATTCTGCGTACTTTTTTACATATATTTCGGTGTACAAAACGTTTAGAATAATTGATTTACGAATCGAAATTTTAGGTGCGCTTTTTTTATTTATTATAAATACGTTTTCGTAATAAAAACATTCGTATTATCTTTAACTGATAACGCACTTGAAAACTGAGGGCACCATGAGATTCTGCGTACTTTTTTACATATATTTCGGTGTACAAAACGTTTAGAATAATTGATTTACGAATCGAAATTTTAGGTGCGCTTTTTTTATTTATTATAAATACGTTTTCGTAATAAAAACATTCGTATTATCTTTAACTGATAACGCACTTGAAAACTGAGGGCACCATGAGATTCTGCGTACTTTTTTACATATATTTCGGTGTACAAAACGTTTAGAATAATTGATTTACGAATCGAAATTTTAGGTGCGCTTTTTTTATTTATTATGAATACGTTTTCGTAATAAAAACATTCGTATTATCTTTAACTGATAACGCACTTGAAAACTGAGGGCACCATGAGATTCTGCGTACTTTTTTACATATATTTCGGTGTACAAAACGTTTAGAATAATTGATTTACGAATCGAAATTTTAGGTGCGCTTTTTTTATTTATTATAAATACGTTTTCGTACTAAAAACATTCGTATTATCTTTAACTGATAACGCACTTGAAAACTGAGGGCACCATGAGATTCTGCGTACTTTTTTACATATATTTCGGTGTACAAAACGTTTAGAATAATTGATTTACGAATCGAAATTTTAGGTGCGCTTTTTTTATTTATTATGAATACGTTTTCGTAATAAAAACATTCGTATTATCTTTAACTGATAACGCACTTGAAAACTGAGGGCACCATGAGATTCTGCGTACTTTTTTACATATATTTCGGTGTACAAAACGTTTAGAATAATTGATTTACGAATCGAAATTTTAGGTGCGCTTTTTTTATTTATTATGAATACGTTTTCGTACTAAAAACATTCGTATTATCTTTAACTGATAACGCACTTGAAAACTGAGGGCACCATGAGATTCTGCGTACTTTTTTACATATATTTCGGTGTACAAAACGTTTAGAATAATTGATTTACGAATCGAAATTTTAGGTGCGCTTTTTTTATTTATTATGAATACGTTTTCGTACTAAAAACATTCGTATTATCTTTAACTGATAACGCACTTGAAAACTGAGGGCACCATGAGATTCTGCGTACTTTTTTACATATATTTCGGTGTACAAAACGTTTAGAATAATTGATTTACGAATCGAAATTTTAGGTGCGCTTTTTTTATTTATTATGAATACGTTTTCGTACTAAAAACATTCGTATTATCTTTAACTGATAACGCACTTGAAAACTGAGGGCACCATGAGATTCTGCGTACTTTTTTACATATATTTCGGTGTACAAAACGTTTAGTATAATTGATTTACGAATCGAAATTTTAGGTGCGCTTTTTTTATTTATTATGAATACGTTTTCGTACTAAAAACATTCGTATTATCTTTAACTGATAACGCACTTGAAAACTGAGGGCACCATGAGATTCTGCGTACTTTTTTACATATATTTCGGTGTACAAAACGTTTAGAATAATTGATTTACGAATCGAAATTTTAGGTGCGCTTTTTTTATTTATTATGAATACGTTTTCGTACTAAAAACATTCGTATTATCTTTAACTGATAACGCACTTGAAAACTGAGGGCACCATGAGATTCTGCGTACTTTTTTACATATATTTCGGTGTACAAAACGTTTAGAATAATTGATTTACGAATCGAAATTTTAGGTGCGCTTTTTTTATTTATTATGAATACGTTTTCGTACTAAAAACATTCGTATTATCTTTAACTGATAACGCACTTGAAAACTGAGGGCACCATGAGATTCTGCGTACTTTTTTACATATATTTCGGTGTACAAAACGTTTAGAATAATTGATTTACGAATCGAAATTTTAGGTGCGCTTTTTTTATTTATTATGAATACGTTTTCGTACTAAAAACATTCGTATTATCTTTAACTGATAACGCACTTGAAAACTGAGGGCACCATGAGATTCTGCGTACTTTTTTACATATATTTCGGTGTACAAAACGTTTAGTATAATTGATTTACGAATCGAAATTTTAGGTGCGCTTTTTTTATTTATTATGAATACGTTTTCGTACTAAAAACATTCGTATTATCTTTAACTGATAACGCACTTGAAAACTGAGGGCACCATGAGATTCTGCGTACTTTTTTACATATATTTCGGTGTACAAAACGTTTAGAATAATTGATTTACGAATCGAAATTTTAGGTGCGCTTTTTTTATTTATTATGAATACGTTTTCGTACTAAAAACATTCGTATTATCTTTAACTGATAACGCACTTGAAAACTGAGGGCACCATGAGATTCTGCGTACTTTTTTACATATATTTCGGTGTACAAAACGTTTAGTATAATTGATTTACGAATCGAAATTTTAGGTGCGCTTTTTTTATTTATTATGAATACGTTTTCGTACTAAAAACATTCGTATTATCTTTAACTGATAACGCACTTGAAAACTGAGGGCACCATGAGATTCTGCGTACTTTTTTACATATATTTCGGTGTACAAAACGTTTAGTATAATTGATTTACGAATCGAAATTTTAGGTGCGCTTTTTTTATTTATTATGAATACGTTTTCGTACTAAAAACATTCGTATTATCTTTAACTGATAACGCACTTGAAAACTGAGGGCACCATGAGATTCTGCGTACTTTTTTACATATATTTCGGTGTACAAAACGTTTAGTATAATTGATTTACGAATCGAAATTTTAGGTGCGCTTTTTTTATTTATTATGAATACGTTTTCGTACTAAAAACATTCGTATTATCTTTAACTGATAACGCACTTGAAAACTGAGGGCACCATGAGATTCTGCGTACTTTTTTACATATATTTCGGTGTACAAAACGTTTAGAATAATTGATTTACGAATCGAAATTTTAGGTGCGCTTTTTTTATTTATTATGAATACGTTTTCGTACTAAAAACATTCGTATTATCTTTAACTGATAACGCACTTGAAAACTGAGGGCACCATGAGATTCTGCGTACTTTTTTACATATATTTCGGTGTACAAAACGTTTAGAATAATTGATTTACGAATCGAAATTTTAGGTGCGCTTTTTTTATTTATTATAAATACGTTTTCGTACTAAAAACATTCGTATTATCTTTAACTGATAACGCACTTGAAAACTGAGGGCACCATGAGATTCTGCGTACTTTTTTACATATATTTCGGTGTACAAAACGTTTAGAATAATTGATTTACGAATCGAAATTTTAGGTGCGCTTTTTTTATTTATTATGAATACGTTTTCGTAATAAAAACATTCGTATTATCTTTAACTGATAACGCACTTGAAAACTGAGGGCACCATGAGATTCTGCGTACTTTTTTACATATATTTCGGTGTACAAAACGTTTAGAATAATTGATTTACGAATCGAAATTTTAGGTGCGCTTTTTTTATTTATTATAAATACGTTTTCGTACTAAAAACATTCGTATTATCTTTAACTGATAACGCACTTGAAAACTGAGGGCACCATGAGATTCTGCGTACTTTTTTACATATATTTCGGTGTACAAAACGTTTAGAATAATTGATTTACGAATCGAAATTTTAGGTGCGCTTTTTTTATTTATTATGAATACGTTTTCGTAATAAAAACATTCGTATTATCTTTAACTGATAACGCACTTGAAAACTGAGGGCACCATGAGATTCTGCGTACTTTTTTACATATATTTCGGTGTACAAAACGTTTAGAATAATTGATTTACGAATCGAAATTTTAGGTGCGCTTTTTTTATTTATTATGAATACGTTTTCGTACTAAAAACATTCGTATTATCTTTAACTGATAACGCACTTGAAAACTGAGGGCACCATGAGATTCTGCGTACTTTTTTACATATATTTCGGTGTACAAAACGTTTAGAATAATTGATTTACGAATCGAAATTTTAGGTGCGCTTTTTTTATTTATTATGAATACGTTTTCGTAATAAAAACATTCGTATTATCTTTAACTGATAACGCACTTGAAAACTGAGGGCACCATGAGATTCTGCGTACTTTTTTACATATATTTCGGTGTACAAAACGTTTAGAATAATTGATTTACGAATCGAAATTTTAGGTGCGCTTTTTTTATTTATTATGAATACGTTTTCGTACTAAAAACATTCGTATTATCTTTAACTGATAACGCACTTGAAAACTGAGGGCACCATGAGATTCTGCGTACTTTTTTACATATATTTCGGTGTACAAAACGTTTAGAATAATTGATTTACGAATCGAAATTTTAGGTGCGCTTTTTTTATTTATTATGAATACGTTTTCGTAATAAAAACATTCGTATTATCTTTAACTGATAACGCACTTGAAAACTGAGGGCACCATGAGATTCTGCGTACTTTTTTACATATATTTCGGTGTACAAAACGTTTAGAATAATTGATTTACGAATCGAAATTTTAGGTGCGCTTTTTTTATTTATTATGAATACGTTTTCGTACTAAAAACATTCGTATTATCTTTAACTGATAACGCACTTGAAAACTGAGGGCACCATGAGATTCTGCGTACTTTTTTACATATATTTCGGTGTACAAAACGTTTAGAATAATTGATTTACGAATCGAAATTTTAGGTGCGCTTTTTTTATTTATTATGAATACGTTTTCGTAATAAAAACATTCGTATTATCTTTAACTGATAACGCACTTGAAAACTGAGGGCACCATGAGATTCTGCGTACTTTTTTACATATATTTCGGTGTACAAAACGTTTAGAATAATTGATTTACGAATCGAAATTTTAGGTGCGCTTTTTTTATTTATTATGAATACGTTTTCGTAATAAAAACATTCGTATTATCTTTAACTGATAACGCACTTGAAAACTGAGGGCACCATGAGATTCTGCGTACTTTTTTACATATATTTCGGTGTACAAAACGTTTAGAATAATTGATTTACGAATCGAAATTTTAGGTGCGCTTTTTTTATTTATTATGAATACGTTTTCGTAATAAAAACATTCGTATTATCTTTAACTGATAACGCACTTGAAAACTGAGGGCACCATGAGATTCTGCGTACTTTTTTACATATATTTCGGTGTACAAAACGTTTAGAATAATTGATTTACGAATCGAAATTTTAGGTGCGCTTTTTTTATTTATTATGAATACGTTTTCGTACTAAAAACATTCGTATTATCTTTAACTGATAACGCACTTGAAAACTGAGGGCACCATGAGATTCTGCGTACTTTTTTACATATATTTCGGTGTACAAAACGTTTAGAATAATTGATTTACGAATCGAAATTTTAGGTGCGCTTTTTTTATTTATTATGAATACGTTTTCGTACTAAAAACATTCGTATTATCTTTAACTGATAACGCACTTGAAAACTGAGGGCACCATGAGATTCTGCGTACTTTTTTACATATATTTCGGTGTACAAAACGTTTAGTATAATTGATTTACGAATCGAAATTTTAGGTGCGCTTTTTTTATTTATTATGAATACGTTTTCGTACTAAAAACATTCGTATTATCTTTAACTGATAACGCACTTGAAAACTGAGGGCACCATGAGATTCTGCGTACTTTTTTACATATATTTCGGTGTACAAAACGTTTAGAATAATTGATTTACGAATCGAAATTTTAGGTGCGCTTTTTTTATTTATTATGAATACGTTTTCGTACTAAAAACATTCGTATTATCTTTAACTGATAACGCACTTGAAAACTGAGGGCACCATGAGATTCTGCGTACTTTTTTACATATATTTCGGTGTACAAAACGTTTAGAATAATTGATTTACGAATCGAAATTTTAGGTGCGCTTTTTTTATTTATTATGAATACGTTTTCGTAATAAAAACATTCGTATTATCTTTAACTGATAACGCACTTGAAAACTGAGGGCACCATGAGATTCTGCGTACTTTTTTACATATATTTCGGTGTACAAAACGTTTAGAATAATTGATTTACGAATCGAAATTTTAGGTGCGCTTTTTTTATTTATTATAAATACGTTTTCGTACTAAAAACATTCGTATTATCTTTAACTGATAACGCACTTGAAAACTGAGGGCACCATGAGATTCTGCGTACTTTTTTACATATATTTCGGTGTACAAAACGTTTAGAATAATTGATTTACGAATCGAAATTTTAGGTGCGCTTTTTTTATTTATTATGAATACGTTTTCGTAATAAAAACATTCGTATTATCTTTAACTGATAACGCACTTGAAAACTGAGGGCACCATGAGATTCTGCGTACTTTTTTACATATATTTCGGTGTACAAAACGTTTAGAATAATTGATTTACGAATCGAAATTTTAGGTGCGCTTTTTTTATTTATTATAAATACGTTTTCGTACTAAAAACATTCGTATTATCTTTAACTGATAACGCACTTGAAAACTGAGGGCACCATGAGATTCTGCGTACTTTTTTACATATATTTCGGTGTACAAAACGTTTAGAATAATTGATTTACGAATCGAAATTTTAGGTGCGCTTTTTTTATTTATTATGAATACGTTTTCGTAATAAAAACATTCGTATTATCTTTAACTGATAACGCACTTGAAAACTGAGGGCACCATGAGATTCTGCGTACTTTTTTACATATATTTCGGTGTACAAAACGTTTAGAATAATTGATTTACGAATCGAAATTTTAGGTGCGCTTTTTTTATTTATTATGAATACGTTTTCGTACTAAAAACATTCGTATTATCTTTAACTGATAACGCACTTGAAAACTGAGGGCACCATGAGATTCTGCGTACTTTTTTACATATATTTCGGTGTACAAAACGTTTAGAATAATTGATTTACGAATCGAAATTTTAGGTGCGCTTTTTTTATTTATTATGAATACGTTTTCGTAATAAAAACATTCGTATTATCTTTAACTGATAACGCACTTGAAAACTGAGGGCACCATGAGATTCTGCGTACTTTTTTACATATATTTCGGTGTACAAAACGTTTAGAATAATTGATTTACGAATCGAAATTTTAGGTGCGCTTTTTTTATTTATTATGAATACGTTTTCGTACTAAAAACATTCGTATTATCTTTAACTGATAACGCACTTGAAAACTGAGGGCACCATGAGATTCTGCGTACTTTTTTACATATATTTCGGTGTACAAAACGTTTAGAATAATTGATTTACGAATCGAAATTTTAGGTGCGCTTTTTTTATTTATTATGAATACGTTTTCGTAATAAAAACATTCGTATTATCTTTAACTGATAACGCACTTGAAAACTGAGGGCACCATGAGATTCTGCGTACTTTTTTACATATATTTCGGTGTACAAAACGTTTAGAATAATTGATTTACGAATCGAAATTTTAGGTGCGCTTTTTTTATTTATTATGAATACGTTTTCGTACTAAAAACATTCGTATTATCTTTAACTGATAACGCACTTGAAAACTGAGGGCACCATGAGATTCTGCGTACTTTTTTACATATATTTCGGTGTACAAAACGTTTAGAATAATTGATTTACGAATCGAAATTTTAGGTGCGCTTTTTTTATTTATTATGAATACGTTTTCGTAATAAAAACATTCGTATTATCTTTAACTGATAACGCACTTGAAAACTGAGGGCACCATGAGATTCTGCGTACTTTTTTACATATATTTCGGTGTACAAAACGTTTAGAATAATTGATTTACGAATCGAAATTTTAGGTGCGCTTTTTTTATTTATTATGAATACGTTTTCGTAATAAAAACATTCGTATTATCTTTAACTGATAACGCACTTGAAAACTGAGGGCACCATGAGATTCTGCGTACTTTTTTACATATATTTCGGTGTACAAAACGTTTAGAATAATTGATTTACGAATCGAAATTTTAGGTGCGCTTTTTTTATTTATTATGAATACGTTTTCGTAATAAAAACATTCGTATTATCTTTAACTGATAACGCACTTGAAAACTGAGGGCACCATGAGATTCTGCGTACTTTTTTACATATATTTCGGTGTACAAAACGTTTAGAATAATTGATTTACGAATCGAAATTTTAGGTGCGCTTTTTTTATTTATTATGAATACGTTTTCGTACTAAAAACATTCGTATTATCTTTAACTGATAACGCACTTGAAAACTGAGGGCACCATGAGATTCTGCGTACTTTTTTACATATATTTCGGTGTACAAAACGTTTAGAATAATTGATTTACGAATCGAAATTTTAGGTGCGCTTTTTTTATTTATTATGAATACGTTTTCGTACTAAAAACATTCGTATTATCTTTAACTGATAACGCACTTGAAAACTGAGGGCACCATGAGATTCTGCGTACTTTTTTACATATATTTCGGTGTACAAAACGTTTAGAATAATTGATTTACGAATCGAAATTTTAGGTGCGCTTTTTTTATTTATTATGAATACGTTTTCGTACTAAAAACATTCGTATTATCTTTAACTGATAACGCACTTGAAAACTGAGGGCACCATGAGATTCTGCGTACTTTTTTACATATATTTCGGTGTACAAAACGTTTAGAATAATTGATTTACGAATCGAAATTTTAGGTGCGCTTTTTTTATTTATTATGAATACGTTTTCGTACTAAAAACATTCGTATTATCTTTAACTGATAACGCACTTGAAAACTGAGGGCACCATGAGATTCTGCGTACTTTTTTACATATATTTCGGTGTACAAAACGTTTAGAATAATTGATTTACGAATCGAAATTTTAGGTGCGCTTTTTTTATTTATTATGAATACGTTTTCGTACTAAAAACATTCGTATTATCTTTAACTGATAACGCACTTGAAAACTGAGGGCACCATGAGATTCTGCGTACTTTTTTACATATATTTCGGTGTACAAAACGTTTAGAATAATTGATTTACGAATCGAAATTTTAGGTGCGCTTTTTTTATTTATTATGAATACGTTTTCGTACTAAAAACATTCGTATTATCTTTAACTGATAACGCACTTGAAAACTGAGGGCACCATGAGATTCTGCGTACTTTTTTACATATATTTCGGTGTACAAAACGTTTAGAATAATTGATTTACGAATCGAAATTTTAGGTGCGCTTTTTTTATTTATTATGAATACGTTTTCGTACTAAAAACATTCGTATTATCTTTAACTGATAACGCACTTGAAAACTGAGGGCACCATGAGATTCTGCGTACTTTTTTACATATATTTCGGTGTACAAAACGTTTAGAATAATTGATTTACGAATCGAAATTTTAGGTGCGCTTTTTTTATTTATTATGAATACGTTTTCGTACTAAAAACATTCGTATTATCTTTAACTGATAACGCACTTGAAAACTGAGGGCACCATGAGATTCTGCGTACTTTTTTACATATATTTCGGTGTACAAAACGTTTAGAATAATTGATTTACGAATCGAAATTTTAGGTGCGCTTTTTTTATTTATTATGAATACGTTTTCGTACTAAAAACATTCGTATTATCTTTAACTGATAACGCACTTGAAAACTGAGGGCACCATGAGATTCTGCGTACTTTTTTACATATATTTCGGTGTACAAAACGTTTAGAATAATTGATTTACGAATCGAAATTTTAGGTGCGCTTTTTTTATTTATTATGAATACGTTTTCGTACTAAAAACATTCGTATTATCTTTAACTGATAACGCACTTGAAAACTGAGGGCACCATGAGATTCTGCGTACTTTTTTACATATATTTCGGTGTACAAAACGTTTAGAATAATTGATTTACGAATCGAAATTTTAGGTGCGCTTTTTTTATTTATTATGAATACGTTTTCGTAATAAAAACATTCGTATTATCTTTAACTGATAACGCACTTGAAAACTGAGGGCACCATGAGATTCTGCGTACTTTTTTACATATATTTCGGTGTACAAAACGTTTAGAATAATTGATTTACGAATCGAAATTTTAGGTGCGCTTTTTTTATTTATTATGAATACGTTTTCGTACTAAAAACATTCGTATTATCTTTAACTGATAACGCACTTGAAAACTGAGGGCACCATGAGATTCTGCGTACTTTTTTACATATATTTCGGTGTACAAAACGTTTAGAATAATTGATTTACGAATCGAAATTTTAGGTGCGCTTTTTTTATTTATTATGAATACGTTTTCGTAATAAAAACATTCGTATTATCTTTAACTGATAACGCACTTGAAAACTGAGGGCACCATGAGATTCTGCGTACTTTTTTACATATATTTCGGTGTACAAAACGTTTAGAATAATTGATTTACGAATCGAAATTTTAGGTGCGCTTTTTTTATTTATTATGAATACGTTTTCGTACTAAAAACATTCGTATTATCTTTAACTGATAACGCACTTGAAAACTGAGGGCACCATGAGATTCTGCGTACTTTTTTACATATATTTCGGTGTACAAAACGTTTAGAATAATTGATTTACGAATCGAAATTTTAGGTGCGCTTTTTTTATTTATTATGAATACGTTTTCGTACTAAAAACATTCGTATTATCTTTAACTGATAACGCACTTGAAAACTGAGGGCACCATGAGATTCTGCGTACTTTTTTACATATATTTCGGTGTACAAAACGTTTAGAATAATTGATTTACGAATCGAAATTTTAGGTGCGCTTTTTTTATTTATTATGAATACGTTTTCGTACTAAAAACATTCGTATTATCTTTAACTGATAACGCACTTGAAAACTGAGGGCACCATGAGATTCTGCGTACTTTTTTAAATATATTTCGGTGTACAAAACGTTTAGAATAATTGATTTACGAATCGAAATTTTAGGTGCGCTTTTTTTAAATTTAGTTTCAACACTTTTTCATTTTAATAAAATTCGTATTGTCTTTATTTGATGGCGCACTCAAAAACTGACGGCACCATGAGATTTTGCGTACATTTTAGTAGTTCTTTTTACGTTCGTCCACTCTGTATATAACATGCGCGTCGTTTTTAAATTGAGCGTCGTACAACTACACGACTTATCTCAGACTGCATATGTGATAAAATGAATAAGTTTACTTAGTGATAATATGAGTGCAACATTGAAAATTACTGATTAATTAAATAATAAACAACAGTTATTATGTTTTACAAATGCACTTATTATCACTTAACGATGATACTTATTAAGTAAAGAAGTAATTTTGCCTGTAAACAAAGTTACCAAAGTTTTTCATAATTCCTAAAATCATGACCTATGCTCTTTTAGCCTTGTTTTTATAGGTCTACCACTTTGACCAATGTAGGTAACAAGAAATCTTTTTTTGAAATGTTTTTTAAACTTTATAATTTTCTTCTACGTGTATTAGTCAATAAATTCCCTATTACGATATTGAATGTTTAATCTCGTAGCTGTTTTTTAATGAACTTCGAATTCTGATTTTTTTCACGACTTTCAGTAAATAAAATTGGAGGCATGTGCGACCCCAAATTGTTAACCTTTCTAATTCGAGAAGGACATTGTTATTATTAGTTAATACGTAATCAATAACTGCAATATCATACTAGGAACATTAATAACAAATTGAAGGAGTTAATTTTAAGATATTTGGAAGTGATTTCTTGTAAATAATTTGAGATACGTAGACTGACTAGTATCGTAAAAGAAAAAGAAATTTTGAAATTGAATCTTGGCAGATTGTTTCGATATTTTCTTATTTACTGGATATGTTATTAAAATTGAAAGCATTCAGTTGAGGGGAGCTAAAAAATATTCGTCTGGTGAATGCAACAGGTCGTCAATTTGAGATCGACGACAATAATGCAGAATTATTGTGTCGTCGAGATGTCAATTTGATGGTCCCAGGAGACGATTTTATAAATAGACGTTGTCATTTTGCGAAGATTAGCTAATAAGTCAACATACACATACACATGCATATCTACATTCAATCCTTCGGCAGCTGCTTTGCTACTTCTAATACGACCCATTGTTCTGGCAATGATAAATGGGGGTAGATTTACCCCTCGCTCTGTTTGTGTGCCAGATACTAAGAAGAGCAAATTGGCCACCAACCAAATCGATATACTTAATACTCCAATGACCGAATTTATTACTTTAGTGTTCGAAAAATAAAAACAAAATCAAATGTTTCTTAAAAAAAAATCAAAACTTTAATGAAGAAATATGAAAAAAAAAAAAGAAAAGTTTCTTCCCTGTGGAATTATATTTCTTTTGCTGACAGTTGGTTTTGTTAAACGGGTTAAATTCCTGTGGGAAGATAATAATCCCCACATAACTGAATTTCGCTCGAAAGGATCAAGGAAAACAAACAGTGAGCGTATGTATGTATGTACGTAGCTATGTAGTAAAATGATATAATTGCCGGAGTTGTAATGTAGTTCCTGTCTAAAATCAACAAATTAATAAATCTTGGGTGAAGGGTTAACATGCTTAAAATTTTAATTGTGAGCAAATAGAAGCGATTATTTGAACAATGCGTTTGATAAAATTAACTATAGTTGATGCAAATGAACTGTATTGGAGTTCGGTTTTCACGTAGTCAGCACTAATACCCACGATGGATTTAAACATAGACCTGGTTGGTGGTTGGTATTACGTGTAAGGTATACGATTGCATATTAAATTGAAAGTGCAAATTCTGAGAAATTTAATTTCTATTCGCAATAGAAACGATAACAAACAAAACACTCATTGTCAAGATAAAATGCTAACAAATGCACATTACTTCACATTTCTTAGAATATCTAGTAGGTACTTTTATCTTTCAAAAAAACAAAAGATGCATTGCTACTATTAAAGAACCTACACATTTTGTTTCATGTAAAAAAAAAAAATTAAATAAATCTCCAATTTATTTCTACTATTAACAAAAAAAAAAAGAAGGAGTTAAAGTAGAATTTGTTTTTCTAGCTCTTCTTTTGTTTGACATAAACAAAAGCCAATTTATGTAACGCCTTTTGTACATTTAAAACTCACTTTAATATTTTTTTTTTACCCATGAGAAGCCTGATAGGAAGTGGTAGTTTAATTGACCTTCTGGTTGAAGTTCAATGGCTAGACTTTTGGTTACTCAACCTTAAAATCCTTCAAAAAATTTATACACTCAAATATCGTTAGCTAGCAAAAAAGACTGTTTAATATTTCACCACATGCTTTGGATTTCGATAAAGAAATATTTAAATTTTTAAAAATGACCATGTATAATTATAATAACTAATTATTCTATTACTTAAACAAAACCAAAAAAAGCAAAAGTTTTGGTCAATTTTTAAGCTCATAAGACCAAAAATATTTCATCTAAACTAGGCGTTTAGTCATATAAAGTCTTCAGACGTCAATTAGAGACAAACCCCTAACTCTAAAAAGCCTAAATTGTTGGTTAAAAAGTATTGATTGGTCTTTAGGCTTTAGACTTGGCTCTAATTAACATTTGATTATTTTTTAAGCAACAAAACCTTTAGGAACTTTTGTGAGCCTTAACACAAAACGACTCATAGTCTCTTTTACCCTCATCAGATAAAATTAATGGTGACTTATTCGTGAATTACATAATTCTTTTACAAAAATATATAAATTGACCAATATATGCGTTGGTCATTTTATGTTATGGCCTACAACAATGTTGCTATGTTGATAACCAATAAATCAATGAGGTGCATCGTGATATCTTTGCGGTATTGACTTTTTATGACCCCCTGGGGTCAAGATCAACTCATTATGACACGAGCTTTACATTTTTTTAAAGAATTATCCACATGTATCTCACCAACTCTTTAAATACAACATTTGTTAATATTTATTAATAGATTTTTATGTTTTTGAAAAATTTCACCCTTGTGTATTACTAAATGAAATCAAATCTTGTGCGGCTATCTTATCCAAAAATTAAATAATCTGGAATTTGTTGACTATTACAACATTTAATACAAGGACCAAAGGGTTCCTTAATACGCTCACTGTCGTTTTATCAGGATTTCTAATTAAAGATCCCTAATTCTCATATTTCAAAAAAAAAAGTAACAATTGAAAAGACGAGATTGATAGGTTGCCTATATTCAGATGCAGATTTTAACCTTAAATTCTTTCGTTTATGTTTTGTGTGCCACAGTGACGTTACGGTATGAATTATGATTATGCAAATTCATCCAAATTTGGATCGGCTGCATTAGTATAGAATATTTCTATAAAGTTCTTGAAACAATTAATTAAATATAATTCGAATAATAAGGAATCACTCGCTGTGAATTGTTTTAACCAACTGCAAGGACTAAAAAGGATTAAATTATTGAACACGTAGTTCACTTTTGCATCCCCTTAACGAATATAGAAATTTTTTGGACATTTAAAAACTTTTAATTTATGTCAACGTAAAGGACGAAATGGAAAGTGACAGGCGCCTCCATTAATTTTTAAATTTATAACAAACAGAAGAAAATAAATACGAATTTTGAATTAAAGTTTCACATTATTATCGATTATGATTGGGGGGGTCAGAAAAAAAGGATTGACCTATAATATAATCTACGGTCAATTAAAACTGATTAGAAATGTTTAGAGGATATCGACACCGAATTATGTAATTGTACGTGAAAATGAGCACACGAAAATTAATTTTCCAAATAAGGTCATTCGTAGTAAAAAAAAAAAAAAATAAACCAAAAACGACACGGTGGGAAAAAAGAAAAATTATTACTGGCCGTCGAGGTATAAACAAATTTCCGGCGTAGTATCAATGGGGCCTATCGGAAAATGCGGGGGCGGTACGTTATCAGTGCCGCCTCCAGCCGCAATCCGCAGTAGTGACGTCCGACGCCTGAAGAACTTATTTCGTCGTCGTCGTCGTCGTCGCGAAGAAGCGTCGTCTCGCCGTTATTACCGAATCGAATCGTTTTCCATTCGAATTTTCACAGAGTGTTGTGTATGCCGCGAGACGCGAGTGCTTATGCAGCGAACCATCGAACCTTCGAGGATGGAACAGAATGAGCATCTCGCCGACGAGTACGTCCAGGGATTCGATCTGGAACACCTGGAGGATGTGACGGTCAAAAGGGAAGAGAAGACCCGACCGGCAGCCGACTCGGAATCCTGGATACCCGACGAAGCGACCACTGCAAAATTCCCCAGGTCCTGGCCGGAAGAGAGGAGACTTGCACCCATTTCACCATCGAACGAATCCATGTACACTCCTCAACCAGTGCTCATGAACATGACGTTCATCAACGACCCATCGACTCCTCCAGATACGCCGCCGAGTCAGTCCCCGATTCCTTACAATGCACATCCCGGTTTCATGGACGAGGTCATGTGGTTTCCCCAGAACATGCGGGTGGATCCGCAACCGCTGGATCTTCGTCCAAATATGCCCTGCATGGGGAATCCGCCGGTCGACTGGGATCGTCGCGATTACGCTCCGTCTGTACTGAGTGTGGAAAGTCATCCGACTCTTCAGATCCTCAACCAACACCAAAGACCTCAAAGTTGTAGTAGTAGCGGAAGTCCCGTTTCTCCACGTATTAGACATTCGAGTAACTTAACCACCACCAGTGATTATTCGTCTTGTGAATCGTTAACGACCCGGATGCAACAGACCAGCGTGATTTCAAGTGATTACAGTCCGTGCGGTGAACTTCCTCCTAGAGGACAACATCTTGGTGGAGCGACGAGTGAGTATGGTTCTTGCAGTGACCTGGCACAGGGTCGAAGACACCACAGCAGTGTCGGTAGCATCGACTATTCCCCTTTCGAAGAAAAGTACGGGCTTCCCGACAAAGTCCTGGTCAAGTTGTCGGTGAGGGATCTGAACAAGAGGGTGCAGCATCTTCCGAAGGACGAAGTGGGGATGATAAAGCAGAGACGGAGGACGTTGAAGAATCGGGGATACGCGCAGAATTGTCGACACAAACGCGTCCAGCAGAAGAACGACCTGGAAGACTTGAATCGCAGCCTGAAGGAGGAATTGAGGAGGCACAAAAATGAGCTGACAAACGTAAAACTGGAACGTGACCATCTGAAGCAGAGGATCGCGTTGTTAACGAAAAGTCTTCAGGGGACACAGATACACCAACTGAATGCCGATGGACAGAACTCTCCGGAATTCTATCTGTGACATTACGCCCCGGGCAGAAGAACGTAGTCTTTGCCCACCGAATACCATCGTCCCTTTTGGAAGAACTACAAGTGAGACTTGAGTGTGTTTGTGTACCTTATCAGTGGCGTAAGGTAAGGGCTCACGTAATAACAAACCTGGGGCCCTCGTCTCTTCGATAAGGGCTGATGATGATGATGATGATGATGATGATTTTCTTATGCCACTGATGCATTGCAATCCAGTAATTATTTTCTTTTTTGTTTATACTTAGTCTGTTGTTGTTGATGCAATCTCTATTTTTTCTGTTATTTGTTATAGTATTAAGGTGGTGCCCTTAAGGGCAATTAATTGCATATCTTTGATTGATTGATTGATTGATTAACACGTGTAATATATATGTAAGTGCATAGATACGTTGGGCAATCATTTCAGTATATGTATGTATATTTTTATACAATAATAATTCGACCTCGTCTCTCGAACCACGACCCTTTTGTTGCACCTTCCATTTCGACTTAACAGAATGGTTGTGTTTTTAAAACGTTCGTTATATAAATATGTTATGGAAAATTATTATGTAAATAATAATATTAGCGTCAATAAATAATGGTTTAGAATAACAGCACCGAGTCGTTTTTTCCACCCGGAAGTTTTCTTATTAAAATGCATAACATTTATGTACTAACTTATTTGTAAATTAGAACATTATTATGCATCTACTTCAATTATATCCATCAATTAATGGAAAATTGGTTAAATTTATCATTCATTCATTTTTATTGCAACTTTTCACCTATTTTTTTTTTTAAATAACTTTAAAACTATTTATTCAAAAACTATAAAAAGTCCATTTTTGAGATCCTCACAACAAGCCCCTTAATTTGATATGTCACATGATATACTTTACAAAACTTTTTTTTTTAATTTTCTAATTTGCCCCCCAATAGTGACCCCATATTTAAAATTATTTATTTACTTTACACCACTTTGTTTTTGGGTCAGAGTATTTCAAATGAATCAATTTAATAAGTTCATTAGTGACAGACGGACAGATAGACACATATGTAATAGATCCTATAAGGGTTCCGTACAGAACCCTAAAAAAAATAACATTTTTATTTCGTAAAGTATAAAATTAATGGCTTGAAAGATGTTAATTTTATTTAACTCACAAAAAACTAAATATTTTGATGAATGCACCTACCAGACTAAAAAAGGAGTAAATAAATATTAATATCAACTATTTATTAACAATAAAATATATTTAAAAAAATAATATTAATATATTTATTAAGAATTCGGTAGATTTCAGCCCTTACTTGTGACATATTAAAATAGGTAAATGTTTATCTATAATTCTAATTTAAAATTAATTTTTTAAATTGTTTAATTGTAATGTAAGATCATTCAGTAAATAATAATTATTTTTTCTATTTCAAAATTAAAAGCTGTTCTTTATTTATTCGTTAATAACTTCACAAATAATTTAATTAATTAGTTAACTTTTTTCTCATCGCCCTGAAAATTATTTTCAAAATTTTTCTAATTTTCTTTTCGTTTTCTCAGTGTTTTTTTTTACAATAGTTTTCAAAATTCGCTTATAAATGATTTATAATACCGACGGACAGAATCATTGTATGTAAATACCTATATTATAAAAAAAAGGTGCCATTCTGTTTGTCCTCATAATTCTTCATGACCACCTCTTCGCGATTGCTATGGTGGAATAGCCCATGGCCTCCCAATCATCCTTGGTGGACGAATATGGGTTGGCATGGGATGTTGAGTAATGACATAGATCCCTCTTTGTCTACATCTTTTTTTGAACACAATCTACTTCCTATAAATTGAGTCGAATGGTCTATAATGTTCCAGAAATTTGGATAAGGGTTTAAGATTGTTCTGGATTGTCCAAGAATGATCAGTCTGGAATGTTGGAGAATGATCCAAAATGTTTTAAACTTTTTTAGATTGATTTAAAATGTTGTAGGACGGTCTGTAATGTTCGAAAATTTTCCAGAATCTTTATGAATGTTTGAAAGTAATTTGGGATGTTCGAGAGTGGATCATAATGTTCCAATTTATTCGAAAACCATTCAAAATACTCCAAAGTTTTCCAAAATGATGCAGGACATTCCAGATTTTTCTAAAATGTCCCAGAATATCTCAAATACATTGAAAATGATTTAGAGTACTCCAGATATTTAGATAAGGGTTTAGGAATGTTCTGGATTGTCTAAGAATGATCTGGAATGTCAGAGAATGATCCACAATGTTTTTAACTTTTTTAGATTGATTTAAAATGTTGTAGGACGGTCTGTAATGTTCCAAATTTTTCCAGAATGTTTTTGAATGAAAGTAACTTGGGATGTTCGAGAGTGGATCATAATGTTCCAGATTATTCGAAAACGATTCAGAATACTCCAGTTTTCTAAAATGATTCAGAAAACTCCAGATTTTTCTAAAAAGATCGAGACTATCTCAAATATTTTGAAAATGATTTAGAGTACTCCAGATATTTAGATAAGGCTTTAGGAATGTTCTGGATTGTCTAAGAATGATCTGGAATGTCAGAGAATGATCCACAATGTTTTAAATTTTTTGAGATTGAATTGAAATGTTGTAGAATGGTCTGTAATGTTCGAAAATTTTCCAGAATCTTTATGAATGTTTGAAAGTAATTTAGGATGTTCCAGAGTGGCCCAGAATGATCCAGATTATTCAAAAATGATTCAGAAAACTCCAGGTTTTTCTAAAAAGATCGAGACTATTTCAGATATTTAGAAAATGATTCCAAATATCCCAGATTTCTTCAAAATCATTCAGAACCTTCAGGATTTTTCTAAAATGACCCAGTATATCTCACATATTTTGAAAATGGTTCAGAATACTCCAGATATTTAGATAAGGCTTTAGGAATGTTGTGGATTATCTAGGAATGATCTGGAATGTTAGGGAGTGATCCACAATGTTTTAATTTTTTTTAGATTGATTTGAAATGTTGTAGAATGGTCTGTAATGTTCCAAAATTTTCCAGAATCTTTATGAATGTTCGAAAGTAATTAGGGATAATCCAAAGTGGCCCAGAATGTTCCAGATGACTCAAAAATGATTCAAAATACTCCAGATTTTTCTAAAAAGATGGAGATTATCTCAGATATTTAGCAAATGATTCCAAATATCCCAGATTTCTTCAAAATCATTCAGAACCTTCCAGATTACAGATTTTTCTAAAACGTTTTGAAAATGACTGGAGAATGGTCCAAAATGTTTTAAATTTTTTAAGATTGATTTGAAATGTTAGAGGATTGTCTGTATTATCCCAATTTCTTCCAGAATGTTTTTAAATGTTTGAAAGTGATTTGGGATGTTCGAGAGTGGCCCAGAATGTTCCAGATTATTCGAAAACGCTCAAAATATTTGGATAAGGGTTTAGGAATGTTCTAGATTGTTCAAGAATGATCTGGAATGTTAGAGAACGATTCACAATGTTTTAAATTTTTTGAGATTGATTTGAAATATTTGAATTTGATGGTTTTAAATGTTCCAAATTTTTCCAAAATATTTTTGAACGTTTGAAAGTGATTTGGGATGTTCAAGAGTAGCCCAGAATGTTTCAAATTACTCAAATATGATTCAGAATAATCCACATTTTTCTAAAATGATTAAAAATGGCCCAGACATTTTGAAAATGATCCAAGATAACAAATAGGTATCTAATCCAATGTCAAAAAACTGGTTCAATATGTAATTCCATTTCCACCTTTTTCTTTTCAAGCGCAGGATAACTTTGGTTTTCCCCCAAAACTAAAACATCTAACAACCGCTATTTAGACTTGTTTCTGCGTTCAATTTATCTTTAATAAACCGTGCATATCTCAAAACATTTCCCAAAAACCAACATCTCATTTTTTTCTTAAATAGATTTTGCCCCCTTTCTTCTCCTATTTTCCCAAAAACCTCCCCATATCATCCACAAATTCATTTAAATCGTTATCTTATCTTAGTTAAAAAATATTCCTGATATTTTGGAACAAAAAGAAAACAACTAGTTTCATTGCCTACAACTGACGAAAAAAGTCCTATGTGTCAGTGTGTGGTTGTACAATCCAACCCGAACCCCGACCCCAACCCCAAACCAAAGTACATTGGCAGCTGATGCAGATCGGGCAGAGAGAAATTCAGCTGATGGAAAAAATGGTTCGTCAGCTCTTTGAAAGAACAACCCCCAATCTATAGGTCAATCGTCCAGTTTCGGTTTCACGGTGAAGGATTGTGATGACGTCGTCACCGACGTTATCAACCCCCGAGGCTTCCAGGCCATCAGAGTGTGCCACGACGACGCGACGCTACGCGACGCGCCACACTAGTATCTACGGTAGGTAATCCGCATTATCAGCAGTCGCGGTAAGTGAAAGTTCAGGTGAGCGACGGCGACGCTGACGACGTCGACGCCGACGACGGACGCTTTTTGGGCGTTAGCCGCGTACGTGCGCCGTCGCGACGCCGAGCGCCAATGGTGACGGCACCGGAACGCAATTGGACAATAGTCAACACTGACCCGACCTTCCCCATTCTACCTGTCCTCTGACGTCATTCTCATTATCTTCCAAAAAGTTTCTTTTGTTTCCATTTTTGGAAATTGATAACTCATTAAGTATTGTAATTAGGTAATTAAAACACAAAAATCTATGGTAACATATTCTAATTTTTCCTCCTCCCTGTATACTATTTTATAATTTATACTGAAAAAATCGTGCATACATTGTAATTAAATAATAAGTAATGAGTAATGAGTATTTATTTAATTGAAGACATCAATTGTTAATGGTAGTACGTAATTGCAATTTTTTTAAAAAAATTAGGTACATGTACAGTTGTTGATAATGATAATACCATGACCAGCAGTATGTACCTACCCATGTTGCATGATGGTATTTAAATGGGAACGTGCTCGCTCCACACTTCTCAATTGATAGATTATAAGTTACAACAATTTAATAATAAACAAACATATCGTTTGAATAACAATGTTGCAAATGTTAACAACGCTTTCATTTACTATCAGAAAACGCTTCTGGAGGCGTAAGATAAATTATAATAATCTCCTCTGGGAACAAGCTGTTGATTGTTATCGATGATCAAATACTTATCCCAGTGGCGTTATATTTTTATTATTTAATTAAAAAAATTAATTCAGTTCAAGTTGAAATTAAAAAAAAAAAGTTTTTCTTTTCTGACGGAATCGGAAAGAATAATATGTACTTATAAGGAAAGAGAAAACAAGGTGACATAGCCACGTCGTTCGTCGGTCGTCGGTCGTGGTAGTTTTGCTGACTTTACATTCCCGATGTGCACTTGTGTCGTGGCTGTTATAGTCCAGCTTGAAACAAGACACCACCCCCCAGAAGGGAAATTGCGTCAGCATATAATAATCCATGCAAAATAGGAAAAACGGCACGTCTAATATCCCGCCACGTTATTATTTTTGTTAGATGAAAGATGGATATTTGACGCTCTTCGTGTCATAGAACGTAATTCTTCGCTCTCAAAAAAGAAAAAAAAAACAATAATAATAAATTTGTTTAGAAAACGTATACCTATTTTTCTAATTGTGCAAAACATATTGATAATTATTTAGTCATCAGAAATATTAAATTGTTGTACACAGTCTTCAGCTCTTATTTAACGTTATGAAGGTAGGAGTTGAAGATACTCAAAAATAGGGATTTGTTAATATACATGTAGGATAGACAGGAAGAAGCCTGAAAATGAGTGTAAACGAACACAAAAGAAGTTGCTTAAATTAACTGCTTTCAAAATATTCCAAATATTTAGAAAATGATTATTTTGGACTGTTTGAGAATGGTCTGAATTGTTCAAGATATTTTTATCAGGATTTAGGATGATTGAGAATGTTCTAGAGTTTTTAAGAATGATCTGGAACGTTAGAGAATGATCCAAAATGTACTACGTTTCTTGAGAATGACGTGAAGTGTTTGATAGTAGTCCAGAACGTTCGAGATATTTTTCAGGAGGGTCTAGAATGATTTAGAACACTCTAGATTTTTTTGAAAATGGACTAAAATGTTCGAAAATGATCTAGAGTGTTCTCTGTTTGTCCAAAATAACTTGAAATGTTTGAGGGTGGTCTAGATAGAAGGTTCCAAATATTTCGACAAGAATTTAGAATAATTTCGAATGTGATGTATATTGTTCTAAAATGTTCGGGAATGGTCTGGATTGTTCAAGATATTTTTACTAATATTTAAGATGATTTAGAATGTTCTAGAGTTTTTGATGAATGGTCTGGAACGTTGGAGAATGATCCAAAATGCACTACATGTTTCGAGAATGACTTGAAATATTTGAGAGTAGTCTAGAACGTTCCAGATATTTTGAGAATGGTCTAGAATGATTTAGAACATTTTAGATTTTTTTAAAAATAGTCTAGAATATTCGAAATTGATGTAGAGTGTTCTCTGTCTTTCCAGAATAATTTGAAATGTTTGAGAATGGTCTAGAATACTCAATGTTGTTCCAGAAGGATTTTAAATGTTGAAGATGATCCAAAATATTGCAGATTTTTTCAAAATAATTCCCAACGCTCCTTATTTTTGGAAAATTAATTAGACTGTTCTAGAGAGGTATATGTTTTTGCAAAAGTTCAAGACAGAAAAGTGGATTTTCAACCCTTGCAGCTAGTAAATTTAGAGAATCTAAAAGCTCTTTAGACATTTAGTCAGACTATTCTCTATTAATTTAGAATTCGAAAAGATTTTCAAATAAATTTACAATAAATTAAATAAACATTAACAGAACAACTTATTTTTTTTTTTTTAAATTTTATCAACCGATGGTAATTTGTTTACATACCCTATTTAAAAATTTATTGTAACTGTTACGTCCCAAGTAAATACGTTTTGAAACCGATCATTCAACTCTTCGTACTTAGTCCACGTTGCAAAAAAGGCATGGATTACTAAATTGCGAAAAAAAGTCAAACGCATGCAAAACATAAGCCACAATTGGCAAATTACTCTTACGGGAATCTAGGACATATGACCATAAAAATGCATTTATATATATATATGCGTATTTCGTAGGTTAATGACCTTACTACATAATATTAATTAAAAAAAAAATCAAAAGCAGAAAGGAAACCTTAATTTGTCAAAGAAAAAGGACCTCTAAAAGAAAATGACGCAGTTAGAATTTCAAAAACGAAGGGGTGGTTTTCTTAAAATGGACCCTAAGTTTTTCTAGGTCATTAGGTCTTTCCAATTTTACTGGTTATCCTTTCTTTATATGTATCAGTCACGTCAATTCTTTGGCAACGAATATAAATAATAACAGATAATGAAGATTGTTGTTAATGAACGTCTATGTCCTTCTACATCCGAAGGAATTTCAAGAACCATCGAGGTCTCTTCATTATCTATTTATTTGTTGTTTATTTTTTAAATAAATAAATATATTGTTTAGATTATCAAAAATAGTAAAGGTTAACTTCCTAGAATGCTACACTAGGCAGAAAACAACCACACCAAAAGTATTTGTAAAACAAATTAGAAAAATTTATGTAACTGAATTCTAATATTAAGAACAACTGAAGAAGAAGAAATAGAAATATTCTTTGATCAAGAAAACTGCTATTAAATTTTCCACGACTTGGAAAACCTTTTGATTTATGAACGTTATTGGTAATAAAGAGAGTGTGGAAAAAGTTATAGAAATACGCGACTCATTTAGCCAGGAGTTTAATGGTAAAGTTAGCAGTAAGAAGAAGAAGAACAAACTCATGATATAAAGAGCGAGCGAGCAGCTATCATGTTTGTTGAAGTACTTTCCAATAACACGATAAATCGTCGACTTCCCTGGCCGTAACGAACCTAATTCGCACCCTCGCATCAGTCACCGCTGTCGCTGTCGTTCGCCCCGCGTCGCGACGCGAAGCGCCGCGCCGCGCCGCGCCGCACCGTGTCGTCCTAGTTGACACATATTCGTGTCGCGTGACGTCACTAATTGCGAGAGAGCTACCCTGCCTGCCTGCCTGCCTGCGCCAACCAGAATCCGGAAACGGAACAAGAGGGATTTAATTAGAGGTTAGAACAATTTGCAGTGGATTGCTACATGGAACGAATAAAGGAAAAACGAACTCTTTATAAATATACCGCTCGAAGGGAGTCCAAATTCCAAAAAAAATATGAGTCAACTTTAACGAAAATAAAATTAAGTATAAATTTGAAATCTGGATTAGATCATTTTCGAACTTTCGAATTCACTTTTGAACATTTAAAATAATTTTGGAAAAATCTGGAACATTCCCAACCATTCCCTAAAATTTCCAGTCATTCTGAAAGAATATAGAATGATTTAAATCGTTTTTCAGTAATCCAGATCATTCTGGAAAAATTAAGAGTATTCCCAACCATTCTTAGACACTAGAATGTTATTGAAGTTAATTCTAAATCATTTTCGAAAACTCTAGAACATTCTGGATCATTCTCTAACATTTCCGGTCATTCTGGAAGAATATAGAACTATTTAGATCATTTTTCAGCAATCCAGATCATTCTGGAAAAATCTAGAGTATTCTAAACCATTCTTAGACACTGAAATTTTCCTGAAGTTAATTCTAAATCATTTTCGAAAACTCTAGAACATTCTGGATCATTATCTAACATTTCCAGTCATTTTGGAAGAATATAGAACTATTTAGATCATTTTTCAGCAATCCAGATCATTCTGGAAAAATCTAGAGTATTCTAAACCATTCTTAGACACTTCAATATTCTTGAAGTTAATTTTAAATCATTTTGGAAAACTCTAGAACATTCTGGATCATTCTCTAACATTTACAGTCATTCTGGAAGAATATAGAACTATTTAGATCATTCTTTTGGCAATCCAGATCATTCTGGAAAAATCTACAGTATCCTAAAGCATTCTTAGACACTGAAAAGTTCTTGAAGTTAATTCTAAATCATTTTGGAAAACTCTAGAACAATCTGGATCATTATCTAACATTTCCGGTCATTCTAGGAGAATATAGAATGATTTAGATCATTTTTTCAGCAATCCAGATCATTCTGGAAAAGTCTAGAGTATTCTAAACCATTCTTAGACACTGAAATTTTCTTGAAGTTAATTCTAAATCATTTTAGAAAACTCTAGAACATTCTGGATCATTCTCTAACATTTACAGTCATTCTGGAAGAATATAGAACTATTTAGATCATTCTTTTGGCAATCCAGATCATTCTGGAAAAATCTACAGTATCCTAAAGCATTCTTAGACACTGGAATGTTCTTGAAGTTAATTCTAAATCATTTTGGAAAACTCTAGAACAATCTGGATCATTATCTAACATTTCCGGTCATTCTAGGAGAATATAGAATGATTTAGATCATTTTTTCATCAATCCAGATCATTATGGAAAAGTCTAGAGTATTCTAAACCATTCTTAGACACTTCAATTTTCTTGAAGTTAATTTTAAATCATTTTGGAAAACTCTAGAACATTCTGATCATTCTCTAACATTTCAAGTCAATCTCGAAGGATGTAGAATAATTTAGATCATCTTCCAACATTTCAGATCATTCTCAGAAAAATGTAGAACATTCTAAATCGTTCTTAAACCCTTGAAAAAAATATCTGGAACATTCTGAATCACCCCAGAACGTTCCAAATTGTTTTAGAACATTTAAAACCTATCTGGAAAAATTTAGAACATTCCAGACAATTTCCTGACATTTCAAGTAATTCTCGAAGGATGTAGAATAATTTACATTTATCCTCCAACATTCCAGATCATCCTCAGAAGATGTAGAACATTATAAATCATTCTTAAACCCTGGCCAAAATATCTGGAACGTTCTGAATCAACCCCAGAACGTTCCAAATTATTTTTTAAAGTCATTCTAGAAGAGTGTAGAACATTCCAGACGTTTCCATAATTTCTGGCAAACTACAATACTTCGCTGTTATTTACTTTCATTAAATGGACTGTTTTTCCAATTGGATAACTTTTCTTTCTAATAAAAATTTTCAGTTTTCCAACGTCCTCAATTGTTTTGATTTCCAAGAGTTGTTTGTGTTTCTTTTAAAAACATCAGAGGCCTTTGTTTAACAAATGTTGTACATGTGCATCCAAACAAAAAAAAAAACGACTATTTCCTTATCAATGTCTTTATTAAATACCAGTAGAGTACATTTTTTATATCATTTACATACGTTTTAGTAGTAAGTAGAAGTTTTCCCACTTTTTCCAAAAACATTTCCATCCACCACGTCTGCATACATGTACCTATATATGTGGTGATTCGCAAGAGAACCCCTCGTTACCAGATATCAATCGCGAACATTTTTCCAAGACCCCAATGATGTTTTTAGCAAGTTAAGTCTCCTCTATCAGTAGGTGATTGTTCTTCCTCGTCCGAAACGGTCATCGTATGCACCCCACACCGTTTGTATCGTATCGCACCCCGCGTCGCGACGCATCCTTCGCGTCGGTCAGTTCAGTTTCTCGTCCATATACGTATCTCGACTTAATTCTGTCATCAGTCCAAAGCTCCAATCTCCGAGAATCCAGATGGAATCTCTACATACATACATATACAAATAAGTAAGTAAGTAAAAGAAGTCGAACACCAGGACTCGCATATTGCGTATTCCGCCTCCATAAGGGCCGTAACGACTCCGATCCGCTTTATCGCTTTCTATATCGACTGTTGGAGGAGGAGGAGGAGGATGAGGAGGATGAGGAGATGGCGTTAGGTGCCGGCCAGGAAGGAAGGTGGCCGTCTATTTACTGACTGGGCATCGGCCATAAAATATATCGGATCCGGGCTCGAGTCCGGCTCCGGCTCCGGCTCCAGCGGACGGCTCCCGGCACATAATGTCCTCTGTTGTCGTAAAAAGTTAGCATCGCGTACACCATCACGATCGTACGTCATTACAATGCGCTCCTCGACTGATTTATTGTAGGATTCACTCTCTTATTTCGTTTTGCTTTTCGCCATATCCTTATAGTAGATATCGTTACGTGAATACTCAATAGCAAGTCAAAACGATTTTTTGTATTTTTGAAAAAAATTAAAGGAACTCTAGACCATTTTGCTAATTCCTTAGATTAATTAAAAAATTATTTTACTAACGACGAGATGTTCCAAGGAGAGTGACTGCTAGTGGCGTAAAATGCATCCCCCGATGGCAGGAGGACAAATATCTTAGGGGGGGGGGGCAAGATGGAGCAGATAATAAGGGCTCCAGATGTGATGTTATAGGAGGCAGGGGTTGAGAGCTTTTATGAATATGATATTTTGGGGATTAAAACTACCCCAATTACACCTTTTATTTTTTATTTCTGTTAAATAATTCAAAATAGACATTAGCGATCGATATTTTACATATTGTAGTCCGAATGTTCGATTTCCTTTTCGTTATTTCTGTATGTGATCAAAACGTACCTATCTAGTATTTTTTATGTGGTAGGGAATAAGGTATCGAGCAGACTGGGAAATGGCAGCAATAAGATTTCGAAATTAGATCTGTAACAATTTGAAACAAATAGAGCGTGGTCGCAACGACGCTGCGATGCGCCGCGACGCCGACGGCGACGCCGACGCCGAGGCCGGCTATCGTTTCGTTGCGGTGGTGCAGAAGGAGAAGAACGAAACCGAACGACGGACTCAATAAAACAAATCCCATCTGCAGATGGACGTGTCCCGAGGGAGGCAGGCGCGGACATCGCCATCAGTCGAATAATAAATGTCCGAAAACGCAAATACCGGGTAACATTTGCTCGTAACGGCCGTCTAAGGCGGCCTTTTATTATTATGCGGATGCGGAAACAGTAAAAAGGCACATGACGACCGACGAACGGTCAGCGCCGATTTTTTTTTATTGCTTCGGCATCTAATTACTACGCATCGGTTGATTATTGCTTTCCACCCCAATATCCAACCCTCCGCACCTCTGTAACACACACACACACACACACAAAAAACTGCATCCAAACTCTTCCTATTTGAGAACATTTTCCCTTTTCGTATTACATATTTTCAAATAAATTAACTCAAAAAAGAATCGGAAGCTACAGAGGGTGAAAATGTTTAAATAATTTTCTAACTGCTGATTACAACCACCCGACAATGTCAATTAAGGTTTTTTATTTTTAATCTACGTAATAAGGGTGAAGTTTATTTCAGAAAATCTCCATGATTGCTTATTTTTTAATTCAAAATGGTAGCATTTTTCTCACCCTGGCTCCTAATAGTTACACGATCAGAAACAATAAGGGATGAAAATATTTATTTATTTTTCCCAGTTTTTTAGTTTTGGTGACAAAATTTCCGGAATGATCAATATATCATTAGATTCTTTTTTTTTTTTTTAAATTGAAACCCTCTGTTTTACCCTCTTTCTTTAGGGATCTTTAAAATGCGGGTCCAAGTCTAAATCCTTGTAAGCCGTTCGTACAAAGAAAAAATTTGAAATATAATCGTCAAATAGCGGATTCGAAATTGATAAAATCCATTTATAGGAGACGCTTCACTTCTCTTATACGGTATTAGTAAATCGTTTCATGCGAAATAGTCTTTCTTCATCCCTCAACCCTCTGTAGACTGACTACGAATGTATGTATGTATATCATACACAGGGAGTCAGTTAGTTCTTCTACTACCACCAGCGTCCGTCGTATCTGATGGGGAATTGAGGGTGTAACGCTGGCGTCGGCGTCGACGTCGACGTCGGGGTCGTTTGAAGGTAAAGGGAAAAATCACGGTTAGCGGGCGTCTACGACACCGTGCAATTTGCACGAATTCCCGCCCAGCCGTCACTTTGTTAAATTAAGAATATGATTCTCTCGAATTAACTTAAACGTCATGATGTGCGCCTCTTAATTACAAAGACTTCTTAAAACGAATTTTATTTTGAGGGGGAGAAAACGTCCGCGAGGGTGCGTTTAATCCGTACAGAAGAGCCGTAATAATTCCTTCACATTATCGCTCAAAAAGGGTCAAAAATTTCTTTATTACGGTGATCCTGTCTGAGACCGTCTCATTTCTGCAACTTCCTTACCCCTTACCCCTAATCCAAAGTCTCACGTTGCACAATTCGTTTTAATAACGTAAAATAATTACGGAAATTGTAAAATTATTTATAAGTTATGAAAATACTGATAGAAAGCTTCCTCAGCAACTCATGTTGTAACATACAGTGTAATGAATGTAACTCTATTTAACGATAAACTCCCTAAAACGTCGAAATTAGATGACTTTGTTGTAGTGAAAGGTTATCCGGCCTGATGTGCCGTGGTCTTTTTGAATTTTCTCCTAACGTTTCGCTTCAACTACGGCAGTCATCTTCTAGTCGTCACAGTGTTCGGTGTGGCGGCTCTGCCATGAGTGTTCTCGGTTGCCCAGCTGCGACGGTATTTATATCGTTTCGGATGGAAGGGGCGGGGCTCCTAACCGACCTATGCGCACGGCAGTCGAAACTGAAGCTCCGCCCCTACCGCCCGGAACGATATAAATACCGTCGCAGCTGAGCAACCGAGAACACTCATCGTAGAGCCGCCACACCGAACACTACGACGACTAGAAGATGTCTGCAGACGAAAATTCAATCAATACATTCTTCAATTACTTGACTTTGGTTGCTTTACCTTGATGTCCAACTCTAAATATAAATAAATAATATAACAATATGTAAAACATTTCGTTTTCGTTCTACATTTTTTATATTTTGGTTTGCTACTTCACTTGCAACGACTTTAAGTGCACCTCACATGCAGCAACTTTCGGAATTATTTGTATTTTGATTGTGCAATTAATTGAAAAAGAATTCCGTATATGTTGCACACTAAAATGACCACACTGTATAAGTACACAAAGTAGGAATCCATTTTTTATATGAAAACTTTTATATGCGTCCCTTCTGCTTTCGACACGAATCGTGCGATTATGTGCAAATTTACGATCAAAGGGAGCATAGGAAATTCTTTATTGAATGTAACCACATTGACCACCACAAAATCGTCGTTCCTTGGACATCACCATTTTCAAAAAATAAATAAAAATAATTTAGGCAACGATGACATAATTTGACTTTACCAGAAAAGTCTTCTTTGAAGTGTTCGTATTTGGTTAGTTTAAAAATATTTGATCTTTTTGATAATTCTTTTTTTTTTTCTAATTCAAAAAATAAAGAATTCATTATTTTTCACAATACTTTCAAAGCCACTGTCGAGTCGAATTAAAGGCCCATTGTAGTCGTAAACGTAACACGTAACACACGGTCCCTTCTAGCAACGTTTCGGACTAATTGACCACCTAAGTATATATGTATACAGAAGGGCAATCGTTACCGAAGTTACCGTACAACAGGGCCGTACTAATGGGACTCCTGATAAAGTCTCGCAAAAATAATGATCTCGCAACGAACGGTGCATTTATCACAGCTGTAAATAAAGACCGCTTTGTCTCCCTGATTAGCGTCGTTTAACAACATCATCGCTTTTATGGGGCGTAAACCGTTTTACTGTATTATACCACCTATAGATACGTACACACACATATACATTTATTATGTACTAATAGATTAAAAAGACACGGGATAATCGAAAATTTATGACCGTCATAAAACGATATGGAAAATTCTTCTTAATCTGACATGAGGAAGAACCGAAAAATCCAAAACGTCTTTCAGTGATACGCGACGTCAGAAGGTTATTCTTCATATTAGAACGTAGTCGGTCGTCGTTTCCCCTTTGATCAACATTATTCCATCTCTCCGTGCCATCTTTGATCCGTTATCCTTATTGAGTTCATCCGGCTCCGGCTCCGGCTCCGGCTCCGGTCGCTGATTTATGTCCGTCTTATAGTTTATAGCGGGGCTCGTTGTTCCGGCCGTTATTATATTAGAGTTCGATACTATACTTTATCCGACACCCTTTACGGCCCTTGACAGTTATGCGAGGGGGTGGCGGTTGCCGTTCCCGAAGGCGAGGGGCGGAATGCGGCAGCACCGACTCCGGCGAATCCCCGATACGTCCGTGGTTAAGTGGACCGATCGACGTTTCGGTTGCCTTTGTCCGGGCACGACCGATTACGTATTCCGGACACTCGGTCTGCTCCTCTACTCCTGACTGACTCCAGAACATGGATGACCCCAGTAAGTAGACGTATATGTATCTGTGTAACTACTATCCAAGACAAGTATGAACTTACGTGTGCCCACGTACACCCGGGGTGACCATTCGTCCAAAATTTTCCCGGACAATCCCGGATTAACGTCTCGTATCCCATATTAATAAATGTACATACAATGTGTTCCAGAAAATGTTCCCAATTGATATAGCAACCTTTAACTCATTTGTGACCACCACCAAACTCCAGTTGTAACAAAGTCATCATCCACTTCTATCCAAAGATTAGTTTCCACTGTGGAATATCTCTTGATCCAAAGATCGAAACCTACCCATTTGTGGAAATGTGGCACCCCCAAGTGTAAATTTCTTTAAAAGGACTACCCTTACATCCAGGCACCTCATTATTTGTACAAACATGCATCTTTTACCCCCACGAAATGACCAATCCTTGTCCATTACATAATCCTTGAGATGACCGTGAGTTTCCTGGCCAATTTTTATATGAAAATCCAAAAATTATTTCCCCCTCTTATTCTATTTTACCTTTGGAAACCAACACGTCTCACGTTCACTCTTCCTTTTATGTTTCAAAAAACATTCACCCCCAAAAGCTTACTTTTACAATACTCAGAGAACCACTTCATACACATTTCTTTCAATTGGTCATCTGGATGAACTTCAACCCCATTGGAGACACCTTTAACTCATTTGTGACCACCACCAAACTCCAGTTGTAACAAAGTCATCCACTTCTATCCAAAGATTAGTTTCCACTGTGGAATATCTCTTGATCCAAAGATCGAGACCTACCCATTTGTGGAAATTTGGCACCCCCAAGTGTAAATTTCTTTAAAAGGACCACCCTTACATCCAGGCACCTCATTATTTTTACAAACATGCATCTTTTACCCCCACGAAATGACCAATCCTTGTCCATTACATAATCCTTGAGTTGACCGTGAGTTTCTTGGCCAATTTTTATATGAAAATCCAAAAATTATTTCCCCCTCTTATTCTATTTTACCTTTGGAAACCAACACGTCTCACGTTCACTCATCCTTTTATGTTTCAAAAAACATTCACCCCCAAAAGCTTACTTTTACAATACTCAGAGAACCACTTCATACACATTTCTTTCAATTGGTCATCTGGATGGACTTCAACCCCAATGGAGATACCTTTAACTCATTTGTGACCACCACCAAACTCCAGTTGTAACAAAGTCATCCACTTCTATCCAAAGATTAGTTTCCACTGTGGAATATCTCTTGGTCCAAAGATCGAAACCTACCCATTTGTGGAAATTTGGCACCCCCCAAGTGTAAATTTCTTTAAAAGGACTACCCTTACATCCAGGCACCTCATTATTTCTACAAACATGCATTTTTTACCCCCACGAAATGACCAATCCTTGTCCATTACATAATCCTTGAGTTGACCGTGAGTTTCCTGGCCAATTTTTATATGAAAATCCAAAAATTATTTCCCCCTCTTATTCTATTTTACCTTTGGAAACCAACACGTCTCACGTTCACTCTTCCTTTTATGTTTCAAAAAACATTCACCCCCAAAAGCTTACTTTTACAATACTCAGAGAACCACTTCATACACATTTCTTTCAATTGGTCATCTGGATGGACTTCAACCCCAATGGAGATACCTTTAACTCATTTGTGACCACCACCAAACTCCAGTTGTAACAAAGTCATCCACTTCTATCCAAAGATTAGTTTCCACTGTGGAATATCTCTTGGTCCAAAGATCGAAACCTACCCATTTGTGGAAATTTGGCACCCCCCAAGTGTAAATTTCTTTAAAAGGACTACCCTTACATCCAGGCACCTCATTATTTCTACAAACATGCATTTTTTACCCCCACGAAATGACCAATCCTTGTCCATTACATAATCCTTGAGTTGACCGTGAGTTTCCTGGCCAATTTTTATATGAAAATCCAAAAATTATTTCCCCCTCTTATTCTATTTTACCTTTGGAAACCAACACGTCTCACGTTCACTCTTCCTTTTATGTTTCAAAAAACATTCACCCCCAAAAGCTTACTTTTACAATACTCAGAGAACCACTTCATACACATTTCTTTCAATTGGTCATCTGGATGGACTTCAACCCCAATGGAGATACCTTTAACTCATTTGTGACCACCACCAAACTCCAGTTGTAACAAAGTCATCCACTTCTATCCAAAGATTAGTTTCCACTGTGGAATATCTCTTGGTCCAAAGATCGAAACCTACCCATTTGTGGAAATTTGGCACCCCCCAAGTGTAAATTTCTTTAAAAGGACTACCCTTACATCCAGGCACCTCATTATTTCTACAAACATGCATTTTTTACCCCCACGAAATGACCAATCCTTGTCCATTACATAATCCTTGAGTTGACCGTGAGTTTCCTGGCCAATTTTTATATGAAAATCCAAAAATTATTTCCCCCTCTTATTCTATTTTACCTTTGGAAACCAACACGTCTCACGTTCACTCTTCCTTTTATGTTTCAAAAAACATTCACCCCCAAAAGCTTACTTTTACAATACTCAGAGAACCACTTCATACACATTTCTTTCAATTGGTCATCTGGATGAACTTCAACCCCATTGGAGACACCTTGAACTCATTTGTGACCACCACCAAACTCCAGTTGTAACAAAGTCATCCACTTCTATCCAAAGATTAGTTTCCACTGTGGAATATCTCTTGATCCAAAGATCGAAACCTACCCATTTGTGGAAATTTGGCACCCCCCAAGTGTAAATTTCTTTAAAAGGACTACCCTTACATCCAGGCACCTCATTATTTCTACAAACATGCATCTTTTACCCCCACGAAATGACCAATCCTTGTCCATTACATAATCCTTGAGTTGACCGTGAGTTTCCTGGCCAATTTTTATATGAAAATCCAAAAATTATTTCCCCCTCTTATTCTATTTTACCTTTGGAAACCAACACGTCTCACGTTCACTCTTCCTTTTACGTTTCAAAAAACATTCACCCCCAAAAGCTTACTTTTACAATACTCAGAGAACCACTTCATACACATTTCTTTCAATTGGTCATCTGGATGAACTTCAACCCCATTGGAGACACCTTTAACTCATTTGTGACCACCACCAAACTCCAGTTGTAACAAAGTCATCATCCACTTCTATCCAAATATTAGTTTCCACTGTGGAATATCTCTTGATCCAAAGATCCAAAACTACCCATTTGTGCAAATGTAGCACCCCAAGTGTAAGTTTTTTTAAAAAGGACTTCCCCTACATCCAGGCACCTTATTATTTGTACAAACATGTATTTTTTACCCCAATATTTGAAGATGCAAAGGACAATTCCACTTACGTGTGAATCCTTGTACATTACACATTCCTTGAGATGACCGTGGGTTTCCTGGCTACCACAAATGAAATTACCAGCCGGAATTCATGACTTGAATACCAAAAAAGGGTCGACCTTTTTCCTTGTGACCACTGTGGGCATAAAATCAAATAAATGTATCTAATTGGATGCTTCAAAGTTAACAATAAATAATAATTCAAGTTACGAACGCAACCTGATGTGCTAATCTTTTTAAATATAAAAATAAATAAATTCTTCGAGAGGGTTGGCTGCATTGCATCAAATTAGAGACTTTTTTTTCTTCGTATTCTTCGTAGCCGTAGCACGTCGTTGGATGTCCCCTCGGCGGCAACGTTAAGCGCTCGATTTGTCGCACGGGGTCATTAAAGGCCGGCAGTCCCTGGACGCTCATTCACTGGATTACCCTCTAAATGTAATCCAATCACAAAGCCTGACTTTATGCCACCGTTTCGGGGACACTACATGATGATGCTATACGGCTAAGGGTCGTGTTGATGGACCTTCTTTTGCCCAAGGCATATATGTATGTATTATGCACCTACACCCCTATTTTTTTTTTTAATTGTAAGTATAATAATACTTACTCATACGTCCCTGTAGATGTTTCGATTTTTGTAGTTACAGTGAGAGGGTTGGTTATTGATTGAATAATTAATTATTTGTGTGTCGATATTCAAAGATTTCGTGTACGCCACTGTTCTTGGATAGGGGTTTCTTTTTCGATAATGCTGTCACTCATCGTACGTCGTACACGAAAAGCGATCAGGGTCCAATGCCACGTTTTCTTACCCTCCGTTCATCGCCTGCTTTATGTGACAGAAATTGGAATGAAGACATTTCGGGAAATATCCAACAGGGACCAGTCCGTATACAGGACAATTTAAAGGTCCTTTTTTGCTACTGGGAACTTAAACACGATTCATAAAAAACGAAACTGTGATTCCTCTTATTCTACTTTACCCTATTTTTATTTATTTATTTATTTATTTATTTATTTATTATAATTAAAGTCAGTTGAAGGACTTAATTTCAACATTTTTGTAATTTTACTACAAATTCTTCAATTTTGTTTAAAAGATTCCCATTAATTCGAACAATTAATTCGTTAATTATTTCGTTTGTATGCACCATCGGAAGACTTTAGCAATTACCGTTCAAATGACGTGAAGAAATAAAGATTACGGAAACGAGAACGATTCATTATCAAAGCTTTAATCGGACCGATATGGTGGTTGCTAATGACAGTATTGTGTTGAAGCCCCGATACCCGGGGGACCCCCTACCCTCACCTTCTACCCAATTCCGAAGCATTTAGCCGCACCAGTTGCGGTTTCATCCACTCATTTATACATAATTACATCGCCAACGAGTCAATTCTTCGTCTATTCAAAAAAGTGAAACCCAAATTTTCAAAATCAACAAAGGGCCAACAAAAAAAAGAAAAAACAAAATCGTAATAAAAATTTACGTTAGTTATAATACAGTTATTAATGAGGTGAAATGAAAAACAGATTCGTTATCGGCCACCGATCCACCTGCGTCAGCAGAATCAAGAAAGCCGTAGAGGGTTGGGTCACGACCCGACTATCTACTGCTTTCTCTTTCTCTCCCCACACACACACACACACACACACATATACGAATACACACACACGGAGATAGAGCGCCCGCGTCGCGACGCATCGCTTCGGAACTGCACATCACCCTTGCCTCTCATTAATCAACCCCGAAGAGGCTTCACTACAGGCGCTCTCTGTTTTAATTATGACCGCACTCTAACGCGGTTATTAGAGTATCCATGTGCGCGTGTATATAACACGGATGTACTCGCCGCGGCTACATACATAATCGGTTAGGTGAGGTGCAAGTGGCGTCATGTACCTAATGTCAGTGCTACAAGTTATAACTAATAAATCTCGCCGGCAATTCCGACGTTACGCTCCGATGGACGACGCAAATTGCATCTGATTTATTGGGTTGCATCCCGCAGAATTGGGTCCCGGGTCCCACCTAACCTAAAATGGACGCTGCACGTGGCGCATTATCTACCATTTTTTTTTTTTTCACACCAGGACTATCCTGGATATTTATTCGATTGTTCATTCCACACGAATACTTCCATGGAGTTTATTTATTCGTGTCCAATTTCTAGTTATTATGTACAGCATAATATGCAAATTTATGTTGGGTTGTCTACACACACCAAAAAGCCCAATTTTATTCCTATAAATCTATTTTAGTCGTTTCCAATATTACAAGGAACACACAAATGGAGAGAACTGTGATTTTATTTGTTTGTCTGGATGCAATTGTGTCTTGAGTAATCCAGAAGGAGCTTTTTGGGGTTGGTATAAGCCAACATCGTTCATATCTCGGTCCGGAAATCTGTCGAATCGAATAACCGATCGATTTTGGGATTGGACGACGGTCGGCAGGACCATATCCTGGACTGCATTATATTTAATTTGTCCTGTTTCAGATGGAATATAAATATTCGGTTCATATAAACGATAAATCGAATGGTCATAAGCTTGGGGTTGGTCGGACGCACTAAATCTTGTCCTGGACCGTCTCGTCTGTCGCGTTCCCCTGCTGCACTTCCTTAATAGAATCGACGCCCGAGTCCCCGCGACTTACTTTGTAAAGTCTAATCCTTAAACCGCTTCGGTTATGACCATCGCTTTTCAATTCAAATTCGATTAATTAAACTTTTCGAAGACGTTCTGGTAAATAGAATCACATGGATTTCTACTTACTCAATCAAGCCCCATAATATACTAGGGGAGTTTCTTAGTTTACCTCCCCCTCCCCACCCCAACCGTAGAAATATAATCCTTGCTCCAAGACGAGCTTTGGTAACTTTAAACTCAAAAATTGTTCACCAGAAAATAGTGTTGTATATTTATCTTAATATTGTATACAGGGTTATCCTTTCTGAAATTTTTTTAATGAAAACTGTCCAAAAAATGGAAGGATAATTGATTTAAGAAGAGTAATAATTATTTTTCTTACATATTCGATGTGTTATCAGGTCGTAATTTTAATAACAGTTCCAAAACTCGTTAAATTATGGCACAGGATCAATCCTTTCTCAAAATAATTTATGAAAACTGACTAAAAAATGAAAGGATAATTAATTTAAGGGTAGAAAAAATTATTTATCTTACATTCTGTATGTTATTAGCTCAAAATTTCAATAACAGTTTCCAAGCACGTTAAATTGTGGCACAGGATAACAGGATTGATCCTTTCTCAAAACGATTTATCGTAACTAGGCAAAAAATTAAAGGATAACTGATTTAAGAAGAGTAATAATTATTTTTCTTACATATTCGATGTGTTATCAGGTCGTAATTTTAATAACAGTTCCAAAACTCGTTAAATTATGGCACAGGATGAATCCTTTCTCAAAATAATTTATGAAAACTGACTAAAAAATGAAAGGATAATTAATTTAAGGGTAGAAAAAATTATTTATCTTACATTCTGTATGTTATCAGCTCAAAATTTCAATAACAGTTTCCAAATACGTTAAATTGTGGCACAGGATAACAGGATTGATCCTTTCTCAAAACGATTTATCGTAACTATCCAAAAAATTAAAGGATAACTGATTTAATAAGAGTAATAATTATTTTTCTTACATATTCGATGTGTTATCAGGTCGTAATTTTAATAACAGTTCCAAAACTCGTTAAATTATGGCACAGGATCAATCCTTTCTCAAAATAATTTATGAAAACTGACTAAAAAATGAAAGGATAATTAATTTAAGGGTAGAAAAAAATATTTATCTTACATTCTGTATGTTATTAGCTCAAAATTTCAATAACAGTTTCCAAGCACGTTAAATTGTGGCACAGGATAACAGGATTGATCCTTTCTCAAAACGATTTATCGTAACTATCCAAAAAATTAAAGGATAATTGATTTAAGAAGAGTAATAATTATTTTTCTTACATATTTGATGTGTTATCAGGTCGTAATTTTAATAACAGTTCCAAAACTCGTTAAATTATGGCACAGGATCAATCCTTTCTCAAAATAATTTATGAAAACTGACTAAAAAATGAAAGGATAATTAATTTAAGGGTGGAAAAAATTATTTATCTTACATTCTGTATGTTATCAGCTCAAAATTTCAGTTTCCAAATACGTTAAATTGTGGCACAGGATAACAGGATTGATCCTTTCTCAAAACGATTTATCGTAACTAGCCAAAAAATTAAAGGATAACTGATTTAAGGGCAGTAATAACAATTTTTTTCTTGCATATTTGATGTGTTATCAGCTCTATATTGTAATAGATAAAAGTTTCAAAACACTTTAAACGTGAAACGTTCGTTTCCATAAATTCAAATAAAAATTTTCGGTACTTGTGGTAGTTATTTCGACGTTAATAGTTAGTCACCCCAGTTTGCAACCCTCGAATTTTGTGATCGTCACTACCATTAAATTCTGTTACGTTATTAAGCGACGCATATTCAGATTATAAACCTCGTCGAATAACTTTTTAATTCCGGGACCAATTTCAGCTGCAATCTTTAAATTATGATAAATTTCGAGTCGCGCAAGGGAGCGAACGACCCAACGACGTAAAGGGCAACTTTCTTTTAAACCGAGAAATCACGAGAAGAGATGGCAATAGAACAGAGGCAACTTTACGTATAAATTACTCCAAGTCTGTTTCGGATTTCATTGCGTCTTCATTGATAAAGGTCTTAGACTTTGATTTTGGCAGGGGCGGACTTAAATAGATACTAAACCTAAGTGAATATACGATTGAATTTAAAAAAAAAAAATACAGTTAAGCATCAGGCGGTTTCTACCCACGTTTTTGGGGTGAGATGTTTTTAGACGTGAATACGTTTCAAAGGGTGAAAGGAAATTTCGACACTTTTCATCATCTGTGGGGTAAGTTTAGAAATGTTAAGAAGTGGGTTGGTTGCCCATGACATGACCATGGTCTTTATTAAGTAAAACTGCTTATGTGTATGTATTTAAAAATTTATTTTTTAATAATAACATATTAGTGGTACCTAATACGTTAGTGTTAAATTTTCTTGTAAAATTTTTACTGTTTTTCGTATTCGCCAAATTCGATTGGATCTAATGATAGAAGGGGTGTGAGGTGGCCCTTAGCTTATAATCAAAAAATACATTTTTTGAAAATCTTTTCATCACCCTCTTGTTGTTTTCTGTGTCGTGTACCTCTTCAAATGGTGATATGACAAGGAACTCGAGCAGATGGATGCCACCACAAATTGCCAGGGTGAAAATTATGCATTCCCATGTATTTAGAGCCATGAACTTGGTGAATAATTTATGTATTATTTATTATACCATGTTTTTGATATGACCGAAACTTTTTGACGTTTTTTTTTTTAAATTTTTAAACTACTTGATTTGACGATTTCAAATGTCAAACGTAATAAGGAAAAATAGTAGTAGGTAGGTAGGTAACATGGTTTTGTTCGGAACAAGAATAAACACAAGTATTTTTTATCGAACGTGAATCTACCCGTGGAAAACGGGGAGGGCGAACACTTGCACCCTTGTAAAGGACATCAAGCGTTCCGGCCTGACGCTCGATTAGATCATTGATAGGTCACGTTCGCTCTTGACGAAAACTCTGTGGTGAACCTTCATATATTCAATGCATTGTGGATTAAAAAGACCAGTTACTTAATTGAATTATGGCAAATGGCCAAAAACTTTTTTCTTTTTTTTTTGAAATACTGAAAGGGGTGGTTTTTAAATTTTACCTTTCGTACGATTAATTTAAAGCCAAAAAAAAAATGAATAAGCTCATATTATATATGTTGCAAGTTCATCAGCAGCTTTGCGCTTTAATTAAACCAAAAATGATAACAAAAGTAACAATTTGGATATGGGGTTTTGCAAATTGCTTTTTCAACAAAACACCCTATACAGGGTGTCCCCTCTCAATTGGAAAAAACTTCTAGGGCATATTGAGGAACCATAGACAAGCAGTTTGAGATATTAGACTGATGTCCGGAAGTGCATGGTTTTCAAAATACAGGGTGTCAAAGTTTTTTTCAAAAAACTTTTTTTTTATCAATATCTCAAAGGCACGTTGACCGATTTTCTTGAAATTCGCTGGTGATGTAAGCTTTAATAAGACGCTCAGTTAGCACTAATTAAATGGTAATTATTACTTCCAGTGGCGCCCCGGGGGACAGTGTCACGAATAAAAATGACAAAAAAATGTACGCCACTGACTTTTTTTGAAAATTTTATATTTTTTAGAAAGCTCAGTTAAAATTTTCAAAAAAAGTTAGTGGCGTACATTTTTTTGTCATTTTTATTCGTGACACTGTCCCCCGGGGCGCCACTGGAAGTAATAATTACCATTTAATTAGTGCTAACTGAGCGTCTTATTAAAGCTTACATCACCAGCGAATTTCAAGAAAATCGGTCAACGTGCCTTTGAGATATTGATAAAAAAAAAGTTTTTTGAAAAAAACTTTGACACCCTGTATTTTGAAAACCATGCACTTCCGGACATCAGTCTAATATCTCAAACTGCTTGTCTATGGTTCCTCAATATGCCCTAGAATTTTTTTCCAATTGAGAGGGGACACCCTGTATATTATGAAGTTAAAACTAAAGCAACTTAATAAAATTTGCAAAATTTATTTACAAATAACGTGTTTTGAGTTAGCTGTTGAAATTATGAGCTGATAACATCAAAAATGTTAGAAAAATAATTATTTCTACCCTTAAATTAATTATCCTTTCATTTTGTAGTCAGTTTTCTTAAATAATTTTGAATAATGATTGATCCTGTGGCATAATTAATTTAAAGATTTTTTGAATCTCATATTAAATTTACGAATTGATAACATCAAATATTTAATTATATTTTCATTTTTTGGTCAGTTTTAATAAATCGTTTTGAGAAAGGGTCGTCGGTGTGACAGAAAAAGAAGCTCTCTGTCTGGTTTATAGGCATATTTATGAAGTACAAGAGGGATAAGGGAGACCGTCCCGTTATAGGGATTGACCGACAATATACATATCGGGCACATGCTAGGGATATAAATAATAAAGGCAATAAAAGGGCAAAGGATGCTGCATAGGCACAAGTTCGCCTCGACGCGACGACACGTTTCGCGAACACCTCATGTCTTTCTGCACGGACGCGCGCCGCTAACGTCGCGACGCACTACCACCCGCTCCTTATTCTCCCTAAAATATCCGGAAGTCGGGAAGATTTCATGCAAAGCACGGCTTTTATAAAGCCATTTCTCCAGATCGACGGCAGTTATAAGGCTCGTTTGTCGCCGCTTTTCCGCTTATTTTTTTTACGTTCATCGCACAAAACGTCTCTTCCTTTACACTTATTTTACACTCTTTCAAAAAAAAAAAAAAAAAGAAAAAATTAATCCAGACAACAAAACAATAAAAATCGTGTTACTTCTTTTGCTAGGTGCTAAACAATCTCTAATCTCAAGTATTAATTAAATAATTAATTTTGATTGTAGTTCAATGTTTTTGTAAAATTACGAATTATTCTGAAGATATTGTTTTTTTTTTGTTCACCCCCGTCGTCATCCCTGAATCGTCAAAAATCCTTCAATTTTGTCTCAGTTTTCAAATCTTTTGATCCTCGAAATTTTCCAAATCATAAAAGGTTCGTGTTGACTGGCACTCGTTATTTCCACCGGCAAATTTTAAACCTCTTGTCTTGACCAAAAAATTTACGACCCTCGTCGATGCCGAAATGCACCCGCTCTCCTTTGTGACCTGCCAAGTGAATCTTGTGTACTTACGTTATCATTAATATGCATAAATTGACATTGTTCGAGTCAACTTGTAAAGCAGAGGCAGATATTTATGCAAAAAACTTTTGAATGTTAATGTGTTGACATGAATTCGATGAATATTAGAATCCACGAGGCGAGGGTGGGTTATGTGGTGGTATACGCCAGTGCCACTCCTTCATCCCCATGCAAAGAGAACTTCTCTCGCTCATAATAGCACTTTGTATATTTGCACATGGAAATGGCCAGAACTTTAATCTGCCATCCACATCCTCAGAAATCACTTCACGGGGCAGATATGTGGACAGTGGACACTCTCCTTAATTACTTACACATATCAACCGCCCCTCCAGAAACAGTAACCCAAAATTCTAGGGGATGATATCATATCCACACACACATTAACAATATGCAAATACTAATTAACATCTTTTGGCAAAACCTTAACGTTTTTTTTCACCCCCAAACGTCACATCCATGTTTTTACCACTGAATCAAGACCTTGGTCTTCTTAGAAAATTTTTTTGCAAGGCTTTTGGTGAATAAAGACCTTGGTCTTCCTAAAAAACTTTTTTGCAATGCTTTTGGTGACCTCAATGTATTTTTTTCACCCCCAAACTTATCATCCATGTTCTCGCCACTGAATCAAGACCTTGGTCATCTTAGAAATTTTTTTGTAAGACTTTTGGTGACCTCAATGTATTTTTTTCATCCCCCAAACGTCACATCCATGTTCTTACCACTGAATCAAGACCTTAGTCTTCTTAGAAAATTTTTTTGCAAGGCTTTTGGTGAATAAAGACCATGGTCTTCCTAAAAAACTTTTTTGCAATGCTTTTGGTGACCTCAATGTATTTTTTTCACCCCCTAACTTATCATCCATGTTCTCACCACTGAATCAAGACCTTGGTCTTCTTAAAAAAAATTTTTGCAAGGCTTTTGGTGACCTCAATAATTTCTTTTTCACCCCCAAACGTCACATCCATGTTCTTACCACTGAATCAAGACCTTGGTCTTTCTATAAAATTTTTTGTAAGACTTTTGGTGACCTCAATTATCTCTTTTTCACCCCCAAACGTCACATCCATGTTCTTACCACTGAATAAAGACCTTGGTCTTCTTAGAAAAAATTTTTGCAAGGCTCTTGGTGACCTCAATGTTTTCTTTTTTACCCCCAAACGTCACATTCATATTTTTACCACTGAATAAAGACCTTGGTCTTCTTAAAAAAAATTTTTGCAAGGCTTTTGGTGACCTCAATAATTTCTTTTTCACCCCCAAACGTCACATCCATGTTCTTACCACTGAATCAAGACCTTGATCTTTCTATATAATTTTTTGTAACACTTTTGGTGACCTTAATGATTTCTTTTTCAAACCCCAAACGTCACATCCATGTTCTTACCACTGAATAAAGACCTTGGTCTTCTTAGAAATTTTTTCGCAATGCTTTTGGTGACCTCAATGTTTTTTTTTTGACCCCCAAACGTCCTTCCATGTTCTTACCACTGAATAAAGACCTTGGTCTTTCTAGAAAATTTTTTGTAAGACATTTGTTGACCTCAATTATCTGTTTTTCACCCCCAAACGTCACATCCATGTTCTTACCACTGAAGAAAGACCTTGGTCTTCTTAGAAAAAATTTTTGCAAGGCTCTTGGTGACCTCAATGTTTTCTTTTTTACCCCCAAACGTCACATTCATATTTTTACCACTGAATAAAGACCTTGGTCTTCTTAAAAAAAATTTTTGCAAGGCTTTTGGTGACCTCAATAATTTCTTTTTCACCCCCAAACGTCACATCCATGTTCTTACCACTGAATCAAGACCTTGGTCTTTCTATATAATTTTTTGTAACACTTTTGGTGACCTTAATGATTTCTTTTTCAAACCCCAAACGTCAAATCCATGTTCTTACCACTGAATAAAGACCTTGGTCTTCTTAGAAATTTTTTCGCAATGCTTTTGGTGACCTCTATGTTTTTTTTTGACCCCCAAACGTCCTTCCATGTTCTTACCACTGAATAAAGACCTTGGTCTTTCTAGAAAATTTTTTGTAAGACTTTTGGTGACCTCAATGATTTCTTTTTCAAACTCCAAACGTCACATCCATGTCCTTACCACTGAATAAAGACCTTGGTCTTCTTAGAAATTTTTTTTGCAAGGCTTTTGGTGAATAAAGACCTTGGTCTTCCTAAAAATTTTTTTGCAATACTTTTGGTGACCTCAATGTATTTTTTTCGCCCCCAAACCTCACATCCATGTTCTTACCACTGAACCAAGACCTTGGTCATCTTAGAAATTTTTTTGTAAGACTTTTGGTGACCTCAATGATTTCTTTTTCAAACTCAAAACGTCACATCCATGTTCTTACCACTGAATAAAGACCTTGGTCTTCTTAGAAAAAATTTTTGCAAGGCTCTTGGTGACCTCAATGTTTTCTTTTTTACCCCCAAACGTCACATTCATATTTTTACCACTAAATCAAGACCTTAGTCTTCTTAGAAAAATTTTTTGCAATGCTTTTGGTGACCTCAATTTATTTTTTTCACCCCCAAACGTCACATCCATGTTCTTACCACTGAATCAAGACCTTCGTCTTTCTAAAAAATTTTTTGCAAGGCTTTTGGTGACCTCAATGAATTTTTTTCACCCCCAAACGTCACATGCATGTTCTTACCACTGAACCAAGACCTTGGTCTTATTAGAAACGATTTCTTGTTGTATTGATACTTTTATCACCCCCTATCATAAAAAGAAGTAAAAATAGTTGACCAAGAATTTGCTAAACCCATCAATAAACAAATATGGACATTTCAACCACCACCACCAATTGACTATTTCTGCCTCTAACACGTCCACTACCAACCTACTTCCACAACTGATCTCAATTTTGGGGATAATTTTTTTGGTACTCAGCCAAAATAGATTAAACACACCCCTTTGGTTCACTATTTTTCCATATTAACCACCAATCGTAAGTCAAACAATTTAGTGACTGGCGGATTTTGTTCAGTTTTGTTTATGACAAATTTATCGGGGTGAGCGATCTAATCGGCGTCTATAAAGTGAGGGTGGTGGTTGTTTGCTTTCTCGAGCGTGGCTTCAATTTAAAAGACTGGAGAGAAGATGATCAAGAAGAAGAAGAAGAAGAAGAAGAATAAAGCAGGAGTGTGACGGCGGGTGCTCCTTGGAGTCATAATTTCCACGGTGTCATTTTCTCTACCACCAACCACCACCAGCATCGTATCAGTCGACGACGACGACGACAATTTAAATTCGGAGATGGTTCATGAATAATTCATGTTTACCCAGCGCAATGTAGATATCGGTTGGTTGGTTGGAAAAGTGATGGTTTATTAATTAACTGCCGGTTATACACTCGTCGTTGTCGTTTACGGGGGTTGCAGCAACCACCATTAATCACTTACCGTTGCTGACTGGCAAGTTAATCTTCGAACACTTGTAGAGACTACGCGATAGAACTCGCAACTCGGTGACTGTATTAGGTTACTTTATCCTCTTTACACCCTCGCCATCATTTCTCCACAACTTCACTTATTACCCTCATTATAATTACCCCTAAAAATTTTTTAAACACTATTAAGGAAGATAGTTTTCTGTGTATTGACGGAGGGGTGGACGGGAATGCGTCTCCGTCGTCGTCGTCGCCATCGCCACCCCCTCGAAATACGTGCCGGGAAAAAAGATGCGAAAAGGGTGGGTCTAATTCCCCGAGATTTTCCCGTGTTAAACGGATTTATGACTCACTTTTTCCTACCAGTCTGGAAGCGGTCCGTTTTTTGTTACAAATTGTGGAAACGTTTAAATAGTTTTTGGGCGTCACGTAATATAAAGCGGGGTTAAAAGTTGCCAGGGATAATGCAGGGGTCGAATTGAAATCATAACTTTTCCAACAGGGGAAAATTCCAACCCCACACCTATAAATTATATAGGGCATTTGTACCACAAGAGATATAATGTGTTGGTTTCAATTTTAATGGGGTTGAAATAAAATCTTTCTTAATAAAAAAACGTACCTATAGATACCAAAAATTTTATCAAATAAAAAAATCGATTTTCCATTCACCCTTACACGATGAGCCCACATATCTCGTTTCCAGTCTAACGCTCCGTGATTTCGTCTTCAATCAACCCTCTGAATCCCACATCAACCTGTATATGTACCCCTTCCTATATTATTTAAAATTACAAGCACGGTTTGCTCCAGATTTTTCCTTGATCCAAAGAAATTTCGAGAGAGCATCACGTAAAGTACAAAAAAGGGGATGGTACTTAATAAGGACTCTAAAATTGAGGGTGTTGTTTTTTTTTTTAAATTCTTACCCAAACTTGGTACTTATAAAGGGTGTTATTTATTGTCAAATGTTTTTATTATTATATTGAAAATCACACAGAATATTCAAAAAAAAAATTTTTACAATTTTATTTACTTATTGGTCTTTATAATTTTTAATTTTCATAATAGGCATAATCTTCTGATTTAGTCAAATATGGAAACTGATATTTGGCAGGATTATCGTTCATCTTCGACCCTTCAGGACACCCGAAAGTTGTTGAGAAAATTTCCGAATTGGAAACTATGTTTTCCACCCTCATCGGTGCTGGTAATGTTTCTGATTCGTAAGCCTCCCTCATGTATTTGTAAGGGCCAATTTGTGTACAATACTCTGCAAAAGTTTGATTCAAAAAACTTTATTTAATTATCAAAAATAAATTACCCTGGGCCACTGCTATAAAAAATATTTTTTCCCTTGAAAATACTTTCATTATAAAGGGTAGCAGTGGCTCTTGGTCTAAATTTTCGAGGTGTTCAGAAACCAATCGAAATCCGGTGTTTTCTGCAATTCGATCTTTGATCGATAATTCAGGATCAATCTACAATACATATACTTAAGAAGGGGATTACCCAAAGTACGAAATAATTTTTACCTTTAATTTAAACGTTTGTTTTCCTAAAGATCTTGTCAATTCTTTTAGGAGAACATTTTTCATGAAAGTCTCCATGGCAGTGTATGTCAAATTTTGAGTCCCTTTCATCTTCAAACCGTAATGCCTTCCTACAGAGTCGAAATGTTGACCTATTTCTCTTGCTAGGGCCATTCCAACCTGAGCCTTTGTCAAATAAGAAGGTAAAGTAACGTCGAATTTTCTAAGAACTCCCGGGGGAAATACTGAAGGGATGAAGACAAACATTAATGATCGATAATTAAAATCAGTTATCTTCAAGGGCTTCTCATGACCAACCAATTGAGTATTTTAATAGTTTTTGAAAAGTCATACAGTTTTTTTTGAAAACTTACTTGTGATCCTTTTCGAATATACAGTGAGTGGTTTCGTGTCGAAAGAATTTATTAAGTGACCCCAACTAAAGGAAAAATTATTCAAGTTTAAAATTTTTTTTTTGATTTTTAACACTTACATTAAATTTGAAGAAAATTTCCGTCCCTCCAGTTGGTACAACGTCTTCTTCCTCAACAAATCAGTTTGTACAAAATTCCCTATAAAATCTGTGGAAGTTAAATTCAATTGTGAGTATTTTTCTTCCATGTAATTCTCATTATTGTAATTGTCTTCGTCTTTAGTAAAGGCGATATTTAAATTTTGGATCTTCAATAAAGCAGCTGTTTTTGTTGCGTCGTCCAGCCACTCCACAGTGTTCAAAGTTCTCGAAAAATTGTGCTTCAACTCGAGGAACACTTTTGCAAAGAACTTTTCTGTTAAATCTTTCGATTTCGGAGACCAAGTTTTCGCGTACAACAAAGAACTCACGTCTGGGAATAAATAAGAAGACAATTTCAGACAATAGTCTTCACGAGAGTTCCTTGTTTGAGTGACGACCAAATTTTCGAAAAGGTCACGTGCATACATTGCTATTAGAGCATTTATTAACTTTCTAAAAAAAAAATTGTGTACGATTAATATAAAAAACAAAAATTTTTTGTGTACCTTTTTGAAGTTTTTCGAAGTTCTTGAAATAGATTTTTGAAATATTCAATGCAGTACACGTGTACAGAAAGATTTTCGTTGATCTTTTTGCCACTCAATAATTCAAAAAATCGTTTCCAATCCAGCAAAGGAAAATTTTTTTGTAAGTCGAATATTTTGAGTACTTTGTATTTTTTATAGACAAGACTTTTTCTGACGTTCAGTAAATCGAACTGAAAATTGAATTTTAATATAATAACAAAATAATTTTTTTTATATCTACTGTTATGAGATCGAAAACGTTCCATTCAATTGTGAACCTGAGTTCCTGAATCCTTTGTGTCTGATTGTACGTGTGCAATTTAGAGAAAACTCCGAGGGCCCTAACGGCATTTTCTATAGAATTAAAATATATCGAATGGTTTTTCAGACAGTTCGAATACACGTCGTGAATCTTTCCCAAGTCCAAGTTCCGGCCGTGAAGCTCGCCTCGGATCAGGCCCAGGCATCGCCTTTGACCGTCTGATACTGCTGACCAACGTCCTCTTTCACTGAATTCCAAATTTTTACCAGGCAAAGTCAACTGGAATTTTATTTATTCTTATCACACTTATTATATCATTTACAAGAAAACTATAAAAAAAAATTTAGAGCTTTGAAAAATATTTTTATTTTAAGTAAAATAATTTAATATTTTGGAATCGATTTAGTTTAGAAAAACAAATGATATTGTGTTATCATTTTGTGTTAGAATGTGTAAAAATGTCTATACATATAGATGGGATGTCTGTTGCTGCTTTGTGATTTAGATAAGGCCGAGAGATAGGTCAAAACATACACAAACGCACATCCACTGTATCTAAGACTTTCTTTAGATAAAGTAATTTATAGCAGCCAGTGGAAGAAACATTTCTCGATTTATTGGTTTCCTTTTGCCACTGATCGTATTTTCTGTTTACCAAAAATCAAACAGAAATTTCGTATCTACTTGAACTTTTTCGACTTTTTGAAAATAAAAATTAATAATCGTTAAATTAAGGATTGAAATGGTAAAATATTTTGTTATATATGAAGGGCTGATTAGGTAGTATTCATTAATTTAATTAAACTTGAGTAAAGCTGTACCTACCTGAAAGACAAAAGTTGAATTCTGTTTTTCTTCCTCAATGTAAACGTCCAAAAATGGAAGTGAAGACCTTAAGACCAATTTAGCAAATAATTCTGTTAGATCAACCGCAGAGTCTGATTCCGGTGTCACATCAATTTCACCAACTTCTTTTATAAGTTCCTTAACTAACAGTAAAAAAAAATTATTATAAATAAGTAAAAATAAATTGAAAGCTAGACAGAAAAATAGGGCACATAAAAATGTTTATTCCAATTGCATTAAGTATCTCAAAAATAAAGTGCCCCAATTTTGTTTTCTAGCAGTGTATATTAATGAGTTAATAAATAGTTTATTTATTGATAGGATAAACCAAAATTTATTTAAATTCATTTAGTAATTAAAACTGTCTCAAATAATATTGGTCCCCCCAAAAACCAAAGTTTGGTACATTTTAATGTGCCCCACCTGAGTACACCTCTGTTAATAACTGTATCCGACTTTTTTCCCTTGAAAAGCATTAATTAATGATTATTTCGAAATGAGTTTATTAATGAGGATAGAACAAATATTTTCGATAAAAATAAATACTTTCAAAAGTATGCAAATGTGCATCAATTATCATGATGTTACCTAAAATTAACAAAAACGTTAATTACGTCGGTTTAATTAATATTTTTTGTCAGAATTAGTTATATATTAATTAGTCTAATTAATATGGTTTAAGTTTCAGTCTTATCAAGTTGTTCTAGTGGTTAATTTTGTCTTAAAAGAAATAATCTTCCATTATTATTGTTTTAACAAATTAATTAGTTTAAAAAAAATACGTTTTATATCTTTAGCACGTTTTCACAACTGATTATACATTAAAACTAAGATTTATAATCCTGATCTAAAGTCTGATCCCCTTGAATCAAATAACTAAAATAAGTATGGTATGTACTTTGGTGCAGTTTAAAAAAAATAGTTATTCGGATTTAAAGTTTTAAACTTAAGATTTTTTTCCGAACGCCCTGTACAAATTACAAACCTTAATTTTGGCATGACTTAAGCCCTAAGACTCCACTACAACTGGTAAAAATTTCAAAAGTCAAAATAATTTTCTGTGGAAGTTATGATTTTTTATAATTTGTGTTTGAAAAACTAACCCCTTTTTAATCGTTTTTCGTATTCGAAAATGTATTCGTATTCGACACAGGTTTTATAAAAAGCGGCATATTTTCGTAAAAACGGTTTCGCCAACGTTTCGTCAATTTTATCAAACTCTTCCTCGATTGCGGTCCAAACGTTCGAATCAGCAGAATTTTCTTTCACGCCACCACAAGCGAACTGGTAGAAATCTTCGCAGGCGTCTGCGGAATGGTCCATCAGGCTTAACATGCGGGACGCCGCTGATTTACATCCAATTGTAAGACATACGGGCTCGGGTTTTGTGGCTGGGATCGGCGTCGTCGTCGTCATCGTCGTCATCCCTGGAGTGACGAACGGGATACAAGCCGTCGTTGTTGGGGACGTTTGGTGGGAAACATATTCTGTTGTATGCGTTCCATTTGTTAAATTTGAAGACGATGGAAGCTGTTGGTTTTCAAAAGAACTTTGATTAAAAATAATCCTGTCATCAACAGTTGATAGTCTCTCCAGAGTATTGGTAACTGAAGTTGTTCCAAATTCGGGGAAGATTTTTTTTGTAACTGGGGAAGATTTTGTTGTGTGAGCTTCACTCACAACATCATCTTTAACTCCTGAAGACCTCATTGTTTGAGCTTCACTCATAGCTTCATCTTTAACTCCTGAAGACCTAACGGTTTGAGCGTCACTCAGAGCCTCATCTTTATCTCCTGAAGACCCTGTTGTTTGATCTTCACTCACAGCTTCATCTTCAACTCCAGAAGATCTTATTGTCTGAGCATCACTCACACGCTGTTCTGTAATTCGTGAGAACTCTGTTGTTTGAGTTTCAAATGAGACTGGTAAATTTGTTGTTGTTTGATCTTCATCATTAGCTTCTTCTTCTCCTTCTGTGGTAATTGTAACAGTTTCTGTAGTATTTTCTTGGTCACTGGTGGTAGTTCCAAAAAATATTTCTCCTTCTGTTCCATATCCATCTTCTTTAAAACCACTTGAAGTTTTATTGACGTCAGTTGTAAAATTTTCAAAATACGTCGTATTTTCTGTGTCACCAAAATCGTCTTTCGATGTGACCCTGTTTTCGTCATTAAAATATTTTGTTGTGGGCTCTAATGGTCTGTTACTTTGAAATTCGTTTTTATTTGAAGTTCGTGGTAATGTCGTTGTGGTAGGCGCTTTCGTAATTATTTCTTGGGTCGTTGGTACAATTTCTTCGTATTGGTATTTTTGACCTGGAGGAACCACACCCCTATCCCACTGGAAAACACAACACCAACAGAATTTTGAATTCAAGATTTAAAAAAGTACCTAAATAAAATAATTGTAATATAAAATATAAAAAATTTAAACGTTTAACAAATAATTGTGTTCGTAAATGCTACTTTTTGTGCACCTTCCTGGCTGTCCTATGTATAAAAACAATGGAATTTGTTTGCTTTGCTTACCTTGGGATCGTGTATTTTTTCAATAATTATCCTATACGTCCAAAACATGCCGACGATCAGATTAATTAAACAAATAGATAAAACTAATAATAAAGCACATAAACATGATTTATAAGAAGTGTCATGTTCACATTCGCGAACATCTTCACGTAACGTGTACGAACCTCTGGTCATTTTCAATCGAATTCTGTATCACTTAAGTACATACTTTGGTAAAAATTTTCGCGATTGTAACAACAAATTAGACGAAACGAACTTCCTAAACAAATTTTTATCATTAATAATTAGTAATTAGTGAAATAAGTTTTGGAAAATGTTTAACCCACCCCGGACGTACGGAAACCGCATTTTATCCTGTCGATTAAAATGTTTTACGTTTGAAACGTTATCAAAGGCAATTGTATTAAAGTAATATCCATTTACAATACTTTTTATTACTTAAATGTAATTGTTATTGTAAAATTTACTTAATATGGATAATGTCTTTATAGAAAAGCGGAAAATTAGTCGTCTTTAGATTCTCAACAATACAATAACTAGGTAAACAAAGGTATCAGTACAATTCTTTAAGAAATAAAATAAAAAATTTTGGGTTTTGATCTTTCTTCTGTTATCAAAGAAAGTTTAGGGAGTTTATTTGTTCAACATAATTCAATAATGTGTTATTCAATATAATACTTTAATTTCATATTTAAAACCAATTAAATGACTTATGCAATTCAAATAAATTTAAAGTAAATTGGAACAATACTTTTTTGTTTAGGACTTTTACTCATTTTTATACTAAAAAAAATCATACAGTCTTTATTTCGTATCGCACTCAAAAACTGATGGCACCACGAAATTCTGCGTACTTTTTTACATATATTTTGATGTATTAATCATTTGAAAAAATTCAGTAACACATTGAAATTTTAGGAGCGCCTTTTTGTTAAAGGTTTTTGCACATTTTCCTACTAAAAAAATTCATACTGCCTTTATTTTCTGTCGCACCTAAAAACTAGTGGCACCACCAGATTCTGCGTACTTTTTTACATATATTTTGATATATAAATCATTTGAAACAATTCAATAACACTTTGAAATTTTAGGAGCGTTTTATTTAAACATATTATTTCTTTTACCGTACCTTACAGTAATGGATAAAGAGAAAATATATTATCGATACAACTTATTTTCTTTTACTGAAAGATTCTTACAAATTGTCACTTTATCGTTTAACAAACTAACAAAATTGATAACTGGAATATTTAAATTCCGCGCCGTTCTCTTTAGTTCATCAATATCTTGAATGGAGGCGCCAGGTGCTGATTTGTTATTTATCTATGCTCTGTCTATTCACCATCTATAGTTATTTACTTTCTGATTTTTAAAGGTTATGCAATTTCTGTGCAAGTTAAGAGGTTATAAACATTAGATAACCATTAAATATCCACGTCGAGGAGGTTTTATTTATTATAAAAACTATAATGGCTTTATTTAGTGACAATAATATGATAGTTTAACATGACAAGTGCATCTATCCGATAAGAGCAGGGGTGACAGTGTTGATTTATCTCATTCGGCAACAACCGAAGTATCCATGCAGTTGATAAGTGATGATGTTTATAAGTGATAACGAAAATAAAAATACAAAACTAGCAGATATTGCTTTATAAAATGAATGTTTACAGTTTCAAGTGCTAGTGTTTCTAAAATGTTTCGTCGTACAAGTAAGTTAACTAAGTTAGTTAATGGCAATAAACTACTGCATACAACCGGTATAAAATGCAAAAACCGCGCTGAACATCCACTACTTAGAACATTTAAAATATTACGAAACGACTTCAAACGACTTATACCAGGGGCAAACGACGATAAAAATTTGCTTTCTCCACTGAATGTGACTCCGCAGTACACAGATATTGCAATAATTGGTGGAGGAGCTGTAGGATCATCAATTGCTTACTGGTTAAAAGAAAAAACTGGCAGAGGACTAGAAGTTGTTGTAATAGAAAAGGATTTAACAGTAAGTGATGTACTATGATATTGATAAATGAATGTTGGTAGTCTAACATAAATGATATTACTTTATTTCATAGTATCGTCAGAACTCAACAGTACTAAGTGTAGGTGGCTTAAGACAACAATTTTCATTGCCTGAGAATATACAAATGTCTCTGTACGGAGCGGAGTTTTTAAGAACTCTCAAAGACAGATTTGGTCCAGATGCTGATGTTTTTTTTCAACCTTATGGTTATCTATTGCTTGCCAGTGAAGGAAATGCTCAGCAGTTGCTTGATAATTCCAAACTACAGAAAGAATTTGGAGCCATAAATGTTGTCCTTGGTAAAAATGCTTTAAAAGAAAGGCAAATAATTAACATTCTGCTATTATTCTTGTGTTTAAGCTGTCAGTTTGCAGATTTCCTTGGTTGAATGTCACCGATGTGGAAGCAGGTTGTTTAGGCCTAGAAAAAGAAGGCTGGTTTGATCCCTGGTCATTGCTGCATTTGCTTCGTAAAGGTGCAGCTAATAAGGGAACTTACTTTGTGGGAGGTGAAGTAACCGAATTCAGTTGCTCAGATCCTAAAGATATCTTGGTTGGTGGAATGGTTGAGGGAACATTCCAAGGAGTTGATGAAGTAATTGTAAGACCCTGATCAGATTTCATGTCGCTGTAAATTCTGTTATAGATATTTTCAGTACAAATTGCCTTCAGGTGAAGAACGGTCCTTAAAATTCGCAATATGCATAATTGCAGCCGGTGCCGAATCCGGTGAAGTTGCTAAATTATGTAATATCGGAGTATCTCCGGGAATTTTATCAGTTCCTCTACCTGTCGAGAAAAGGTAAATACAAAAAGGTTATTATCTAACATATTTTTAAACCCGTTTGTTGAATTAGATTTTATTTGTAATTATTTTTAAAAATTACAGGAAAAGATACGTTTATCAGTTCGATTGCCAGGAAAATCCTCCAGGTCTGAATACACCAATGGTAATAGATTATACGGGGGCATACTTTAGAAGAGAAGGATTAGGAGGACGGTTTATAGGTGGAATGTCGCCTTTGCCTGAAGAGGAGCCTAATACTGACAATTTAGACGTTGATTACAGCTTTTTTGATGAAAAAATATGGTCAGTTTTAGCCAACAGAGTCCCTGCATTCAATTCTATCAAGGTATGTTGAATTTTAATTTTTTTAAACAAAAAAACGGGGGCAATCCGTCTAATTGACAAATGTATGTACGCAACTTTAAAAAAGAAATTTACTATGTAGGTAAAAAGTGCATGGGGTGGCTTTTATGATTACAACACCTTCGATGAAAATGGTATTATCGGACCTCATGCGTTGTATCACAATTTATTTATAGCAACAGGATTTAGTGGACATGGTAATATTTCATATTCTTTTTTAACAATTCAATCAAACGAAAAGTTTTCGAAATTAATATAAAATAAGAGATAAAAGTTATAGTTAAAAAGTATTTTTTTTAACTCTTGTAAGGTATTCAGCAAGCTCCTGCAGTAGGTAGAGCTGTTGCAGAATTAATTTTAGATGGGGGTTATCAGACCATTGATCTCACCAGATTGGGATTTGACCGACTAATTGTTGATAAACCAATGTGTGAAGTGTGCATATTTTAGTAATATGTTTGTGTTAAGTTTTGAGTAAATATTTTATACAAACGAATACTTTATTGCTCTTTATTAAGTATTTCATTATAAACATCAACAAATAAATTATTTAAACTGGCCAGCAGATGGAGAAAAGAAACTGTTTCCTTGCTTTGATGCTGCTCGTGAAGGTGCAAAGCCCAAAAGCTTTTGAATATTTTGTCTGATAGACATTGTACATAAAATATATAAAAATATAAAAGAACAATCTGTATAATCATCTCCAGGGAGATTTCGATGACTCAGGCCTTGAATCCATGCCAGAGGAATAAAAGGCAATTTTGCAACCACTCTTCCATCAAAACTGAAATAATTTTGGCTTTGAAAAACAAAATATTTGATTAAATTAAAATAAATACCTACATGTTATTGAACATACTCAACAGAGCAGTAAAGGCGAAACCAATAGCAAACATTGATTTCATTTTCACAAGAACTAAATCCCTGTTGTTATTTTTTAGTCTTTCCTCTTCTCTTTCGATTTTCTTTTTATGTTGTTTATCTAAAGAGTCCCCATGAGCTTCTTTCCTTTTCTCCACTAAATTAATTTAAATTAATTAGACATTAGTAACAGTTAAAATTACAGACTTACGCCTTTTGCTTTGCTTTTCAACTTCTGTTTTTAATTTCTGATACTTGTCAGTACGGTAAACCATCAGCCAAGTTAAACCTTCGCCCAAAAGTGCAGTACAAATGGAGATAAAAACAATTAACAGTGTATCTGCCCACATATTTAATCGAACACTTGAAAGTCTATACAATTAATATATTAATTTATAAATTATTGAGCAAACCCATAACACTACTTTTTAATTACTTTAAAGTTAGGTTATGTGTTTACTTTAGTTACGTCACGGTCAAAAGCACATAGAATTTGCATTAAATGCTAAAGCTGTGTACACGCGTGAGAAGTGAAGTTATCCGAATCGCGGCGGTAGTAGTGAACTGAACGCACCAAATGTTTCGCGTATGTTGTTAATAAATTAGAATTGCGTTATTGTTCGCCGAAATATTTAGTTAACAAGAGTTGCTAGCTGATTAATATATTGTAGTAAAAAATTAGACGTACAATCACTAAACGCCTATTCGTTCGAAATGAACTTCTGAAGTGTGTGTGAAGCTTTAAGGTATATTTATTATCTATGGAATATAGAAACGCAACAATATTAGTTTGCATTGTTGTGTCGCCCAAAGTTTGTTCGCTCTTTCATTGTTTTTCGTGACTTCAGCAGGTGCGTGTGGGTGAAGTGTCCTAAGACGGAAGAAACTGTCTCTGCATTTAATTGTGAGTGATTTCTCTTTTGTCGTTTCTATATTTTAGTTTATTTGTCGTATTGCGTTATGAAATTACAGACGTTAGAGGCTTTCACGACCGGTGTAATTAATAATCGTTATAAAATGTTACTATTAATTTAGAGGTTAATGACCCCAATTTCATTGTTTAAATTTAGATCGAGAAAGTTTCAATATCTTAATTGAAAATCGTATTGTTATCATATTTTAAAAGGAATTAGTATTTTTTAATTATATCGGATCGTCATAGTTATTAGAGTAAATTGGTAATACAAAACGAATGTTTTAAAATATTTTATTAGATATGTTGTAAATGTATTCAGTCTATCACAGCAGAATAACTTAGGTATCGCAATAACAATAAAGTTTCATATGAAAATCGGAAACGCAAGCACTTTGACTTCCGTAGAGGTTCAATCTGCTTACTGTTCCCATTACTTTGAGATTATATGACGAGGCTTTTCCTCGCTTATTTTCTCTAGAGAAGGTTTGCCGCACGGTAGATTCAAAGATGGCGTGACCCGGTACCGTCATAAAACTAACGGTGAAGTCTATCTTTGCACCTTCTCCTAAATTAGTAGCATTTCCACTAAAACTAACTCTTGCGCTGATTATTTTATTAAGCGTTAAATTTTGGCATTCTTTGAATTCGCTTATTTTTTTATTTAAATATGCAACAGTAAATTCTGTGACTTCTACAACCTTGGTAGAGTTTACTTCCACCTCAATGTGTTCTTGGCACGCGCACCAATGCGCGGAAATATTTGCTAAATCACAGGTTCTCGTGTTAGGAATACTGTCAAAAAGGCTGTAACTTCTTGATTTGTCGTCCCTCATCTTCTCCCTGTTCTTTAAAAATTCTGGCGTGAGTTTATATGGATCCAGCAAATCACGCAAAGTGTAATGTAAGTCGTAGGGGGTTGTTAATCTTCTTGAATTTTCCTGCAAATTTGCGTTTAGCATTGGGAACTCTTTCTTGTACCATTCTGGTAAAACAACAAATAAGAACGGTAATCTTTCCTCCAACATCCCCTGATTAGTCGTTCTTATTCCACTCCATCGAATCCCATGATCGCTCAAAAATATCAAAACGGTCCTATTTAGGGCACCAGTTCTTTGTAGATACTTGAAAAATTGCGCAAAATCGCTATCTCCTAACCCAGGGTAATTAAGATAGTCGTGACTTAAACCAGCGCTCCAAATGAAACCGAAAAAAACTTTTTTATACATTCTCATTGAGTCTACAAAGTTTTGAGTGTAGTTTAAGAGTATTTTATATTCCATTCTGGCACCTAAACACAGATTATTGTTCACCACCATTTGATTTCCGATTTTTACATCGGCGATAAAGCTAAACGTACGCCAATAATAATCAGTGGGCTGTTTTTTGAAACCCCTCTTTTGAAAATTAAATACTCCCATCCAAGATGCATCTTCTGCAAACGAGGTGACAAAATTCCTCTGCTTGTATCTTTTCCAAATAAAAGGGCAATTGTCGAAATGACTCTTACTATTGGGCCAACAAACTTGGGTTAATTCCTCTTCAGATAGACCGGTTAACATAGCAATTAAATTGGGAAAAGTGTTATCACCTATTTTATTATATCCAAAAAATTCAACGCCTTTAAGTTCATCTTTAAGTACATCTATAGTTTTTGGCATTTGTCTGTGCAAATTTAGTCTTGAAACTCCATCTAAACCTACTATTAGCACGTTTAATGGCTTACGTACTGGATCTTGAATTTTATCATTTATCACCTCAAATTTTGGAGGTACAAAACAAAAATAATCTGTGTATATTTCGGATCCGTTATAAAAACACATTACTTTTACGAATTCTTCCTTAACTAGTACGGTGTTTTTGAACTTTACGCAGGCATTATTGGTTATTGTGGCATCATCCTGTTCGTGTTCGTTAGGGTCGTACCTTTTAAATTCAAAATAGCAACACATAAAAACATCTAAATATTCTATTTTGTATGCCTCTAACGACGATTTTATGACAGATAAAGAAGTCAAATTTGCTTCAACTAAAGGTGGTAAAGTTGCGTTACATTTAAGTGGACGTTCTTTGAAAATATACTGTTTAACAGTCGGATCGAAAGGGTCCATATCTGGAATTCTACATCCGGGTGTTTTTACGATATACCCTTGCAATGTTTCCTCAACTGGATTTTTCATTCTTTTTAATGGATATATTAATTTCATGTTGAAATGCACTTCTCGGTACGGTAAATGGTAGTCGATGAAAAGTAAAACTGATCCGCAAAAGAATGCAAAAATCCATAATATAATTGCTGGTCGTAACTTCTTCGGGCATGATTCCGTTCCATCCATTGACTGGTATTTAATCGTGCTACAAAAGAACACTTTGAAGGAAACATAAATATTTTCCAAACATTTTCCATTAAGTAAACAAAATAGAAATTTGTAAAATTATATTTGGCCTATTTAATTAATTTCAGTCACAAATTTTTGTTGTTTTTTTTTTTGTTAATAATAACACTAACTTGATCTATTTTAAGCATTCCTAAAATTAATTTAAAACTTGCTTTTGCTTTCTCATTATTTCAGTTTGATATTGAGTTTTTTCGATTTAATTTTTAAATCCAAAAACAAAAAATACGATTGAATCTGAAAGTTTAAAATTTAATTATAACAAGCAAATAACAAACCTCCTTCAAATGCGTTCTTTCATGAATAGCACATATTTTTTATTTAATTAATTTCCGACCGGATTTGCAGCGATATCAGGCACATGACATTATTATTATCAGTACCGCACCCCGCCATCACCACCGGTCGATTTAACGCCGAACGGGCGCCTTTAGCGCATGATTATACATCGTACTTGCATCTTACTCCTCGTATAGGGAAAATATTAGGTTAAGGCTAGCAAAATTTTTTAAAAAACAGATGCGATTTCTTTTCTTATAAAAGATCGCAATAAATAATATTGCATTATAAATTTTGAATTTTTTTCGTCAGAAAGCGGGCTAATTCGTACTAATTCGTCTCTATTGTATCAATTAGAGTTGTTTGTGACTAATTTTGGCTAAATAGAGCCCAAGAATTAGGAGAAACTTGGTGTTTTTCGATAAAATTGATTTTGTTAAAAATCGACTTTTTCTCGTATAATTCCGCTTCAGGTCGGACTAACTCGACACTTACGGTTCTATTGGCATCGTATACGATCGATTCTACCCAAATTCAGCGCGATTTAGCAGAAAAAATTTAAATTTTTTTCAAAATTTTGATAGAAGGGGGGGGTATTCTGTCGATTTCGTTATAAATTTTGAATTTTTTTCTTCAGAAAGCGGGCTAATTCGTACTAATTCGTCTCTATTGTATCAATTAGAGTTGTTTGTGACTAATTTTGGCTAAATAGAGCCCAAGAATTAGGAGAAACTTGGTGTTTTTCGATAAAATTGATTTTGTTAAAAATCGACTTTTTCTCGTATAATTCCGCTTCTGGTCGGACTAATTCGACACTTACGGTTCTATTGGCATCGTATACGATCGATTCTACCCAAATTCAGCGCGATTTAGCAGAAAAAATTTAAATTTTTTTCAAAATTTTGATAGAAGGGGGGGGTATTCTGTCGATTTCGTTATAAATTTTGAATTTTTTTCGTCATAAAGCGGGCTAATTCGTACTAATTCGTCTCTATTGTATCAATTAGAGTTGTTTGTGACTAATTTTGGCTAAATAGAGCCCAAGAATTAGGAGAAACTTGGTGTTTTTCGATAAAATTGATTTTGTTAAAAATCGACTTTTTCTCGTATAATTCCGCTTCTGGTCGGACTAATTCGACACTTACGGTTCTATTGGCATCGTATACGATCGATTCTACCCAAATTCAGCGCGATTTAGCAGAAAAAATTTAAATTTTTTTCAAAATTTTGATAGAAGGGGGGGGTATTCTGTCGATTTCGTTATAAATTTTGAATTTTTTTCGTCATAAAGCGGGCTAATTCGTACTAATTCGTCTCTATTGTATCAATTAGAGTTGTTTGTGACTAATTTTGGCTAAATGGAGCCCAAGAATTAGGAGAAACTTGGTGTTTTTCGATAAAATTGATTTTGTTAAAAATCGACTTTTTCTCGTATAATTCCGCTTCTGGTCGGACTAATTCGACACTTACGGTTCTATTGGCATCGTATACGATCGATTCTACCCAAATTCAGCGCGATTTAGCAGAAAAAATTTAAATTTTTTTCAAAATTTTGATAGAAGGGGGGGGTATTCTGTCGATTTCGTTATAAATTTTGAATTTTTTTCGTCATAAAGCGGGCTAATTCGTACTAATTCGTCTCTATTGTATCAATTAGAGTTGTTTGTGACTAATTTTGGCTAAATGGAGCCCAAGAATTAGGAGAAACTTGGTGTTTTTCGATAAAATTGATTTTGTTAAAAATCGACTTTTTCTCGTATAATTCCGCTTCTGGTCGGACTAATTCGACACTTACGGTTCTATTGGCATCGTATACGATCGATTCTACCCAAATTCAGCGCGATTTAGCAGAAAAAATTTAAATTTTTTTCAAAATTTTGATAGAAGGGGGGGGTATTCTGTCGATTTCGTTATAAATTTTGAATTTTTTTCGTCATAAAGCGGGCTAATTCGTACTAATTCGTCTCTATTGTATCAATTAGAGTTGTTTGTGACTAATTTTGGCTAAATAGAGCCCAAGAATTAGGAGAAACTTGGTGTTTTTCGATAAAATTGATTTTGTTAAAAATCGACTTTTTCTCGTATAATTCCGCTTCTGGTCGGACTAATTCGACACTTACGGTTCTATTGGCATCGTATACGATCGATTCTACCCAAATTCAGCGCGATTTAGCAGAAAAAATTTAAATTTTTTTCAAAATTTTGATAGAAGGGGGGGGTATTCTGTCGATTTCGTTATAAATTTTGAATTTTTTTCTTCAGAAAGCGGGCTAATTCGTACTAATTCGTCTCTATTGTATCAATTAGAGTTGTTTGTGACTAATTTTGGCTAAATGGAGCCCAAGAATTAGGAGAAACTTGGTGTTTTTCGATAAAATTGATTTTGTTAAAAATCGACTTTTTCTCGTATAATTCCGCTTCTGGTCGGACTAATTCGACACTTACGGTTCTATTGGCATCGTATACGATCGATTCTACCCAAATTCAGCGCGATTTAGCAGAAAAAATTTAAATTTTTTTCAAAATTTTGATAGAAGGGGGGGGTATTCTGTCGATTTCGTTATAAATTTTGAATTTTTTTCGTCATAAAGCGGGCTAATTCGTACTAATTCGTCTCTATTGTATCAATTAGAGTTGTTTGTGACTAATTTTGGCTAAATGGAGCCCAAGAATTAGGAGAAACTTGGTGTTTTTCGATAAAATTGATTTTGTTAAAAATCGACTTTTTCTCGTATAATTCCGCTTCTGGTCGGACTAATTCGACACTTACGGTTCTATTGGCATCGTATACGATCGATTCTACCCAAATTCAGCGCGATTTAGCAGAAAAAATTTAAATTTTTTTCAAAATTTTGATAGAAGGGGGGGGTATTCTGTCGATTTCGTTATAAATTTTGAATTTTTTTCTTCAGAAAGCGGGCTAATTCGTACTAATTCGTCTCTATTGTATCAATTAGAGTTGTTTGTGACTAATTTTGGCTAAATAGAGCCCAAGAATTAGGAGAAACTTGGTGTTTTTCGATAAAATTGATTTTGTTAAAAATCGACTTTTTCTCGTATAATTCCGCTTCTGGTCGGACTAATTCGACACTTACGGTTCTATTGGCATCGTATACGATCGATTCTACCCAAATTCAGCGCGATTTAGCAGAAAAAATTTAAATTTTTTTCAAAATTTTGATAGAAGGGGGGGGTATTCTGTCGATTTCGTTATAAATTTTGAATTTTTTTCTTCAGAAAGCGGGCTAATTCGTACTAATTCGTCTCTATTGTATCAATTAGAGTTGTTTGTGACTAATTTTGGCTAAATAGAGCCCAAGAATTAGGAGAAACTTGGTGTTTTTCGATAAAATTGATTTTGTTAAAAATCGACTTTTTCTCGTATAATTCCGCTTCTGGTCGGACTAATTCGACACTTACGGTTCTATTGGCATCGTATACGATCGATTCTACCCAAATTCAGCGCGATTTAGCAGAAAAAATTTAAATTTTTTTCAAAATTTTGATAGAAGGGGGGGGTATTCTGTCGATTTCGTTATAAATTTTGAATTTTTTTCGTCATAAAGCGGGCTAATTCGTACTAATTCGTCTCTATTGTATCAATTAGAGTTGTTTGTGACTAATTTTGGCTAAATGGAGCCCAAGAATTAGGAGAAACTTGGTGTTTTTCGATAAAATTGATTTTGTTAAAAATCGACTTTTTCTCGTATAATTCCGCTTCTGGTCGGACTAATTCGACACTTACGGTTCTATTGGCATCGTATACGATCGATTCTACCCAAATTCAGCGCGATTTAGCAGAAAAAATTTAAATTTTTTTCAAAATTTTGATAGAAGGGGGGGGTATTCTGTCGATTTCGTTATAAATTTTGAATTTTTTTCTTCAGAAAGCGGGCTAATTCGTACTAATTCGTCTCTATTGTATCAATTAGAGTTGTTTGTGACTAATTTTGGCTAAATAGAGCCCAAGAATTAGGAGAAACTTGGTGTTTTTCGATAAAATTGATTTTGTTAAAAATCGACTTTTTCTCGTATAATTCCGCTTCTGGTCGGACTAATTCGACACTTACGGTTCTATTGGCATCGTATACGATCGATTCTACCCAAATTCAGCGCGATTTAGCAGAAAAAATTTAAATTTTTTTCAAAATTTTGATAGAAGGGGGGGGTATTCTGTCGATTTCGTTATAAATTTTGAATTTTTTTCGTCATAAAGCGGGCTAATTCGTACTAATTCGTCTCTATTGTATCAATTAGAGTCGTTTGTGACTAATTTTGGCTAAATAGAGCCCAAGAATTAGGAGAAACTTGGTGTTTTTCGATAAAATTGATTTTGTTAAAAATCGACTTTTTCTCGTATAATTCCGCTTCTGGTCGGACTAATTCGACACTTACGGTTCTATTGGCATCGTATACGATCGATTCTACCCAAATTCAGCGCGATTTAGCAGAAAAAATTTAAATTTTTTTCAAAATTTTGATAGAAGGGGGGGGTATTCTGTCGATTTCGTTATAAATTTTGAATTTTTTTCGTCATAAAGCGGGCTAATTCGTACTAATTCGTCTCTATTGTATCAATTAGAGTCGTTTGTGACTAATTTTGGCTAAATAGAGCCCAAGAATTAGGAGAAACTTGGTGTTTTTCGATAAAATTGATTTTGTTAAAAATCGACTTTTTCTCGTATAATTCCGCTTCTGGTCGGACTAATTCGACACTTACGGTTCTATTGGCATCGTATACGATCGATTCTACCCAAATTCAGCGCGATTTAGCAGAAAAAATTTAAATTTTTTTCAAAATTTTGATAGAAGGGGGGGGTATTCTGTCGATTTCGTTATAAATTTTGAATTTTCTTCGTCATAAAGCGGGCTAATTCGTCTCTATTGTATCAATTAGAGTTGTTTGTGACTAATTTTGGCTAAATAGAGCGCAAGAATTAGGAGAAACTTAGTGTTTTTCGATAAAATTGATTTTGTTAAAATCGACTTTTTTTTTTTCTTAAGATATCGCGTCAATAGACTCCTTTAATTCGTCAATCACTTTTAATTAATTAATATACATATAATGATTTACCTCAAAGATTGGGGTGTCCCATGGCTGGTCCCATAAGGTCTTCAAATATCTAAATTTTCTCGTGTAGGCGCTGCCGTTTAATATTATTAAATAAATTTTGTATTGTTGGTTTTGGTCGTAATCCTAATTTAAGTATATTAATTAGAATGAATTGACGGTAAGGTAAGATCAAGCTTGTTCCTGTTTCTTACTTTGAAGTGAAGAAAGGGCTTCCGAAACGAATATTAATAACTAATCTAAGTTGCAGTCGTTGACGAAAACAATTCGTTTAAGTCTTACTACTTGTACGAAGAGTAATATTAAATGATTTTTTTATTGCTCTTGAATACATTTACACTTATTGTTTTATTAACAAATACAATGTATGTTTATTAATATTATTCTTTATGTACGTTTAACTTATAAACCGACTAGGAATTTATAAAACACGGTGGTTACGCAGATATTAACTTATTAAATGTAAAAGGACAAGTAGTAATTTTCTACGTACAACTAAAATGTGTTTAAATATAACAAAATTTTAAGTCAAAAGGATACATAACAAATACTGTAATTGTTTAAAAAAATTTAACTGTTTTCTGAACTAAATGAAAAATTGGGACCCTTTTTCTACTAAATAAAGCTATTATTCTACCTTATTTGATGTATTATTCCTAAATTTGGGCACCAACTTTTAACTGTGATACAATAAAATTGAGAAGGGTGATTCGCAAATTTCTGAGTTATTGAGCTTAAATAGAACGCAATGGGTGTTACAAATCACTACTATGCTGACATACTGAGTCATTCAATGTTGCTCCTATTAAACCCTAACGATGCTATTAAACTATTATGACTTATTGTTAACTTTTGAGTTTTGACGTAATTTTATAAAAAATTATATTATTGATTTAATTCCTATATGCTATCAGAAATCTTATGCATTTAACTGAAAGATTTGTTAGCTACAAATGCGAATACATTTCCAACTTTACTACATAATAATTGTAACTCAGGAATCAAAGAAAATCACTGTTTTCAATTTGTTTGTGAATAAGTTCCTACCTATTGGAGAATAATAATACAAACGTTTAAAATTATTCTAAATTTATTTGACGTAGGGAATCAGTCAGTTAATATATAATTAAAATAAAACAACATAAAAACTTAATATTTTATTGTTGTATCTTCGTTATTATCTGGAATATGACAAACAGATGTGCTTGACTGAAAATCTATTTATTAATTATAAATAAGGGCGAATTTACAAACGCTTTGGCTATCACAGATAATAACCACAATAAATAAAAATAACTTGATGGGGTAATGTACATGTATCTAACTACTCATTATCTAAATACCATCAGGTTCGACGATTAAACAAGTTTTAGAAAAGTACGTAATTTTATCCTTTTCTTCACGATGAGGATGATAACGCCGCTATATTAAACTTATTAATTACACATCAGACATCACATATAATGTACCAGCAATATAATACACACTCACGCACACAAAAAAATTACTAGGAAATTAATTTAATTCCTAATATCCTCGGAGTCCATTGTATATTTTATTATTTGAGCTTTGGTTCAAAAGTTTCTTAATGGCTGAAACAAAAAAATAATACAATTAAAATGAAAGTGTTAGTCTTACACCTAAAGTATGAAGTAGTTTGTAACTTTTTCATGTTTTATTTTATTTTCTTAAAATGTTATAAGGCAAAGACTCATCTGTCATCTGCATTAGATTTACTGAAACGCTTTCTCTTCAACCGGAAGTTCGTTTCTACCCTTTTAAACAACTTACACGCATGCGTCGGTTACTGACTTACGCATGCGCTTTAGAAAGAACTTTATCCGACTTACAACTAATACAAAGTCAGCGCTTATTCTATTTGAAAATCAATTACTTAATAAAGTTGAAAAAAGTTTGTGTGAACTCACATTCTTTTTCTTCTTCGCTAAACTCTTGTTTTGGAAATTCCACGTCGAATGTTATGTAAAGAATTCCATGTAAATTATTATTGTCATAATTCGGCATTCCTTCACCTTTCTTGCGAATTCGGGCTCCCGGCCAAGTAACTTTGTCTCTTGTGATTGATACCATGTGACCATCCAGATGTTTTAATTCCAAAACGAAACCGGTTAGGGCATCCTACAAAGAAAAGCAATAAATATGCATAATCTAAATGTAACATTGGTAGTTAAACCTACTTGTAAACTAATGGTAATGTTAGTGTAAAGGTCGTCTCCTTTTCTTTCGAAAATAGGATGAGGTTGTGTTTTAATTTTAAGAATTAAATCTCCTGGTTCTCCATCAAGGTGAGGTTCACCTTCGGCCGTAAATTTGGTTTCCTGTCCATCCACCATCCCAGGTTCAACTTCCATTTCTAAAAGTCGTTCTTCATTGACTAGTTTAACATTAGGGCATTCATCACAGACAGTTTGCTGCATCATCTGGAAGCGTCCAGGTCCTAAATTCCTCGTTACCATTTCCTGTCTGCAATTGCACTGTCTTGTGCCCTTAGCTGGCTTCATTACAGGTTTATATCTGGTTATCTGTTATTGATAAACGATAAATATATTAATTCTATAAAACATTAGGAATTATAGGTTTTAAAAAAATCCCTACCTCTATAAAGGTCCCTGCATACAGGTCTTCTAAACTCACTGGAACATCCATAACGATGTCGGCACCTTTTGGGGTTTCATGTTGTTGGTCTCCACCACCAAAGTGGAACCCAAAGTCCCCAAAGAAACTAGCAAATGGATCAAAACCACTGTCCATCATACCTTCTTTCTGAAGACATTCTTCCCCGCATCTGTCGTATTTTTTTCGTTTTTCCTCGTCCGAAAGAACTTCGTACGCGGCTCCTAAGTCTTGAAATTTCTGCGATGCATCCGGATCGTCCTTGTTTTTGTCAGGATGTAACTCTTTAGCTAATCGTCTGTAGGCTTTTTTTATTTCGTGTAAAGTAGCTGCTTTTGATACCCCCAAAATTTTGTAAAAATCTCTGCCAGCTGACACATAGGTTAGGAGGGTGATGTAGTTTAATATTACCACCATGCAGACATATTTTAAATCCATTGTTTTCGTTTTTTATACACTCAACACTTTACAATTAAAATAATTACGCGCACATGGGTTGATTAAGTCTTTTTTAGTGTTATCTTTTCTTTTATTAATCCTATACATTCCACATAATCACAATCACATACTTGTATAAAATTACAAAAACATGTGGATTACTCCCATTGGTTCAAACAACCTTGCTCAGATAGATAGGCAACCCAATTAACAGTTTCACCCTATCTTATTTATTTAAATACGGGATAAAAAAACTTCTATATTATTTCCTAAACGATAGCGTTCAAACAAAATAATCGTTTGTGGGCACGTAAAATAGGTAGAACTTATTAAACCACAAAATCATTAATATGCTTTTAAGATAAAATCTTACAACGTACTTATTAAGTGTTTAAATATTCAAAAACCGAAAAGGTTTTCGACACAATAAATACCGCTTTTACTTAGATTAATCTTTGCCACTTTTTTTTTTTAATGAGCTAAGGGACGTAACAGATTATTTAACGATCATTCAGGTGTTGAAATTCAAAAAGTTTGTTTCAATTTGTAAAAATGAACAGAGTCAATATAAAAAAATTAGCAACTGTTTCAACTTACAATGCTTTAAGAGAAAATTCACTCCACTATTGCATGAAAAATGTATTAATATTATCGCAAATATATGCTTTTATTCCTGTTGATGGTATTTCGAAAAGTCCCCGTGATTTAAAATTCAGATGGCGATCCTACAAAACCATTTATACTATTTTAGTAATACTATTGCAAATTATTTATACTTTAAATACAATAATGTATGCCACTAAGAATGAAAAAAATTTTAATAGTTTTGGTAAGTGATTGCGTAATTACTGCGGCAATAGTTTAATTGTAAGATGTTTGCAGTTTTAGTTTTTTGGAATTTTCGGTGTCTTTTATCTTTGATGGCGTTTTTAAAAGTAGCACGAAAATGGCCCGAATTTATGCAGGAATGGTCAGAAATGGAATCACACATGATAGAGTATCGTCCATTTGTAACTTTAAATTTAAATCGTAATTTGCGAATCAAGTCGATATTATTTTTACTTCCTGGATTATGTGAGAATGTTTTATTTTTAATATTTCTCCCAACACGTAAAAAAGTGAATAAGTTTTTAAATTATTTTTAGTCGAACATTCTTTGTTTCTTTATAACGGTTTTCAACAAACTTCTAATGCCCTTAAAGGTAATGAAAGCAATCCCTTAAAAGTTTTTTTCGAACTTATGTACAAGGAAATATTTGATTCGATTGAGTTCAATCCAATTATAGCCATATTTATAGAAGTAAGTCAAATTAAAATGAATAGTAATTTTAAATCGAATGTATTTTAAAATAGTAAAACACAAAGGTAATTATTTTCGAAAACCTTTTCAGCATAATGTAATAATAAGCACATATATGTGGCAGTTTGTGGACTTTTTTATCATTATACTTTCTTTCGCAATGGCGCAAAAATTTCGCGAAATAAATTCCAAAATAAAAACTTTAAGGGTAAGTTGTTGTAAGTAATATCGACGATTAGTTTTACATTTCGTACAGCTTAAATTTACAACAGAAACATAATTTTTTAATAGTTTCAGAATGCGTCTTGGTCTACTTGGAAAAAAATTCGAGAAGATTACGATCGGCTTTGTAAAATTTGTAACAGTTTGAATGATATAATGAACGATGTCGCGCTCATTGCATTTTTAGGAAACATATATTTTTTATCTGTTATATTCTACGAGTCACTTAAGTAGGTTTTGTTATTAATATCAGGCACATTAAACCAAAATCCAACCACTTAAAAAATCGGTATCTAACTTAGTAATTTAACTTTTTTAGACATAGAGAAGGATTTAGATCGTTCTACTTCATATATAACGTCCTTTTCAACGGATGCCATTTCATTGCAATTTGCATGTATGGCAGTTTTGTTCATGAAGAAAGTTTAAAGTCATTACACTACTTAACATTAATTCCGTCAAATTGCCCTGAAGTATGTAGAGACTGTTAAAAGTTGGCATTATTTAAACCCTTACAATAATCGGTTTTAGATTGAAAGATTAATAAATCAAATACAACTCTCAAATCCGGGAATACATGGATATAACATGTTTAAAATACAACGAAATACGATTCTTTTGGTAAATATGCTTCCTTTTTTAAAATAAATATATTTATTAATTTATTGTAATACCTTTAGGTCGCTAATTGGATAATTACAGTACAGTTAATTCTTCTTCAATATCATACGGAGATATCAAGAAATATACAAGACTAAAACTTTTTAAATAAAGTATAATAATATCCCACAATATGCTAGTCATTCAAACTGTAAACGTGTTAAAAATTTGGCACTAGACGTCTTTTTAACTAAAATATTTTCAAACAATAAAGTAGTAATTAGTAAATGAACAGAGAATAGTTATTAATTTATATATTTACACTTCATTATTTGTAAATGTACAAATTAAGACTTCAATTGTGAATAATATATCAAAAACGTAAATAATTAGTAATTTATTGCTAGAGAACTGCTTCTATTTATAGACAATTGATGGATCAGTAAATTTATGTAACGTTTCGTCATAATATTCGTCTGGTAAGTCCTCAGTATCTTTATGAAAATATGTGGGAAACGGTAACGAAGCTGACGGTTTGCGCAGTGGTAAAATTGTATCGTAAATATACACAATTGAGTTCGTCTCTCCGGGGATTCCCATTCCCATAACCCACATTACATTGTATTTCCTATTTATCCTTAATATTTTCAAGCCTTTGGCAATTCTATACCTGTTACCCATATGTCCTGGCATCTTAGTACCTGGCCAAACCCGAGCTTTTTCGCCGCCTCCGCCAATGTTGCCACCTCTTCGATGAGTTTTTGTTACGCCATGAGATGCAGGCATGCCGCTGAATCCGTGTCTTTTCATCACTCCTTGAAACCCTCGATCTATCCTACAAAATACAAAATACTCATTTATTTAAGCTGTTTAGTTTATTCCACCAATTTCTTCTTTTTTTGTTAGTTGGACTAGATAGGTGGTATTGTAAATGCGCCAGAATTGTATAGGTATAAAAATTGCTTACGTTTTCGCCCTCACATCCACGTAGTTTCCAACTCTAAAGTGGTCAACTGTTATTAAGGTTCCTGGTTGAAGTAACGCTTCAGGACTTATAAAAAATCGTCCTAAAATCTTTTTTGGCAGGACCCCTGAATCCCTAAACAAACCGCAATATTCTCTGGTCAGTAGTGTTGGATCAGTTTGGATCGCCCCCAAAAGTAGACATCCCTTTTTATTTTTTATAAGGGTTGATGACTTCCTAGGACTATCATATTCTTCTGGAGTGTAATACCTAATTACATGGTTGTCTAAAATCTAAAAAAATCGCATTATATATTAAGACCCCAAACAGGAACAAATGATATGGAATATATACCTCCAACATGGTTGTAAAAATTTTAGTTCCATCATTCAGCCACAAGGGAACATTCCCAATTTTACGAGCTATAACCCCTGTGCGACGTAATCCTGGGTGCCAATCAATAACATTGGTGGGAAGTTTCTTAGGCAGTACATTATTACGTTGGTCTTCAACCACTTCTTTTAAAAACCCAACGTTATCAGCAGTAATAAAATCATCATGAATCTAATAAAATAAAAGTTACTTTATCTATTATAATTGGGCTTGGTGGCTCTAGTGTGTCGAAAGACAACTCCAAGACACGGCCATCAAGCCCGGTAGCGATTACTTTAGTATAAACACCGGCCGTGAAAGCTTAATCTATTTAGATATAAAAGGAAATTGGAATGCAAGAGAAAGCTTACCACACGATTTTTATGGGTAAACCAAGTGGGATGTCTTAATTTTGGTTTAGGTACGATGATATGTTTTCCTCTTATTTGGATAACATTACAAATTTGAAAACTAAAAAAATTGAGGTTATTTTGATCATAAATCAGATTAAACGGATTAGAAGTACCTAGTCACCACGCTTTTATTAGAAATTTTATTAAAAACGTTGGAAATGACAAAAGCCATCGTATAAAGTAATCATTAAATCTTTTTCGGGCGTTTTTCCTGAATTCTCACAATTAATCACCAAAGAATATCAACATAACCTCAAAATTAGCTTTATTCCACTAAAATTTCAAATTTTCCGCCATGCATCCGATGTTCTACTGACAGTCAGATGGCGCCAAAGGATAAAAGAATTCTTACAAATTAGTAGCGCGTAAAGAGTAACCTTTCGGATGTAACGTCTAGATGGCAGCACATGTAGTATTTGTTCATTGTTTTGGGTTTTATTCAATGAATAATTTTAAATGTGAAGTACCTGTATCCTTCTAATTGAATTTTAAAAAAATCGTGAAATATATGTTTCGGTACTGATAAATTGTTGTTCGTGTCCGTAAATAATTAATTTATTAAGTGAGTAGTATAATTATTCATGAAATGTACGATGCGATTACTCAACGAATTCATCCACCATCACATCCTCATTAAATATTGTGTGTTTGTTGATCGTGCATAAGTTAATAATTTATTTTGGTTATTGATTGTATTTGGATATTGTTGTTGGTACTATTACTAAGTGGATATTTGTTCAATATGGCGTTAGAAAGGGTTGAAGTTGTTAGCTTACAATCACAATAAACCCATTGAACTTGCATTGAAGCAATTGTTGATTCTGAATGGGCTAGTACTAGTGCTAGAGTGTCTTTGGAGTGCCCCCAATCGTGGTTAATGAACAGACTGTTGGGAAAAAATCAAGGTATGATTGTCTTTAAGTTTTGTAAATAATAGAAAATAGTGAAACTGTATTTTTTACAGCATTTGCGTATTTGAGCAACTGATAATACATAGTAACTATCAAATACCAACAAAACGCGACGTGTTATACCTTGCACACACATAAGTACCTACTCGTTTTCATCAAAATTTCATTGCATATTGTATTTTCTGACAATAATTGTTATTAAAAAGAAAGTTCAGTACAGAAAATACTAGCGACTACCGGGTACCGGGGCAAAGTCTCTTTATTTCGGAAATTTTAATACATAAAATGGATAACCTTAAAAAAAATGATTCTTTAGCATAACGGGTTGTCTACCTTCAACTAGTAAGTAGGAGAGGAAGGTGATCTTAGGGCGCTGCACCCATTGCACCTCCATAAAACCCTGTTGAATTCGTATTATTTGTGATTACTGATACTAATAATGGCCCGGAAAAGGCGCAGAGGAAGTTCAACTGCGAGAAAACGCCTAACGAAGGTAACGAAAAAATTAATTGAAAGTAAAGATACCGAAGTTGTTTACGAAGATTGTTCCGACAATTCGATCGGAACGGTGTCGGCCACGACAACCGATCAGACGTCATCGTCTGAAAACTCGAATTTGGAAATGAAAGTTGTGACAGAAGGAGTACATAAGAAATTCGGTAAATTTCGTTGTGTAATTGAAGAAATAGAAGATCCTTTGAAAATAGACAACACCCAGAATGAAATGGCATATGTGGACACTGAAGAAACCTATGTTGACTCAGAGGTCAAACCGTTTTTGGGAAGCGATGAGTTTGCGGTCGAAGAGGTGCAAACATGCAGCAGTGAAGATGTAGAAGCACTTCAAGAAAACGTCCATATTATCACAGTTGAGGACAGCTCTGTTTCTTCAGAACAAAGTGGCACAATATTTATTACTTTGGATGAAAATGAAAAGGTCACAGAAGCTTTTGGAGATCCTGTTAATGAAGAACCAAATAATGAAACTGGAGACTTAATGGAAATAAGTAGTGTTACCAAAACCCATGAAGAAAATGCAATGATTGAATGTAATGTGGTTAATAACGAAGAAAATATTACTAGTAATGATGATAATGTTATTACAAATTATGACATTTCGGATGATAATAATAAAAGTAATATTGATAATGATATTACTGAAAATATTAGCAATCAAGAAATTGTGGAAGGAAATCAAACAGAAGAAGGCATTGTATACATTCATGAAGAAGAGATGCAAGTTGAAGAAATTGTAGACAATGAAGAGGAATTAAAAATTACTGATAAACTTTCAGCCTTAAATGTTAATGTTGAAAATGAAAATGTAGATCTCACTAATAACGACGAAGACTCACAGAAATCTCATGAAATTGTATATGAGGTGGAGAATCTTGGATTTGAACTTACCATTGAATGTGGACCTGAAGAAATCATACCTACTGAACAAGTACTTGAATGTGAAAATGAAGATAAAATAAAAGAGGTAAGTTTTGCTTCAAAATTATTATCTTTAAAAATTATATAACTATTTTTGATTACATTCTTATAAATTTAAAAAAGGTTTAATTTAAAATGAGTTGCTTTTTGCCTATTATGATTTTTAAATTAAGTATATTGGTAAACAAAATTATAATTAAAATTATTAATATTATGATAGGAGGAGCCTGAAAAAATTGAAACCACCAGTCACGAGGTATCTACAAAAGAAGAAGAATCTTATAACAAGGAATCTGAAGACATTCTAACAGATGAAAACGAACCTCAAATTGTTGCTGAAGAACACCAACTAATTAATGAAACCAAATTATTGGATGCTCTTACAATCTCCAAAGATGAATTATCAACTGATAACAAAAACATTATTGATGCTACTGATATTGATACAGAAAAAGATATTCATCAAAAAGGAGTACCAGAAACCATTGAAAGCAAAAGAGAGGAAGATGTAGAACTTCCTGAAAAACAGGAGGAAGTAAAATCAAATGACCAGGAATGTGTCAGCGACGTTTATACAATGAATGTAGAAGATGAAGAGATCGCGCAAACTACGGAAGAAAATCAAGAAAAGTCTACAAAGAAGCAAAGCAAAGTTCAAAAAATAGATAAACAAGTTCCAAAACTAATAACAAAGGCAGCACGAAAGGAATACAATAAAGAGAAGATACCAGATAAGAAGAAAAAAAAAGAAGGAACTCAAGAAAAAACGAAAGTCCGCCGTTCAACCCGAATCAAATCTATTAGCATTAAAAAACCACAAACGACTGATAAGCCGACCGCTAAAAATAAAGGAGCGACAAAAAATAAAAAAGCAGAATCAGATTCGTCAGAAGGAAGCAGTTCTGTAAATAACGATCCGGAAAAATTATCGACAGAAAATTCTAATGTTTCCACAAACGCAAACAATAACACAGATCAAAAACCGGTTAAAGTAAAATCACGCTGGCGAAGATCAAGCGAGTTAGAAATGGGAGCGAATAAAAACAGCGAGAACGAAAAAAATAATTCGGAAAAAGTATTAACAACCGAGGAAGAAATTAAAATTAGACTCAAACAGTTTATCCATTTGAAAGATAACAGTTACTTAACTGACCGAGTGTGTTGCAAAGAAGCTAAAAAGATGGTGTGTGACTGCTTTTTAACACAAGAGGAAGTCGACCGGGGAGATTATGGATGTGGAGAAGATTGTTTAAATCGTTTGCTAATGATTGAATGGTAATAAATAATTTTAACTAATATGCCGATATTTCACTACATGTATTCTTTATTTCAGTGGTCCTTTGTGTTCTCTAGGAGACAGGTGCACAAATAAAAGATTTCAAAAATCGAAACAATCCGCCTGTGAAGTATTTCGCACGGAAAAGAAAGGATTAGGAATTCGCGCAACTAAAATTATACCAGAGTAAGTAGCATTTAATAATATTATATACGTAGACTATTAAAATTCCACTTTGTAGTGGTGAATTCATACTAGAATATGTCGGTGAAGTTATTAATCCAGACGAATTCGAAGACAGAGCCACCCAGTATTCGACAGGCAAAAACTCGCATTTCTATTTTATGGCTCTTCGATCTGATGCCGTCATTGATGCTACGCAAAAAGGTAATTTGTTAATTTTTATTAATTCGCAACTGTTGATAACTGATGTTATTTCTTAGGTAATATATCGAGATTCATCAATCATTCATGCGAACCAAATGCGGAAACTCAAAAATGGACCGTAAACGGCGAATTACGAATAGGTTTCTTTAGTAAGAAGACAATCCAGGCCGGGGAAGAAATTACTTTCGATTATCACTTTCAAAGATACGGGTTAGTGCTAATATTTACTAAATTTTCATTTGTGTTAAGTGAAATTTAATTTTATTTTAGTAAAGAAGCTCAAAAATGTTATTGCGAAGCACCTTCTTGTCGCGGTTGGCTCGGGGAAGAGCCGGATGATGATGAAGACGAAGATGATGCTGAAGAAGTAGAAGAAGAGGAGGAAGAAGAAATCGAAGAAGACGACGAAAGTGAAAGTAAAAAGAAAGATGATGGGGACAAGCCGAGTAAATTAAAGAAAGACGTCGCTAAAGAAAAATCTAAGAAAACTGCCTCCAAAGACGATTCGGTATCGATGACAGACGAGATGAAAAAGTCAGCTATAGAAACCCCAGAAAAAGTAAAATCAAAGGAAGAAAAGAAAAGGATAATTAATAAAATAAAAACGCCAAAGAGAAAGCCAAACAAGATATTGCAAAAAACCCGAAAGGAATTATTTGATGATACTGACGTGAGTTTTTTTAATCTCATAGTTTTTGTGCCCATAATGTTTTGTGTTATTTTACAGCTAAATGAAGAAATTCAAGCGCTCATGACCACGGGTTTAAAGAATCAAGCACATACATTAAAACTTAGTCGTTTAATGGTACGAGCATCAGAAATAACGCAGAAAAGTAATTTACTTCGGGTCCTCCGCCGAGGAGAATTTCCTTGCAGAAGATTGTTCCTGGACTACCACGGTCTACGACTAATACACGGATGGATGACGGACGCACAGAGACATTGTAAAGCAGATATGAAACAAGAATCGTTAAGGTACAAAAAATAAAAACTATTGTTTAATTAATAATTTTATATTGTTGTTTAATTATATTTAGATTGGAAATTTTACAAACACTCGCAACTTTGCCTATTCCAAATAAGACGATGTTGCAAGATAGTAAAGTGCTTCTCACAGTTGAAAAGTGGTCAGTTCCTCTAAAGAAAGATGACGAGCTGGACTCTGATAGTAATTCGCCGAAATTAGAAAACGAAAATGAAGAAGATGAGTTTCTTGTTAAAGAAGCACAAAATAAAACTGATTCTAAATCAGTTGAAACTGTGCAAGTTCCCGAACCGAAAGAAATAAAACAAGAAGAAAAACAAGATGCTGATGAATTTGAAATTAGAAAATCGGTCGGAATGGACTTTGAAAACATCGCCAAAGATCAAGGAAAATCATATTTACTCGAAAAAGTCAGTGTGTCTCAGTTTGCGAATTTATTCGAGGACGATATTTTGGATATTATTGAAAAAGAAATTGAAAAAGCATCGAAGCCGGAAGTTCCTGAATACGAAGTGGAAATAGTAGCCCTTGCCTTGAAATTGTTAGAAGAATGGTCGACACTCAAGGAAGTCTTCCGTATTCCAAAAAAAGAACGGATAGAGAGGATGAAAGAACACGAACGTGAAGCTAATAGAGGTTACAAACCGACTCTTGAAAATGATCTCGAAAGGAAACGTCTCAATCGTTACCGCCAATTGCAGAGACCTAGCAGATTTGACATCGAATTGAGGATGCGCAAACCATTTCCGATTTTAGAACCGAGACATCCGAATCCGTTCAAATTTAACAAGCACGAAAGAAGAAAACTTTTCGCCCTTCAAGTGGAACAAGAAGAAGAAGAGAGGCGTCGTAAAATGCATTCTTATATAAAACAAGAAGTAGCAGTTTTAGGCCCCGACCTACGTCTTAGTTCTCAACACGATGTTAAATTTCAGTATATGTGGAATCCCCAAACTGGTCAATGGCAAAAAGTTCAAATCCTGAACCAAAATCCGACAAATCTAAGCCAAACTTCACCTCACAAGCAAACTATGATACCCCACCCTTCTCCACTGCTTCAAAACTTAAATCAACCTGCTCCCCGGCTACCGTACCCGTTCAATCGTTACTCTGCTAATTTAAGCTCCAGTTCTCATTCACAATTACCTTCGTTTCCTTCTCCCATGCAACCAAATGTTCCACAAATCAGCCACTACCCTCCGGCATTGTTACAACCAGCAAACAGACTTCCTGACGTTCAAAGCTCAAATTTACTGCCTTCTCCAGCAATGAGTGCTCCTCTTCCAGGGAATCCCACCCTTCCTGTCATTTCACTTTTACCAAATGCTTCTGCTGAAGAAAAAATAGAAGATGTATCTCAGGTATTTTATATACATAACACGTACAATTAATTGTCTTAATTATATATTTTTTGGATATTTAAAGGTACGATTCGCTGGGCCAATACCGCCACCTGCGAAATTACCTCCAAAGTGGAAATGCGCCAAAGACGTATACGGGCGACCTTACTACTACCACGTCAAAATCAGAATATCCCAGTGGGAACCGCCTGCAATACCAATTGTAGAGGACTCCGAAGATGATTGTATGTAGATTATTTGTTATTTATTGTAAATATTTTGATGTGTAAATGTTTTAGCTTCGGAAACCACGTCATCTTCAGACTCTAGCAGTATCAGTTCAGAATCAGGTTCTGAAGACAGTGACAGTGACGAAGATGAAGTTGATGATACAAAACTTATGATTGAAATAAAAAAGAATTTGAAAAATATGGAAACAAAATTGATATCTGAACAGGACGACAGTAACTCCAAGGAAGATGTTCAGCAGAAAGACCCTCCGATAAGCGAAGAAAAGAAGCCTTCTCTCGAAGAGAGACTAAAGTTGGAATTTAATTTTATGAAAAATGACAAAGATAAAGAGAAAGAACCACCTACGAAACGAAGACGCAGCGGACTAGTAACAGAAGTGCACATAATAAGTGTAAGTGTAAAATTACATGTTGGTTCGATATATTCTACGATTTTTTTACAGCCTAGAACAGAAGAAGATAAAATACTTGCAAAAGAGAATCTCAAAAAGTACAAAGACAACAAGGAAAAGTTGAAGCGTCAAAAAGAGCTTTTGCTTAAGAAATCGAAGCAGTCGAAAGATACCGCCGGGGAACAACCGAAAAAACGAATTAGAGTTACCGTTAAAAATCCGAAACATAAAAAGCATAAAGAAAAGGATAAACTTAGCGAAGTCGACAGCGAAACTGCCAAAAAAATAAAGGAAACTTTCCGCTCCAGTATGGCCAGTGTTATGGTTACTATTTTGAATCCTTTTCGCAAACACGATTGCAAAGAAGGACACATTAGTAATAATGAAGACTTTAAACACTTGGCAAGAAAAGTATGTATAGTATATTCTTTATTAATGTCTAAACTTATATTTTAGAATTTAAAATCAGTTTTAATGTTCAATTATTTAAATGGACTTTAGTTAATTGTTTTGTTTTTATTATTATTTCAGCTGACTCATTTTGTAATGTTGAAAGAACTTAAGCATTGCAAAAATATAGAAGATCTTACATGTACAGACAGTGTAAAAAACAAAGCTAAAGAGTTTGTAAGGAAATACATGGCAAAGTTTGGTGAAAATTACGTTAGACCTAAGGATGAAATGGACTTCTGAATTATTAACTGATCGTGAGGACTGTTAAATTTTGGATTTCACCTGTGATAGTAAGTTTTTTTTTTTATAATTTAATGTGTTCATTATAGTTTATGTAAGTCACGTTTAATTTTTTTTTATTTAAAGGCTACAATTCATTAATTTGTACGCCGTTGGACTGTAAATTACATGTAAAATAAAAGTATGTTTTGTAATAGTTTACAATGATATAAATAACAAAACTTTTATTAAATGTAATTTTTTGGTCAACGTAAAGTATCGTAAAAAAAGAATAAAAGTTTTGTCATTCTTGGCACATTATTTTCTAGCACTTCTAATCGTCTTTGGCGCCAACAAACGCACAAGATTAAGAGAAGAGCAAACAAAAGAAATCTCAAGTATTTGGCCTGTTCTACGCAGACGCGTCAAACGAAAGAAATAAGCTTGATGCGCCTGCGCAACAGAAGAAGCCAAATTCCTAAAATATATGAGGTATGGATTTCTCACTCTAACACTATTTAAAACGATCCGAATAATTTGCTCTGTCTTTAAGGTGATATTTTGTTTCCTCGGTTTTAAAAATGATATTTTTGAGATGTGTGACGTATTAATCAAAACAATACGACTGATACATTACACACCACCGGAACCGTTTTTGTGTCTATAGCCACACGGTAAAATATCTTCTTTTTATCTATGGTAAAGGTTAACCTAACCTCACTTTCTGTTTTGTTCCGGAATTGAACTAACGCTATTAAAATCGAAATTATTATCGTAAACATTATCTGTGTCTACTCGTAAGTTTATTCAACAGTGAAATGTTATTTTGATTTATTTATTTTATTACAGTATCATTTAATAAAGGCGGCATCAACTTTAAAAAAAAGGGATGTCATCAAAAGTGGATTGGGCCAAATATGTTGAAGAACAAGAAAAAAAGGTCGTGAAAAAAGTAAATTCATGTTTTGCTTTAACATAATTGTTTTATATTTATTTTTTTTCTGTTTTAATTACAGTTAGATAACATAGAAATATCGAACACAGATTCCAACGAGAGCTCTCAAAAGAAGCCAGATGAGACTTCTGAAGATGTTCCAGACCAATTCAGTCCAGCAGAGGCGAGTTTATTGGAGAAAATAATAAGAAAAGGTCTGGTTGAAAACAAAAATGACATTGAAATTCAAAGACAAGATCCGAATTCCCCCTTGTATTCAGTCAAGACATTTGAGGCTTTGCACTTGTATGTATGATTTAAACAATAACCTGCATTAAATCAATAACATTAATTCCCATATCTAGGAAACCTAATCTGTTAAAAGGCGTTTATGAAATGGGGTTTAATGCACCATCGAAGATTCAAGAGACAGCATTGCCAACTTTATTAGCCGACCCACCTCAAAACTTAATTGCACAATCGCAATCAGGGACCGGAAAAACGGCAGCTTTCGTATTAGCAATGTTAACTAGAGTTGATCCAATGAAAAAGTATCCGCAGGTAATGTAGCACATTATGTTTTAAAACTATTACTTTAAATGCTGCTGTTATTCTGTGTCTTATTATCACTTAATTAAACTTGAAAGTAATTAAACAGTCGGCAATTACATACTAAATGCTCAATTCTTTTAGTACATTACTTGTTTTATTACATTTTGTTTTAAATACTTTATTATTAAATGAATTATTTTGTTTTTTAATCGTTTGGTTTATAAATTACTTTAATCTTAAATAATTTGCTTGTTTATCTAGTTAATTTCTGAAAATAAAAACCTGCATTTTTGTGTACCTGATGTACATTTAACATTCAACATTTAATTCTTATTTTTAATTGAATTGTATTTGTTAAGGTTCTATGCTTGTCGCCCACGTACGAATTAGCAATTCAGACTGGAGAAGTAGCTGCTCATATGGCTAAGTTTTGCCCCGAAATTGAACTCAAATTTGCAGTCCGTGGTGAAGAAGGTAAGAATTTAAAAATATACATAAACCTAAACAAGTATAATTAATTACATTAATTATAGTTCCAAAGGGGTCCAAGTTAACTGAACACATCATTATTGGAACCCCAGGTAAAGTTCTGGATTGGGCCATCAAATATCGGTTCTTTGATTTAAGTAAAATAGCTGTTTTTGTATTGGATGAAGCTGATGTCATGATTGCAACCCAGGGACATCAAGATCAATGCATAAGGATACACAAGTGAGATGTTTTTTATTTCCTACACCTTCAGGGCTATTTTTTGTAATGGTTGCCTTTATTCCAATCTGTTAGACTCAGCTGCTGCGTAGAATGAACCAAATTCGCGTTATATGATATTGTAAATTATTTATTTTAATAATATGAATTTCTTAGGTGCTTGGATCAACAGAAATGCCAGATGATGTTTTTTTCTGCAACTTATAATCAGGAAGTTATGGAATTTGCAGAAGTAATTGTTCCCAATCCACTCATTATTCGTTTGAAACGTGAAGAAGAAAGCTTAGATAATATACAACAGTACTATGTTAAGTGTGCTGATAGGCAGCAGAAATATGACGCTGTTACAAATATTTATGGAACCGTTGGTGTAGGACAAGCTATTATTTTTTGCCATGTAAGTGCTCTACTTCGTTTTTATTCTTGTTCTATAATTGAAAATAATATTAAATATTTTCCAATTTTTATTTAAAATTTCAATGTTCAATAACAGATTCGTTTGCTATAACTTTCATCTAATTGCAAGAATTAAATTTTATTGGGATAATAAAATATCGAAAATTTCTTTGAATTTTGTTACGAATCAAACTTTACTTGAAACATTTGTGAGCTCAGATAATAAGAGATAGGAAATAGTAGCTTTTTGTATTTAAAATTTGATATGTAGTCTGTATGATATATTTATCTATAGACAAGAAAAACTGCACATTGGCTTGCTGAGAAGATGTCACAGGAAGGTCACGCTGTGGCATTATTAACAGGAGATTTAACCGTCGAACAACGACTTGCAGTACTCGACAGGTTTAGAAGTGGTCAAGAAAAAGTACTGATAACTACAAATGTTTTATCACGAGGTACGACGATTCGCTTTTTATTTACACTTTGTTAAGGGACTTGGGAAAATAATTTGAGAGTCAAATTACGATACTTAAACTGTTTTGTGTTGTACGTTATTTAAACGTTTCCGTTCTTTTAAAATTCCATTATTTAAAAATACTTTGGAAATGTGAACTTTCTTATTTTAAAAAATAGTTCTTTTCGCTGTAGGGATTGACGTGGAGCAAGTAACTATCGTAGTAAATTTCGATTTGCCAGTAGACATGAATGGAAAGGCTGACTGTGAGACCTACCTTCATCGGATTGGTCGCACCGGTCGATTTGGTAAGCGAGGAATTGCTATTAATTTAATTGATTCTCCAGAGTCGATGGCAGTTTGCCAGACAATAGAAAAACATTTCAATAAAAAGATCAAATATTTAAATGCTGACGACTCAGACGAAATAGAGAAAATCGGTGCTTAAACGCATCTCTTATCGCTAAATAATTTATTAAGCTCAAGAATTGTTTATTTTTACATTGACGATGTATTACCTAAGGGAAATATTGCCTTCGATATTCATTTGTGTCATGTTAATTGATTTCTCAATTTAAAGGCACTCAAAATACATGTCATTTTTCTTTAATGTGTTCGTTCTCCCATTGCACATCCTTTCATAATATCTTACTATCCTTTACAGTAATTTTTCAATTAAAAATGAATATCGAATCTCGATAAAAAACTTCTAGGATCTACATACATTGCTTCAATTTTTTTAAACGCAAAAATTAAGCGGTTTTCGTAATTTCACTCGGCAATATTAAATTCTAATGACAAATGATAATCAATTGCAATAAACAAAACAAATTTTAAAATTACAATAATACACAAAATATACTAGCGAAATAACCTTAATTTGTCCAATCGTTCAGAAATTATACCATATTATTTTAATGCAATATACAACGCTGTAAAAAAATCCTTTATTAAATTTATTAGAAAAAGGTTTAAGAAATACAAATCGTATTAAACAAAATTTAACGAAAAATACAATAACATAGATGGTGATGCATTCATGGATCAGGCTAATATTTACAGTAAAACCTGTGTAAATATTAGACACTACATTAATATTTCATGTTACATAATGACTTAATTATCTTTTGTACTTCGTAAGCCTATAACTACATAATATTATCTTACGATGTCCATTTGCAGTCCATTACTACTACTACCACCGCCATTTTCGGTTGCTTTCGTGCTATTAGTTCTTTGTAGAAGCTTTACTATAACTGGTGACAATAATTTAGTGTTTATGCTTTTTCCTTTATTGCACCCCGTAGCAAAACTGACCACAATTCCAACTAAAATTGCAGTAATCGCCCCTAAAGCTGTGTAATACATATACGACAGTCTGTACAAAGCAAACGGCGGTTCGACTGGTGTTGCAGTCGTATCGTCCGACAAAGTCAGACTGAGATATTCCATTATCCATTTCGGATTGCATCCCTCTACTGAAACGGGCTTTTGGGCGAACGTTATTTGACCTTGTGCCATCTTTAATTGCGTTCCTATCGAGATCCATGTTATTAGAGCACCACTCGAAATACCACCGACTAAAGCTCCCTTAAAGAAAAATTATATTCGAAATATAAAGTAGAGAAAACGAGAGAGACGTACAATGGCATTGGCGAATGGGAAAAACATTCCTAACGTAAATATTCCCAAAAGAGGCCCGGCAGTTATTGCTGACAAACTACCAGATGCTTGTATGAGAGCCCCCATTTTTTCGACCACGAACACAAGAGCTACACAAATCGTTCCGATGATAACGACAATTACTTTCATAAGAAAACTAGCTTGAGCCTCGCTCAATGGCTTCCTGAGTCTTGGCTTGATTAGATCTTCAAAAATCACACCTGTCATTGAATTAAGACCAGTAGACATCGAACTGTAAATCAGATAAAATTTGATAATGCCTGACTCATTAGCATCTGTATTTACCTCAAAGCAGCACTGAAGACACCACTAACAAACAGTCCTGGTAATCCCGGCATGAAACTCGCAATGTGCATGACAAAATAAGGCAACAGTTGATCAGATTTGACGATTACGCCCCTTGTCACTGGGTCGCATTTGTGATAATACGCGTATATGATAAGACCCATGAAGCAACACATTGATACTAATGCTCCTATACCAACCACAAGTATCAGAATTGTGCTAAAATAAATTTCTATGATTTATTTTCTCTTAAGTGGAGTCAGTTTAAGTACTTACACTCTTGCTGATGGTAATGTAGGCATTGCCAGACATCTCTGAACCATTGCCTGATTTATTGAACATGATGCCAACCAGGAAAAATAATTACCAATCAAAACCGTCCAGAAAGTATGCCTGATTGTTAGGTCCCACTCTAAACTTAAAAGTTATTTTTCTTTAATTAATTTTCATCTGTCTGTCTAGTGGTCTATTCGAAAAAAGATAACATCCAGCTTACTTGAAGAAATCAATTCGACCACCTTCTTGACTACGTGACCATACTTCTCCAAAACCTCCAACACTAGCCATTCCCATAAACATTACTGTAATTAAGGCACCAAACATCACCACCGTTTGCACAGTATCAGTCCATACAACTGCTTTAAGGCCTCCCTAAAATTTTAAAAAAATTCTACTTTTTATTCAAAATATTTTGGACATTAAAGTAGGCGCGATGAAGTATTACATTCCATCAAATAAAATGAAAATTTTAGTGACAAAATGATTCTTGCTACAAGACATTTATCGAAATCAAAGACATGTTACAGACAATTTGTATACAAAAGTTCTAAATGAATAGAAGAGAATTTTTAAACGAAGACGACCACGCATTAATTTTAACGTTATGTTTTTGCCTGTTGTTCTCTGCCTTTTTGCCAATTTTATTGATAACAGCCCCTGCGCTCGTTATAGAAGCACCCTTGATAGTTTCGTTCGTGGTGTTTTTGATGGTAGCTCCTGGTTTCATCGTATCTCTCACTGACATAAGATTTATGATAGGTAATTGCATAACAACATTATTTATCGTATTTTTTACTGCTCCTATCATATAAAACGTACGTACCAAAGTAGTATAGAAGATGCAAACTATGCATACAACAGGCGTCACCAAATGCAAGTTGATTCCAGTGACTGAAAATTTATTTTAATATTTAAAAAAAAATAGTGAAAGTAAAACACTAGATTTTATGGGATAAGTAGATAGTACCTTGACTAAATGCTAGAGCTGGGACGTATATTACAATTGGAATGTAAAGTAACATTTTGGTAAGAAACAATATGGACCCGAGCAGTTGAACAGTTCGGTTGAATCTCAAGTTTAAATACTAAAATCTGCGAAATTAAAACACGAAGTGCACGTTATGAAAAACTATAAATACCTCATAGCTGGATGTGATTTGGAGATTGTAGAACACTGGCAAGTAAGCATATGCCATGGTTATTGCCACGAACCCTTCTGAGCCAACGGTCATCCAAAATTGGGTACCATAAGTGTATATTTCCGCCGGAATTCCCAGTATACTAATACCTGATATGTAACTAAAATACACATTAAAAATGGACTACAAAGGCAATTACACTGCACCATTATTTATTACATATTTAAAAAAAAATAGATTTAAACGGTCAAGGTACACCCTGTATCATCTACCTGTAGGACCTCGTATAACATAGACACCAATCAAAAATTAACATACGTACAATACATCAAGCGAGTGCAATTTATTTAATGAATCGGCAGGCAGACACTTGTAAATAAGATCAAATTTACTAATTTAAGTTGTTATACAAAATTATAAATAATTACGCTGAATAAGAACAATGAGAACACTAAATTATTGTCACGGACACGTAATAGCATTTTCCTTTCGTATGTAGTACGTAATAAAAAAATAACTGGCTAATTATATATGTATTATTTTAATAAAGGTAAAAAAAATTAATAATATAATGTGCACAACCACATTTTAAATCTTTCGTTCATTTTAAAGTAACAATTTTTGATGATAAAAAATTTTTTGACAAGCTAATAAAACAAATATCAAAAATTAAGTAGGCTGTAGTAATGGTACACTGCAATAAATTGTTTAAACATCGCGAAACATTAAAAATAGTCAATAAAATGTCAAAGAAAGTAATTGAAAAGAAAATAAAAGCGGAAGAAGAAGCCACTGCATTTGCATTTCAAGAGTTTATTAAAGAATTTCAGAATAATTCAACTCTGCCATGCAAGACATTCGTACGTTCCAGCATTTTAAATGCAAATTCAGAACAAGAACTAAGTTCTCTCAAAGGAACAATTTACAATCCTCGGCCATTTTCAAAACTTCAAACTGACCAAACTGTTAAAAATGCCATCGAATGTGCTCGACTTGTGAAGGAAACGAAAATCGAAAAGGTGAAAGGACAGCACAAACCTAAAACGAACTTGGAACTTTTGAAAGAAGAATTAGAAATAAGACATATGCAAAGAGACGAAAAATGTAAACAGAAAGACGATGCAAGTGTTTTTACGGGAATGGAACAGTGTGAAGGAAGCGATTCGACAACAACGAATTTATTTTTATCGAGTCTGAATCCAAAATTTACAGAAAAAGATTTGATACAATTGTTTGGCACGTACGGACCTTTGGCCAGTGTTAAAATAATGTGGCCCAGAGGTGAAGAGAGATATCGCAACACCAACTGCGGATTTGTTGCTTTTATGAGTAGAAAAGACGGAGAGAGAGCTTTAGAAAATATGAAAAACAGAGACGATATGCGCATAGGATGGGGAAAGCCCGTAGAAATACCACCGAATCCTATTTACGTACCACCAGAACTTCTGAAGCTCTCCTATCCACCTCCTTATTCTGGTCTTCCCTTCAATGCCCAACCTTTGAAACCGCATTATAAAATGCCTACAACTGAAAAAGAAATTGACCAGCTTCTTTACACATCTACAGTTAAAGTGACGATACCTTTAGATAAAAAACTTCTTTCTTTAGTTCATAGAATGGTTGAATTTGTTGTTCGTGAAGGGCCTTTTTTCGAAGCTATAATAATGAACAGGGAAATAAATAATCCTGCATTTCAGTTTTTATTTGACAACAAGAGTCCTGTGCACATTTATTACAGGTGGAAGCTGTACTCTGTTCTTCACGGGGAAAGTCTTAAAAATTGGTCAAAAACAAACTTTCGCATGTACAAAAACGGCCCAATTTGGATACCACCTGTCACGCCAGATTACACGCAAGGAATGCCAGCGAATTTAATAAACACAAACGCCGAGCTCAAAGATAACAAGAAGCAACTTTCCGATGCCCAAGCTACGAGATTCAATCAGATCCTTCAAACTTTAGATCTTAATAAACTGAAGATTGGAGAAGCCATGGTCTTCTGCATAAATCATTTAGAAGCAGCAAAAGACATTAAAAATATGTTAACCGATTCGTTTAAAAATATAAACACAAAACCAACTAAAAAAATTGCGAGATTATATTTGCTATCAGACTTAATGTGTAATACAACTGTTAAAAAATTTCCTCTTGAATTTGAAAACGAGTTGTTAAATATATTTGAAAATTTACATTCAACTCTTTCCAATCTGAAAAATATGTCAGATAGAGAAGCCTTCAAATTGAGAGTTATCAAAGTCCTTCGTGCATGGGCGTTCTTCAAAACATACCCAAACGAACTTCTGAACAAATTGGAGTACGCATTTTTGGGAATTCCCCTTGATGATAAGGCAGAAGAAGAATCTGATAACGAAACCGATGAACCACTCGATGGCGCCAGTTTGCTGAAACGATCAATGCAAAATAATCTAGAACAGTTTAAGGTAACAAATAAAACGGCAACTGAAAGGAAGAACATGCCTTCAGGATTTATCCTGTCAAAATGGGAGGCAGTCGATCCGGAACAAGTGGAAGCTGAAGCGATGTCTACTGAAAAGTTTTATTATTTGGAAATGGAACGCAAACTTTTAAATTCCGCGGTAAAGGAACTGCAACAGTCTAATCGCGAAATGTTACGCAAAATTGAGCTCAAAGTTTTGCAGTATCGGGACAAGATCGAATCCGGAAAAATAAAATTGGAGCCGAATACATCCGTGGAAGATGAAGTGTTCAAATATAGAAAAAAGTTGCTTGATAACTGCACAAAGGAAAACACTTCAGAAGATTTTTCCAAAACCCCACCTCCGAGAAAACCAAAACGAAAAGATCATAAAGAAAAGGAACGTCACAAAAGGAAATCACATAAATAAATAAACTTACCTCGCAATTAAAGACATTGATATTGGAAAAATTCCCATCGTTTTTCCTCCCATTAGGTATTCAGTGGTGGTGTTCTGTTTAATTTTTGAAAAGAAAGCAAAATACACACCGATCAGCGCGGAAATCAGCAACATTAGGGCGAACATAATGTAATCAAAAACGTCGAAAAATCTGTCTGCATCCATTTCCTCCATTTCTTATGGGTATCTTTGATAAAACCTTTTGGAAAGGAAAATAAGTACACAAAAACACTGACTGAGACTGTCTTAAGAATAACAACGTACTGTAATGCAATTACTTCACAAAATAGCAGCTCTTCAAATTAGTGACAATTGGAAAATTGTATGCGGTCTTAAATAATGCTGATATTATATATGGACACATATATAGGTCTTCTGAAATTAAACATTATCCAAGAAGATGACCAACGTAAAGTTTTGATTTTAAACATTTTCGTGTTTAGATACTTGTGGTAGTATCTTAATTACTCAATTGCTCTACCGTTTAATTATTTTCATTCATATTTTACCTCCAAGCGTGATTTATTATCAGTTACCTGTACATAAATCTGAAACTGTTGTTCTAACAAGCTTACAAAACTAACTAAACATAACTTGAATTAGTTCGTTAAAAGAACTTTAACAGTAAAGTTCAATTTTAATAGTCTTGTTAGCTTTCATATTCATTATTCATGTATTGAAAGTAAAGTTACATCGCAGTTAATATAAAAACTCATTTGCTTTTATTATAGTTTTAATTTAATACAAGGCAAATAATAGTCGTATTACATCAATATATTGGGTTATAATTAGTTAATTAAAAGGAATATAGAAGCAAATTTTTGGACGAGTTTTAATCAATAACAAGCAAATACATAATAGGGGCATTATATGCTTATTTACGTTTTTGCAGTTTAATGAAAATTCATTTTAAATTAATAAACTTCAAATAGAATCGTAATAAATCCGTCTAAATAATAGTTCATTAAAAATTAAACTTAAATCTATAATAAATAAAGTGACTTTTTCCATTGGAAACGAAAGCAGTATACTTCTTTCGCTAAAAGAAGTATCAATTGCAACGAGTTGGTAAGTGACATAATTAATTGAGGGTAATAACATTTTTATTTAAGATTAGAGTATGTTTAACAAAAAATTCTAGCGAAGGGTTGAAAGGTTTTATTTTCATCAATAAACACCTTCCTTTTCCACTCGTTAACTGTTATTGAACTTAAGGAAGATTAATATGAATAACAGTCAGATTACAACTTCATGAATAACTCATAATTTCAGTTTTTTAGTATTTGTTTATGAGGAGAAGCTAAAATAACCGAAATATCGATTTTATCTAAGTCTTATTTGTTATAAACAAATTACAAACATTAAATATCTGTAACAGAAAATCAAAGTGATAATTTTAATTTATTTCATCTTTAAAAAGGATATCAACATTTTCTCAAGTTTTCCATTTGGTTGTTGTATTCAATTAGAAAAGAAAAATTTACAGGCGGGAAATAGTTTAAATTAAGCTGTTTATGATATTTAAGTGAACGTATGCATAATAATTTACTCCAGTGCATTTACGGTTGCATATGCGTAAGTGCTCCGTAAGAACAAAAATAGTTGACCTTCTATAATCATTAGTTGATGTTTTCTGTACTCTATGATCACGTGAACTAGGGTTGTCATAGCAACGGTTGTTTGCTACGTATTATCAGGGTATTATCTCCGGCCGATCGTTTTTTGCATGCATTCCTTAAAAATTGTGTTTACATTGAATTTTATTAATTTATCGTGTTCATTTTCAATGGAATGTTTATAGTGTTTGTATTTAATTTTTTATTTTGGTGTTGTGAATGTTTAAAAGTAAATACCCCGGATGTATGTTTATTAATTTGGTAGGTTTTGAAAAGAAAATAAGTACAACAATTGTATTTCAAAGAACGTTCTTGTTTTGTTACAGGAGCCATATTGGATTACATGATTACAGCTATCAGTCATCTCAATTCAAGAATCATCTGAATTAATTGGTAAGCGAAAAATTTTTTTTTATTAATTTATTATAACCTCCCTCTGTATAGCTTAGTTTTTGATTTTTTGATTTCTGATAGTCGGGTGCAGATATATGTTTAAATCTAAATTTCATCTTTCCTTAATATCTTTTATCTGTTTCCAAATAATCCTCTCTTGTCTATGCAAATAGTAAATACAGGGCGACCCATTTGCGATTTTTATCTTTATAAGGAATAAGTCGTATCATAACGAATCTACTCCTTAAAAAATTTGGTAATTTTTTACAATTAGGTACCCCCTTCCGTTTTTCTTGAAAAAAAGAATGTTTTATGTATGTTGGGCGTGGAAACCACTCCTTCGTGGTGTTTTTAAGCTTCTTCATTTTGAGTTTTTGTCTTCTATGGTTTGTTGATTTATTCGAATATTCGGATTATGTATTATTTGCTTATTTTGTAGATTGGATAGGGAGTAATTTATAATCTTTATCTGTAGGTGATACACGATACTGCATGTATGTATTAACTCTGAAAAGTTATTTTTAGCCTTTTACGAATAGAAATGTTAGGAAAGGTTAAGGTGCAGGGTGTGTAGTATGTAAACTTGAACTCACCCACCCTCAACCCTAACCTATTAAAATACACACAGAAGTATTACGACAGTTTTTTGTATTTTATGACATTTTCATGTTGATTTTGAGCTTCAAAAAATACAAAAATTTGCCGTAATACTTCCGGCTGTATTGCAATAGGTTAAGGTTGATGGTGCATGTGTTTACATTTATATACCCCACATCCCGTACCCTAACCTTTTCTGACATTTGTATTCGTAAAAGACTAGAAGAATAACCGCTTTCAAAGTTAAAACAAACAACAAACAAGCAATATTATGTATCACGTACAGATAAAGACTGTAAATTATTCCATATCTAATGTAACAATTACAAGTATAAAATGCATCGAACATTTAAAATTAATCAACAAACCACTGCACACGGAAGACAAATACACGAAATTACTGAAATTTTAGAAGCTCAAAAATACCAATAAGGGGTGGTTTCTACGCAAAACATATATACAGGGTTGAAAATAATACACGTAGATTGTCGAACTTCCATGTCTTTATTGTTAAGAAGTACAACGTTTCGACTGGTATGGTATCTCCAGTCGTCATCAAGACATGGAAGTTCGACAATCTACGTGTATTATTTTCAACACAAACGTGTCTACAACCTTCAAACAAACGATATATACAGGGTGTACTACCTAAGACGTGGTGGTCGATATATCGGAAACTACCTCGATTTGAATTTTAAAAATTTGGGCAGTAACGTTATTGGGTATGCTCCACTCAATTAAAATAACGCCATCCATGTAGCACTTCCGGTTACACCGGAAGTTGGAGTCAACTTTGTTTTTTTTAAAAGAATGTTATATTTTTTATGACGAATTCGCATTAAATACAAAATTTTTAGGTGACTTTTATAACCAATTATATGTACCTACGATGAGCGACCGAAATGCTAAAAAATCATAACTTCCACAAAATGCGACCTAGAATGTTGAATTTTTTACGAGAAATATCTGAATCTCAAAACTAACGCCCTGACAAAACTGAACTCAAAAATGTATACAGAGCATTCAGAAAAAAAAAATTAAAGATTAGAAACTTCAAATACGAATAAGTGTTTTTTTTTTTATATTTCACCTACCGTTTTATTTTCTCGTTCGATTCCTTTTTTTAATCTCTTTCGGTCCTTTTGGATATTTTCTGTTTTATTTGAAAATTTTGAGTGATTTTAAATTTTTACTTAAAGTAGCTAATTTTAGTATTTCGCGAATAATAATTGACAACCAGCGGCAATCCAAAAATTGTTAGTTCGAATTATTTCTGTTACAAAAATGACCAAAAAAAGAAAACTTTAATTGAAGTATTCATTTAAACACTTTCTCTAACATATTTGTAATAGAAATTAATCGAACTACCGATTTTTGCCTTGATTTTACATTAATTTCTGTTAGTTATCAATTATCCAGGACACGCCTTGTTATGGAAAAAAACCATAATTAGCTTCTTTAAATAAAAATTCAAAATTACTCAAATTTTTTCAAATAAAACAATAGGAGGTATCCATATGGATTGAAAGAAATTAAAAAAAGGAATCGAATAAAAAAAAAAAAAAATATGGTAGGTGTCATTTGAAAAACAAACGTATTCGTGTTTAATGTTATTAAACTTCAGTTTTTTTTCTGAACGCCCTATATACATTTTTGACTTCAGTTTTGTCCGAGCTTTAGCTTTCAGATTTAGCCATTTCTCGTAAATATTTCATCATTGTAGGTCGCATTTTGTGAAAGTTATGATTTTTTATAATTAGGGTTGCGGAAGTGATTTTTCTCTAAAAATTAAATTATCTCAAAAACCGTTCATCGTAGGTATACACATTAGTTAACAAAGTCACCTTAAAATTTTGTGTTTAATGGAAATTTCGTCATAAAAAATTTTCCATTCTATTTAATATAACAAAGTTGACTTCAACTTCCGGTACAACCGGAAGTGCTACATGGATGGCGTTATTTTAATTGAGTAGAGCATACCCAATAACGTTGCTACCCAAATTTTCAAAATTCAAATCGAAGTAGTTTCCGATACATACATCGTCTACCGCGTCTTATGAGGGACTCCCTGTATATATTCTTGATCAGCGTAACGAACTCTACAACAAACTTTTTTTTTCAAGAAAATCGGAAGGGGGTAAGTGATTGCAAACAATTACCAAAAATTTTTATTAAAAAAGTAGTACAGTATTTTTTGTAATACCATTTTTCTAATTTAATTTCAATAGAAAGAGACAGAAAATAAGGGTACAGCGGCCATCTCTTTTCATTTCCAGCGTGCATGTTATTTGATTTGTTGCGGTACAACGAAAATAGAAAATGTACCTCCGTTTTCTCTTTTTCTTCTCCGCGGAACGCTACCACTAGCAATTCGTAATACCAGAAGCCTACTCTTTGTATATTATCTCTAGGGTAGGTGTCTATTCTTTGTTTATAATCTCTATGGGAAGGTGCCCACTCTATGCATATTATTTATCTATGAATTGTTGAGTGCACGTATGCATAGCGATGTACGCCGGTGTATGTTTGGTTGCATATGCGAAAAGAAAAACATTTATTTTTCAAATTAATTTATTGTTAGAAAATTATTTTAATTTATTCGAATACTTGTTTATTATAAAATTAAAGCTGCAAATTAAGTTAGATTGTACATATTTCACATTTATTTAATTCATGATACTTATGATAAATAATTTGCTACAAGTCATATAAGATTAATTTTAAGTTAAACAAATATTGACTTTAAACTGATGTAGCCAATATTTCAACAAATTGGAATTAGAGACAGCATTCTATTTGCTGCCGAAGGAAGAATTTCTGAAAACCAATTAACAAAGTCGAGGGAACTAGGAGTTAACAACAATTAGAAGAGTGAGTGTTAACACTTATTAAATACATATAATCATTCTTTAATTCAAGGAGGTTGAGGTTGACCAGTCTCAATCGAAAGCTTCAAATAGTAGCATTAAATAGTTTAATTTTTATTATAATAATTTGATTATTGAATGAAAATAAAAAGTAAACATGATTTGAAAGTAGTCAGTTAACATACTTTAAATTAGCGTCAGACATTAAAATTAAATTATTCCTTATAAAGTTAAAACTTGCTAATTAACTTAAATATTTTAAATTTATTATTTTTACGAAAATGTGATTAAAATTGGTGTTTAACAGAATGAACTCCTCTTTGTTATAAAATTATTTTCGATAATACTGGGTGTACTATTTCACTTAGGCGTTTCCTTATTTTATTTTGTTAACGAATACCCTTTATATTATTGCATTTTTTATTCATCGTTGAAAATTGAACTTTTATTGCACTTTATTTACTTTTATTTTATGTAAATAAATTTCTCATATGATTATTTTTTTTAATACATTAGAACAGTCTATTGTACTGCAACTATCCAATCTCAGCGAATGATGTACATAAAAAAAATTGACATTACGACCACCAGGATAACGAGGGACTTGACCAGCGGTCTCTGGGGTTAGAGAACGAGGCGATCTCAGAGAATCTCCAGATGCGAAGTCGTAGAGTTCGAGGACTTCGTGAGAAAAATTCGGCTTCAAAGTCCCGTTGGTGTCTTCTGACTTGGACATTTTCGAACAAGGGGAAACTTTCGAGTTTTAAAGGTGAGGGGACCAAAATTTAATCAAATCATTGAGACAACTGTTTAATTAGAACTTACCGCACTTATTTTTAATTCTTACTTTATTGTTGTTTTTCCTGGCAGTTATTTTCAACCCCTATTTGATCTTCTATCCTTAGTTGTATGTGATTGAACTTTGTTTAATAAAAAAATGGAATTACTGTAAATGATTGATCAGTTCAATTATTTTAAGCAGTTGTCCAATTATCAGCGGTTTAATATTTGATTAATTGAGAGAATTATTGTTCTTTCAATTCATCAATTATTATTTTAGTATTTTTTGTTAAGAAATTTCGTTTTAGCAATGTATAAATAAATGACAAACTTGCAATAGTCAAATATATTGTAAATTATTGATAATTCTAATTCTTAGTTAAAATTATCTTAACAGTTTCTAAATTATTTTGTATTAAAGGCAAAAATTATATCGTATAGTTGTAGAGTGGTAAACTATTTAGGCATTGTAATTGTTTATGTACTTTTATCTACTTACCTATATTTTTGTCTACTCAGGATTTTACTATCTTTACTTTCTGTTTATTTTTATTGTTTAACAATGTTATTAATTTATTCTACTTGTTCTTTTCTGTAGACTGACCAATGGAAGAGATCTTATCGAAGTTCAATTAAAACCTGAAGAACAAGTCGTCTATCTAGAATAGTATTGTTCTTCGTTTGCTTCACCCCCACACGAGAAGAGTGAAGAAATTGACTTCCTACTTTTATTTATTTGTCTTTTAAGTAATCATGTGGGCTTTTCTCATACAGGTACAATATTTTTTACTTTATGAATTGTTATACTAATATAAAATTTAACTTCAAATTTAAATTGTAATTTTCGAAATTAATATTCACTTATAAGACTATTATGAGTGTAAATTAATAATTCGTAATCAATAGAAACTAATATTGGCGATATTAGCTTCTATTGATATTAAAAAATAATATTTGACATAATTGTTAGGTAAATTTCCTCTGGAAATATGTAGTTAATTTTTAATTGAGGGGCTATAAGGGGCAGATGAAGTCATAAATGTTTAAATATTAGTAAAACAGTTCATAAACAATTAAATTTAAATAATACGTAATTGCGTACTGATAAATAAAATAAATTGTAGTGATATAGATTACGTAAAACCTGTAAACATTTTATAAAAGTACATAATAAATTTGTTTATTACAGTCTGTGTTCTATTAAAACCCCAAGAAACATGATACTACTGATGAAAAGTTATTACAAATTATTGAATACTTATTAAAATTCGGAATGTCAAATTATTTGTTGGTCAGACCTCGTACATATCGAAATTTTTCGAAATTTCCGAAATTTGTATTAGGAGAGCATAAGTTGGTTGGGAAATATGTCAAATTATTTGTTGATCAGACCTCGTATATATTGAAAAGTTGGAAAAAATTTTCAAAAATTCGGCAATTTGTATCAGGAGAGCATAAGTTGGTTGGGAAATATGTCAAATTACTTGTTGATCAGACCTCGTATATATTGAAAAGTTGGAAAAAATTTCAAAAAATTCGGCAATTTGTATCAGGAGAGCATAAGTTGGTTGGGAAATATGTCAAATTATTTTTTGATCAGACCTCGTATATATCGAAGTTGAAAAATTTTTCAAAAAATTCGGCAATTTGTACCAGGAGAGCATAAGTTGCAGGACTAATCTGCTGGGTTCACACTTTCAGCGTGAACCCGCCTTTAGATTACAGTTTCCTGTAAATTGTAATTCAGCTACTGACCGCAGGATGGCGCCACCAGTATTACAGTTTCCCTTCGCATTTTCAGCTCTAGTTAAGACATCACGCCTGAGATGGCGCTAGTAGTATTTAATATTTAAATTTAATTTTAATTGAACAATAAAACAACGTTTATAAGAATGAATAATGTATTTACTAATCATTTATGACAAAATCTCTTTCAATTTATACAATACATGTTGTTTATTGCTTACTATTAGGTAACATAAGCTTTTATAAGCATATTATGAATTAAAATGAGCAAATAATATCGATTAACTTAATATGAACTAAAATTAGCTTAATGCAGCGTATTATAACTTTAAATAAGCAAATAACGTCGATTAATGCCTTATTATTAAGTTTAATTGGCTTACATAAGCGTATTATGGATTAAAATAGGCTTATAACGTCGATTATTTGCTTAATATTAGATAAAAATTGTCTTATATTAGCGTATTATAACTTTAAATAAGCATATAACGTCGATTATTGCCTTATTATTAAGTTAAATTGGCTTATATAAGCGTATTTTGCATTAAAATAGGCTTATAACCTCGATTATTTGCTTAATATTAAGTAAAATTGCCTTATATTAGCGTATTATAACTTTAAATAAGCATATAACGTCGATTATTGCCTTATTATTAAGTTAAATTGGCTTATATAAGCGTATTTTGCATTAAAATAGGCTTATAACCTCGATTATTTGCTTAATATTAAGTAAAATTGCCTTATATTAGCGTATTATAAATTTAAATAAGCATATAACGTCGATTATTGCCTTATTATTAAGTTAAATTGGCTTATATAAGCGTATTTTGCATTAAAATAGGCTTATAACCTCGATTATTTGCTTAATATTAAGTAAAATTGCCTTATATTAGCGTATTATAAATTTAAATAAGCATATAACGTCGATTATTGCCTTATTATTAAGTTAAATTGGCTTATATAAGCGTATTTTGCATTAAAATAGGCTTATAACCTCGATTATTTGCTTAATATTAAGTAAAATTGCCTTATATTAGCGTATTATAAATTTAAATAAGCATATAACGTCGATTATTGCCTTATTATTAAGTTAAATTGGCTTATATAAGCGTATTTTGCATTAAAATAGGCTTATAACCTCGATTATTTGCTTAATATTAAGTAAAATTGCCTTATATTAGCGTATTATAACTTTAAATAAGCATATAACGTCGATTATTGCCTTATTATTAAGTTAAATTGGCTTATATAAGCGTATTTTGCATTAAAATAGGCTTATAACCTCGATTATTTGCTTAATATTAAGTAAAATTGCCTTATATTAGCGTATTATAACTTTAAATAACCATATAACGTCGATTATTGCCTTATTATTAAGTTAGATTGGCTTATATAAGCATATTATGCATTAAAATAGGCTCATAACGTCGATTATTTGCTTAATATTAAGTAAAATTGCCTTATATAAGCGTATTATGCATTAAAATAGGCTTATAACCTCGATTATTTGCTTAATATTAGGTAAAATTGCCTTATATTAGCGTATTATAACTTTAAATAAGCATATAACGTCGATTATTGCCTTATTATTAAGTTAAATTGGCTTATATAAGCGTATTATGCATTAAAATAGGTTCATAACGTCGATTATTTGCTTAATATTAAGTAAAATTGCCTTATATTAGCGTCTTATAACTTTAAATAAGAATATAACGTCGATTATTGCCTTATTATTAAGTTAAATTGGCTTATATAAGCGTATTATGCATTAAAATAGGCTTATAACGTCGATTATTTGCTTAATATTAAGTAAAATTGCCTTATATTAGCGTATTATAAATTTAAATAAGCATATAACGTCGATTATTGCCTTATTATTAAGTTAAATTGGCTTATATAAGCGTATTATGCATTAAAATAGGCTTATAACGTCGATTATTTGCTTAATATTAAGTAAAATTGCCTTATATTAGCGTATTATAACTTTAAATAAGCATATAACGTCGATTATTGCCTTATTATTAAGTTAAATTGGCTTATATAAGCGTATTATGCATTAAAATAGGCTTATAACGTCGGTTATTTGCTTAATATTAAGTAAAATTGCCTTATATTAGCGTATTATAACTTTAAATAAGCATATAACGTCGATTATTGCCTTATTATTAAGTTAAATTGTCTTATATAAGCGTATTATACATTAAAATAGGCTTATAACGTCGATTATTTGCTTAATATTAATTAAAATTGCCTTATATTAGCGTATTATAACTTTAAATAAGCATATAACGTCGATTATTGCCTTATTATTAAGTTAAATTGGCTTATATAAGCGTATTATGCATTAAAATAGGCTTATAACGTCGGTTATTTGCTTAATATTTAGTAAAATTGCCTTATATTAGCGTATTATAAATTTAAATAAGCATATAACGTCGATTATTGCCTTATTATTAAGTTAAATTGTCTTATATAAGCGTATTATACATTAAAATAGGCTTATAACGTCGATTATTTGCTTAATATTAATTAAAATTGCCTTATATTAGCTTATTATAACTTTAAATAAGCATATAACGTCGATTATTGCCTTATTATTAAGTTAAATTGACTTATATAAGCGTATTATGCATTAAAATAGGCTTATAACGTCGATTATTTGCTTAATATTAAGTAAAATTGCCTTATATTAGCGTATTATAACTTTAAATAAGCATATAACGTCGATTATTGCCTTATTATTAAGTTAAATTGTCTTATATAAGCGTATTATACATTAAAATAGGCTTATAACGTCGATTATTTGCTTAATATTAATTAAAATTGCCTTATATTAGCGTATTATAACTTTAAATAAGCATATAACGTCGATTATTGCCTTATTATTAAGTTAAATTGACTTATATAAGCGTATTATGCATTAAAATAGGCTTATAACGTCGATTATTGCCTTACTATTAAGTAAAATTAAAAGTAAAAAATAATCATTCTAGCTACTGGTCTTCCCAGTCTTGTCCAGCGTAGATCTGAAACAGATACGGTAGCAATTAATTAATAGAGTGTTTTATTTCAACTTATATCAAACGTATTACTTACCGTTTAAATAGCAGGATGTTCCAATGTGAAGAAGACAAACAAACAGCAATCGAAATTCTGGAAGAACGATGCCATTTTGGACGTTTTGTTCCATTAAGTTGGAAATAAACTTCAATATTCTCTTCAATTAGTCAAACTAACCTAATTCGGAAATAAAAGAGCTTTAAAAAAGTAAGGTAGTAATAAAAAGAATTATTTGGAGATTGTTAAAGTAGCTTCAACACAGAAATACATCAAAGTAGGAAGTAACAATAATTTACAATGTATCGTTGCTATAGCTAATTTGTAATTTGAATCGTGCATTCTTAAACTAAATTCTTTTAACAAATAATATTTAAACAGTTGAAGGATTGAAAGAATAACGACAATTCTTTTAATTCATCAAACATTTAGCAATGCATTGTTGGACAGAAAAATGGCCAATTGTTTGCATTACCTCAATATTAAAACCAAGTCAAATTCATGTTAAAAATAATTGGTGGACAATCTAATTGGTGTTAACTAAGAACAATTTTATTAATCTTGCGTATTATATTTCTTATATAAATTATCCGAGTTCCAAAATTTCGAAGTCAGCAAACACCGAAGGAGTTTTGGTGTTTCCCAATTCTGAGATTTTCGGCCACCTAGATACTGACACTTACCAATTCCGACGTCTTCGCAATTTGTGACGTTCCTACTTCGAGGTAAGAGGTTCTCGAATCCTGAGATCTGGTTGTAATCCAACCGGAACCCGAAATATTGTGATCCTGAGCTCGTTGATACAGTCTCTTGTTTTGGTGATCCAAATATCCTGAGGGTTATTCTTCAAGAGGGTGCGATGTCCGATGTTTTAGAAGTCATGGAATAAATAAAAGGTTCAATTAAAATAAAAGCAAATAATAATAAATAAAAATACAAAACAACCTTAGATGATGAAAGGTTTTTTTTATAACTATGTATTCCCTAATTCTCTTTGTATTTTTTCATAATTGACATCAATTTTTCATTTCAAAAACAAACTGAATTATTAAAAAAGACTCGATATTTCTCAAAATTAACAGTGACGAAAGACAAAATGACACAAAACCACAACAGGCTTTCAATACATCTATTCTGAACACAACAAATATTTTCAAGGAATGCATGCAAAAAAGTGGCGGCGAAGCATACAACCCTTGCTAGGACAACCGAAGTTAATGCGATAAGATGTGATAACATAAACAACATCAGTAAGAATGGATAATAAATAAAAGGTCAACAATTTTCTATTCTACAAGTACTTTCGCATATGCAACCGTACATACACCGGTGTAAATTATTATACATAAGCTCAATCAAAAAAGACAATACTTTTTAAATGTATTCCCTCCTAGATCAGTTAAATGAAAAACTTCGGAAAATGTTTAGACCAAATATTAAATACTAAACTAAAATTACATATTATTAACACACAGAATTTTTTGCAATAAATACTTATTTCAAAACTAACATTTACATTACTTTAAAATAAATAAAAAAATGCCAAACCAATTGAAGTTACGATTTATTATGAGGATGTTAATTTAATTATCCTTATCGTCCTTTAGTTCAAGGACAGAAAAAATGAACCAAAAAAAAATCTTTCATCCCTTCATTCATTGGCTAGATATTTTCTTAGATGTAATCTAATATTAAATTAAAATGTAATTATCATTTCTCACTCACCAATTTTTTTTTCCTTTATCAAAAGAAGTGGACAGCTTCCGTTTTCAATGTTCAATGGTCCACATGTTCCAAAGTTGTTGAAAATGTACCTGTGAAACCGATTTATTATATTAAACAATGTTCAAAATCAATCGTCGAAAAGTATTAACCCAGACAATAAGATCACTTGCTGCCTATGTTCTTTTTTTGATTAGCCAGAAATCGAAAAATTGCTGTGACTAAGTAAAACTTTGATTTAAAATTTCTGTCTTTTGTATCAGAAGAGCATAAGCACCAGGAGGTTTTATTTTCTGAGTTTTAGGGGAAACTCACGAAAATAAAACACAGAATTAAAGGGAACACTTTATTTAATAACTGAAATAAATGTTTTGAAATAGAATTAGTGACAAGTATGCCAATTAACTTGTGCAAAACTGCTGGGACTTGCTCTCAAGATATTTACATTTCTTTTATTTTTTGCCTATTGTTTGTTGTACAATTATAACAGAAAATTTTATGTTGTAAATGCTGTAACACTGATTCGTTTCATTTGCATCAGACAAAGATAACATAGTAGTATTAACTGCACAAATTACCTTACAGTTTAAAATCAATGGTTTGCAGCACTATAATCCTGAGCTATATACCTGAGAGAAAACTTTGCGTTTAATATGAATACTCTTAAAGTTCTACGAGACTTACTAGGCACGCAATATGTAGTAGTAAGTAACTAAATCAGAATAAAGGCACACTCTAGTGAGTGCGCGATAATTAATCGTTACGTTTTATTCTTTTTTTTTTTTTTACCTAGTAAGTCACAACAGACTTTTGTAGTTGTAGTGTTACAGAAAAAAATGCAAAATAAAGTACAGGTTCAAAGCAGTTGCACTACTTTTACTAAATAAAGAATCGTTCTCCAAAGAAAACACCACAAGGATTAATAACGATAAAAGTTAATTAATTGCAGTCAATATTAGCAATATTACTGATTAGAGGATATGAGTCGGAACTTTAGGCCTTGTGGATGTACTTTGCAATGGAGTCCTTATTCTGATAATAGTTTTTAAAATGCAATTGGAGAAAGCACATTTAAAAAAAAAGAGAAAAGAATGGCACACTGATTAAGAAATCCCTATAACTATTAAAAATATTGAATAGTATGATTTTTTTTTAGTATATGCATACCACGAACATAAGCCAATTTCTCAACTGTAGCTTTGCAAAACAATTTCAATCAAATATGTTCAGCTGTGTTGAAAAACTAACTTGTTAACAAACAATATTGAATTGAAACTTACTGTTACCCAAGAAATATGTATTAAACAACAAATTACCATTATAGAAACATAATAATTACTGAGGTAGTTTGTTCTTGCGCCGGATAACTCGCATCTTTCTTTTGATCGATCGTTAGTCGATGTTACTAAACGATTAATATTAGGTAGTAGCTATCCGACAACAAGTGTCTATAACTATCTATAACGGCTGTTTGCACAGTCAGTCTCTTTCCAGCAATATTGTATAACATGTACTATAAACTATAAGTGACCAAAAAAACTAATTCTTACATGTAAAAAGACAAACCATAATAAACCAGATAGATGAATGAACATGTACTACTATATTTTTTCCTTTTTTTGTTTTATGTACACCCATTAACATTACAAGCTATTGTTATGTTTTATATTTATTTCTGCATCTGTTGTTCATAATGCGGAAAAGATTAATATTATTCTCTATCATCTTACACGAATTAACCATCAAATGTAATTTAAACTATAACTTACTAGGTATGTATTTATCTCAAGTTCTGTACCAGAACAATTTTGAGGCATATAATTGTGTACTCATATACAGATAGATAGATAGATAGATAGTCGACAAAATGTACCTGTTGTACTTCTTTTTTTTTTTTTTTGAAAACAAAATCCGTGACTGTAGTCCTAATTTTAGTTACCTTTAGTTAACTGATTGATGCCCCGAAATTGCTCGTGATACTAGACGGGTTAGGCACTATTAAAATAACAGACATTAGGTGTTATGATTTGAGAGTTGTTCGACAATCAACATAAGTACCTACACCATTTCTGTAAATGACGAATTACTTGTGTGTTATGAAAACCTGTACCCTTTCTTTATTTATTGATAGTTATTCTAACGGCTACAAACTGAAAATTGATAAATCGACAACAGTAACAGCGTCCTTTCAATGATGCAAAACAAATATCTCTGCGGCTTTTATAATTTCAAAATTTTGCACTTTGTTGTTTTAAATTACTTTGAACGACCCTGTGCATATATAGGGAAATCTTGACGTTCTGTTTTGCATTGAATTTGTTTTTTTTCTCTTTTTGTAAGTAAGCGAAATGAATAAACTGTTACTGGACGACTAATTGTAATTATTTATACTTCAGTTGCGATCCGCGATAAGGGTTTGACGTACACGTTTATATATGTGTGTAATTTGAATAAAAATTGAAACACTTTACGACTAATCCACGTAAAAATTGATAGACTGGAGGTGAATCATGTTCGAGGGCCAAGAGAACGGAGCATGGAAAGCTATGTTCTAATCGTAAGAATAATCCGATTAATATTTTCGCTTTGTAGGGGGGCTGATTAAGCGCGAGATGTTAATTTTGATATATGTATACCTGATTATTATTTGAATTGTATGAATGTGTTAGATTTTTTTTTTGCAAAACTTCTAAAATGTTGTGTGAAACAAATGGATCGAGAAATTAGGTGTTTTGTACTAGAAATGTATTTATTTACCTTTTTTTTTGTACTTTGTTTGAATCGATACGTTTTTGTACAATAATTTTCGATTGGGTCCGAAAGGGGTTAAAAACACAAAAAAAAATAAAGAAATAAAAAGAATGAATCAGTGACGTTTGTTGGTATGTCTCCGAATGTAATTAATTGGGTGTTTGTTTTTTGTGTGCAATTATTCTGAATGCTGTGTACCCTTTTTTTAAATATCATTTCTTCTTCTTCATCTTCATCTTACATTATAAATGCAGCTCTCTGGTAACATTTTCGCACTTTGGCACACTTAAACTCTGTACAAATAAGTTAAATTTCTTTTATAAATAAATATATATTGTTATATAATATATCCATTTTTTTCACAGTTTCTCGAACGGATCGTCGCGCCGTTCGAGTCATAATTTTTTTTTTCTTTTTAAAAATCTAACAAAAAACATCCTCCCCAACAAGTTTATCAAAAATATCTTTTTTACAAAAAGCCGTTAATTAATTCGGCTGGCCCGAGGGCTCTAACTAATACCTCCCGAGTTTGTACTATACGAGGCTGGCCGACCTCGATTCAAGATCGCCCGCCCTTTAAAGGCTTCCACAATGAAGCCCCTAATCGTCTTAGTTGGTATTTATTATTATTATTTTAATATTATTATTATTAACAATCTCGGTTCTCGTCAACAATTTCCGATACTCCACCTAGAGAAAACAAATAATATTCGATCGGGAACTGTTGACAAGAACCCACGAAACATTTTCAACAATCTCCTAACAATTAATGTAATATTTTTAAAAATGTCTCTCGTTCATTCACACCGCGCGCTCTCAGTGTCAGTCACTTTTCGACGCCAACACGCACCACACCAACTTCGTTTTAGTATTAAATAGTCTCCCCTATTGCGCAGGTGTAATGGCGTGTTGCTGCGCATGCACGATACTTCCTCTTTACTCATTCTCATATACTTTTCACATCGATCGATTTCGTTAGATTATTATCATTACTTCCTTCTTTAACATGTCAATTTTTCTAGATAAACTGTCCATTATCTAATCATATTTTTATCCAATAGAATCGAATAGAATAGATTGTTTACAACGTCGTACTTACTCTACTTTAACTGTTCATATATCACCATCATCGAATCGACCAATAAATAATTAAATCGTTGTTTGTGGTACGATATGACTGAGTGGTGGCTAATGGTGATGGTGATGTGAATATATGCCATTTTGATTATCAAGATCAACATTAATCGTGTGTGTGTGTGTGTGTGTTGTGTGTGTGTGTGTGTGTGCGTTACGGGTTATAGTAGTTTACATTATGCAAAATTACTGCAATATTAGGACGTTAAAAAAAAATAAGAAAACATGACAACGTTACGCAAAACACTTCTTGTAATAAGAGACCGTCAGTTGGTCGCAGAATTCAGCGCCTCATTTTCTCTTTTCAACATATTTTTCGACCTCTTCAAAGGTAAAAGAAGTAAAATGAAGCATCGAAATCTGCGGCGGTCTTGTAATAATGTAGCAGCAACATTACGTTAACATCATTCTCTTTGGTCAATGTTTGTAACTGTAAACTGAGGTTTATATGGTCGGTTTCTGCGCAACAACGGAAATTTCCTATGGTTAATTATTTGCCTAATTGATTTTGATTTGATGAGGTAGATTGTAGTAGTGCTGAGCACGTCGTTTACGATACCAAATTTAATCTCTCTCAACTTTCCACTATATGATATTTATAATAACAACAAAAAAGAAAAAGATAAAAGGGGAAAAAAAACAGAAAAATCGTCCGATAGATTAGCAGAACGTAAATTAAAGCGGAATTATTAACGTATCGTTATAATTAATAAATAAAATCGGGCAATAAAAATTTTTCTTCGCGATCAACAAAAATTACTGGACGTGTAATAATAATATACATTTAAAGCACTGTGAAAATGCACTTAACGAGGTATTTGATTCATCATTATTAGTTAAGTAATATATTATTATTATTATCTATTATATATATGAATTATATTATTATTATTATTATTATTATTATTACTATTTTATGAGGTAAATTACGACGACGATGTTCACAACAAGTTCTGCGACACGCGTTTTGTCTCGCACCTGACTACTACGGTTGGAAGGATAATATTGCGCTAAGTGGAAGGCCTCGAGATCTTATATACAATAAGGTATGCATAAACGCATGCATGAGGCAGTTGGCAGTGGATTTATGTTAAGGCTGAGCTTGCGACGACGGCACGACGTCCGACGACTGACTCGCTTGTTCTTTTGGCGCCGCCGATCGGGAACGTTGTCGGCCCGCGGGAGGAGCCGCCGACTGCATCACCATTGCCCTTATGCGACGTTGCGCCGACTGGAAAATAAACCGCCGGTCATTTTATATTTATTTTTTTTTTGTCTTTCTTAAAATTGCCTGTCGGTAGCTGTGATTGAGATGCATATCGTTAATGGATTTTTTGGCGCTTGGACGGAAAGGAACGAGGATATCTTTCGATTTGAAAAGTTTTCGAGGCCTGTTTTAGTTAGGTTAGGGTACTAATTTGTTAATTGTTACCTGAACACTGAAGAAGGGCCCGATGATATGGACAGTAGTTTCGTCTTCGGTCGCCGCGGCTGCGCCCTGTTCCGGAAGTTTTATGACGCTACCGGTGACACGTTGCAGTTCGCGAACGTTCTGTCCACCCTTGCCGATTATACGGCCGACCTGAGAACTGGGCACCATTATTTCAACCGTCAGTCTGACGTCGTCCGCCCCAGCCACGAATCCCTCCTCGCGCATCTTCTCGAAAATTAAATACTGAGCCTAAAACGGGACACAATCAATTGGGTAATTCAAAGTAAAAAAAGTTTTCAATTTTTTATTTTTTATTTCTTATTACTACTTACTTTCCATTGTGCTTCGGGTGATCCAACGATGGTGACTTTTCGTTCGGCCTGCGCATCTTGCGGTCGGCTTTCGTCGAGAGGAGCGATCTTGACGGAGGCGCCCGAGAAACGAATAATGTTCCGGATATGGGATCCTTTGGTACCGATTATAGCTCCGACCGCGTTGTTCGGTATGTACAGGTAGGTCGTTTCCGGCGTCTCGACGGCTCCCGTGGGAGCGCCCGCAGGATAAATGCCCGGATACGGCGCCTGTCCTGCGTACAGACCCCGCGAACCGTATCCGATGCCTGCCGTGGCCATCATGGCCATCGGATGCAAGCCGGGGAACATCATCGTCTGCGGCGCCATGGCCTGCAGGTCGTTCTCGTAACTCTGTCGAAGTTTCGCGCTTATTTGGGCCTCGGCCTTGCTCATGTTCTCTATCGTCCCCTTCACGGTTATTATGCGCTCCAGATTGAACGAACTTATGTCGTTTATACTCGATACTGTTATTTTCGTATCGGTCTCTTGCATTATGCGCTTTATGGTGTTACCGCCTTTGCCTATTATCCGACCGATTAAGTTATTGTGCGCTAGAATTTTTAAACAGATATCTCTGAAAAAAAATAATAACATTTTTATAACAATATAACGAGTACAATTTTATCGGTAGATACATAATAATATTTGTCTCGTCTCGAAGAAGACCTAGAAATACAGGGTGGTCTTTGAGTAACAGTAAATTCAGAGGCTGTGGATTGTCGAAATAATCGCCTAATTGTCCAAATGTAATTATTAAGTTTCTGATAGATATTACTTTCTTTGCATTTAAACAAAAGACGTACTTACCCTTTGTTCGTGTTATTGGCCTCTTGTTGCATAACTTCGAGGATATGTTTGCAGGCGTTCGTGCAGTTTTCGGGATTCCCGTAAATAGTAATGGCTTTTTCTAGTGATCCGACGTTGTCTTTACGATGGACGTCCACACGCGCCCTCGTCTGCTGGGTAATTTGTCTAATTGTCGAACCTTGTCTACCAATAATGGCACCCACCTTAAATTATAAACAAAATCAAACGAAAATACACTAAAATTGTGAGATGTCGTGGCAATTTTCGAAATTTAAAAAAAAATAATAATGTTTTCCAATCATGAACTTACCATATCACTAGGTACAAGGATGCGTAAGGGGAAATCGGTCGGGCGGGTCTGGCCTGGGAGTCCTCCGAAGCTGGCCGCGCCAGGACCGCCCCGAGGACCCCGGCGTACAGGCCGTTTGTCCAGCGCCAGCTCCACTTTAATCGGATTTCCCTCGACTTGTATGCCGTTCAAATGAGCCACAGCCCTAATATCAAAGAGAGAAAAATATTGACAATAATTACGACCACAGATGGCAAAAATTGGGACTAAGTGAGCCACAATTTCTAAAAAATAGAAAACTTTTTATATAACTCTAAAATTTTTCACCAAAGTTTCCAATACTTACATACATATAGATAATAATATTCAAATTTCTCATAGGTATGTATAATTAATTCAAAGATGAACAAATTATTGAAATTAAATCGTAGCCTAGAATTTTCTATATAAAAAAATTGTTTTGGGCAAAAATATCGATAATTACTGATAATATATCGATAAACGATAACTAAAATCAGTTATACTTTACGAAGACTACCCTGAAGAAGGTAAGTTCGGACGTTTCGGCGATGGGTTTTGGGCTTATGTATTAGTACGTTTTAAATAAATATTATTGATAATATTACATTAGAACTAACATTGGTAGCAGTTTTATGAATAATTTTATAAATAAATAAAAACCTATTATCCTGCAGAGTAATGATAGATTTTGTAACAGTACGTATAAGTGCAAGTTGTATTTACGTACCTAAATAGGTATCGTATAGGTAGGTAATATTCCAGGAATAAAACATGATACGTACTTATATCTTCTTTATCTAACATTATTACCTACGTATGCATAAAAGGGATTGCTTATCAATAGTGTATGATTATGAAATTGCATAATATGTTATGATGTTCCAATTTATATCGCAATAATGGTGCATTTACAAAAACGAGATGTTTTAGTTCCTTTAAGACGATAACATTGATTGAAAACAATTTAAAAAAAAGACGAGTTATTAAATAATGAGAAGCTTATTACAAACGTTTAAATAATTTTTGAAAAACGTCTAAAATTTACTAAAGAAAACAGATATATTTTATTTTAATATTATTATTAGATACTAGCGAAAAATAAATAAATTAATAAATTAAAAAATAGCACCTACTGGGTATTTATTTCCTTTTGTTCAATATTTCCTCAATAAATGAGGGTTCACTTTCAGAGAACAGAAATCATATCTAAATATTAGATACACCCTTTTCAACGTGCCTCCAAAATTTGATGACAATTTACAGTTAATTTGTTGATTAATTTAAAAATAATAAATAACAGATTATCTAAATAGGTATTTGTTTTTTTTAAGCACTACTTATGTAATAGATAATTTTCTGTAGGTAGTTGTTTATAATTTTAAAATGCAAAATTTCTGGAGTTACCGAAAAATATAAAAGGAATAAAAGAAAAACTTACCGCTGTGCTTGTTCGGCATTTTCATATTTTACTTGAACAGTCTGTGTGTTGGGGTCCCTGGACTGAAGTTTATCACAACTGACTACCTCGCCATGTTGCAAAAGGAGCTCTTTTATGTCTTCAAATCGTACGTTCGGTGGTAAATTCGATATAATGATTTTTTGTATTGAACTGTAACAAAACAAAATACAAATTACTAAATTAAATAAAAAATGCATAGGTACCAACCTAATTAATACAAGGACTCAAATACGATTGATTGCATTTAGCGGTGCATTTTGAAATTTTCACCTGCAACTACCGACAAATTGAGAAGAAGAAGAAGTTTTCGGGACTCTCCCAGTTAAAAATCGCTCCGGTTTGTCATACCAAAACACACATTAACCACTATACCTAGCCATATGCACTGTAGGTACTTATTCTATCTAAAATAAATAATGCCTACAGGCAAACATGTGCCTAATTAAGGCGAATTATTATAAGATTTACGTTTTAACATTCACTTTTATAATAACGAAAAAAATAGAAAATAAAAAACAGGAACTTTTACTAAAATTTATGAATGAATGATTAAAAAAATTGCGCAAAATACAAAAATGGCTGCGCAACTTTCAAAGGGAACTTTGCCTAAGTACCTACTACCCTTTAAAAACAAATACGTACATTTACACGTCGATACTTATACCTACCTAAGTGCCTCTTTGGAAGTTAGGTAAGTTAAAACAGTAGGTAACGAATAAACAGTGCAACGACACAAAAACATAGCTATTCGTTTTTGTTTTCTTTCAAACGACCGCTACCACGTCCATTGTTAATTGTCAGCAGCACCCTTTCGACGATGCCGACAAACGATCTCCGATCATTGTTAATTTTTTTTTTATAGGTACCTATAGGTAGGTACCCCATCCCCGTCATTACAATGTGTATCTCAAATTATTGTTTCCAACTTGGAACAGTTTATTATTGTCTCGTCAATATAATAAGTACCTACCTATAACGAGCACAAAAACATAATACAAAATGTAAGTAATTACCTACCTAGGTACTTATTTAAAGAGGAATTAACACAGACAATTCGACGACAGAACAGAAAAATTATTTGTCTTTAAAATCCGAAAAGTGTCTTTAGTTACCAATAAGGCGCTAATATCAGAAATTAAAAAAAAAAACTTTTACTGTGTCTATATAGTCACCATTTCTAACTTGGTGGAGGCTCCGGGGCCCACGATTGCGCCTAACTGATTCCTTCCCAAATCCGGCCCTGATTACTTTAAACTTTTACTTTATGTATTAATTAGTCAAATTGTTTAAAAAATAATTTGTATCTATAGATAGATAACTAATTAAGTTGGTTATTATAGATAGGTACCTAATACTCAATAATAAATAGAACTTAAAAAAATTACAATTTTACTTACTTATCTATCTAATTTCTGAAAAATTTATTTGTGTAGGTATGTAGGTATTTTAATTTAAAAAAAAAAAAAAAAATTAAAAAAGAAAAATTTAGGATCAATACTGTAGTCTGGCTCTGGCAGTTTTCTATTCTAAATCGGCACGCCATTATAAGTAAGTAAGTACCGTCATCGTCATCGTCATCGACACCAACCGTTGGCCTCATCACATCACAATATATATCGGGCAGAGAGCCGCGCCGCGCCGCGCCGCTCAGCGCCGCACGACAGCACGACACCGCGTGGTGAATGACCCACTGACTAGCCAACGCTATTCACGCCTACCGTACGAAGGGACAAGAAGCTCGTCGTCAGCAACCATTTTTTTTTTTTTTTAACTATATGTAAGTCTTACATAAGTACATATTTTACAAATTATTTAATTGATCAATTAAATCGATATTAAACAAATGGATATTAAAAATTAATTACACTTGTATTTTTTTTTTAATATGGATAACCCACGAATACCCATCAGCATTGAGTTAGGGAATCGGCTGAAATATTTCAGCTCTTTCCTAAATAAATTTCAATGGTCAAGAATACCTAATTAAGAATTTTCCAAAAAGGATCCAGAATGATCCAGATTTTTCAAAAAAATATCCACAATGTTGCAGATTCTTTGAAATTTATTCAAAATGGTACAGACTATTCGAAAATGATTCAGAATGTTCCAGATCTTTCGATAACGATCCAGAATGTTTCAGATTTTTTCGAAAATTATCCAAAATGTTCCAAATTCTTTGAAACAGATCGACAATGTTCCATATTCTATAAAAATGAATGATCATCAATGATCCAAATTTTTTAAAAATGATCGACAATGTTCCAGATTCATTGCAAATGATTCCAATGTTTCAATTTTTTAACATCTATTTCAAAAATAATCCCTATTACCAAAAATGAACCAGAAAATGTTCTAGTTTTTTCAAAAATGATTCGGAATGTTCCAAATTTTTCGAAAATGATTTATAGATAATGTTCTGGAACTTTAGAAAATTATTCGAAATAGGTATTCCTGATTTTTCGTTATTTAATTTGTAGATAAGAAAATAAAGGCTTCGATACCAAATAAGTAGGTCAAAAAAATTGAACATTTCTCAAAATAATTATTTAGTAGGTATTTTGAAATTACAATACCTAAATTATATCTAATATAAGTACATAAGAAAAATTATCATTAGTCATTACCCACAAGTTTCGTCTAATGACCTTTCGTTCCCAGAACGATTGTAAGTAAAATAATTCGGATTCTTTGGTAGCGAAGGCTATCAAGCGTACGTACAGTACCTACCTACCTACCTACCTACCTAAGTACAATACCAACACCTCCACGCATGAATGACGTCTTTTACCATTAAAAATCGGCAATTTTTTAATTAAATATCGCTCACGTCTAAATCACTTTTCGACGCCTTCATTATAGGTACCTACTTATTACATTTCAGAACAAATATTTCATTCCAAGAAACAATGACGAATTAAATATTAGTGAAACTGCTGTGGACATACCGTGGCATTTTCCATGTCCTCCACTTAAGTACTTATCCAAAAGTTGTTCCTAATTAAAGCATTGGGGATGGTAACGAAATTTTATTGCCTTGTTAAAAATTCAGCCTCTCTCGAAGAATAGCTAGGTGGTAGGTATATGATAGAAAAGCCGGAAATGGCATCGGTGTGTTACGTCTGAAATTTTTGTTTTTAGATAATAATTTTTCGTACTTATTTTTTTATTTATTTATAAAAAAAGGTCGAATAACAATATATACAATGTGTTTACAACAATAATCTACAGGTAGTACCTATCTGCACCTTGATGGTTAGGTCACCTACATGCAATGAACAAATAAAACTGTATCCATCAGCAGAAATGTAATAAAAGTAAGTACATATTAGATTATAATGAAATTAAAACTTAGGTATAAGCAAGAGTAGAATTCAGATAGGTACATTTTTTAGAATTAGGTTGAAATGAAGGAAAAAACTACGTACTTTTTTTTTTGAGAAGCTAATAAATTACATAAAAAAAGAGGAGTACCTACCTACCTAGGTAATGATCGACACCAAATTTAGCCAAAAAATACAAAAAAAAAATCCTTTTTAAAATAAAAAATTGTATAGGTATCACATTTTTGAAACATACCTACCTAAGTATGTATTACGTAGATTTTAGAAATACATAGGTACCTATATGTAGTTTTTTTTTATTTGAAAAAGGTCTTACGTTTGTAGTTTTTGTCAAAAATTTGGGGTCAATTTTCTTACCCTAACATTTACTCCTCTTTTCTATAGATACCTATACATTTTTTGAATTTAATAGTTACCTTAAAAAATATTAGATTAGATACATATAATTGTTCTAAACACATTGCACAAATACATTTTAAAGCCAAAAACATTCCAGGTTCTATTGTATTCTCAATACCGATAAAATAAGTTATTATGTCACCATCAGCATAATTAAAAGTCACAAATAAATTACAAATCCTCCAAGATAAAATTAGTGGAAACAGAAAAATTTCATTACCATATAGATAAGTAGAATATTTTTTATTCTTATTAGTGTTCATGTCCATAAATTTCAATAAAAATGATTTTAATTAAAAATTTCTCTTGACGTTTCGCCACAATAAAAAAAATAAGAGAGAGAAAATTCTGAAAATCGCAGTTTTTGTCCCTAGAATCACTAAAATCGTAGATAATATTTTTCTTAATATGATTGCATTAAAAACCAAATCACAAACTATATTTTCTTGAAGAAAAAAAAAGTATGTTCGTCATCATGCCATTCATGGTGTATTTAAGCTTCTAAATTTTCAAAAGTGTCTTGTATTTGTCTTCAGTGTGTATGTGTACCAACACGATAACGACATCATTAGTACTTGTATTGTTGCGTTTAATTAATCTTGCGACCATGTACTTACAGTTTATGTTAAGATGAGATTAAGAAACGATTGATGAGGAATTGTTTATATTTATACTAGCGTACTACGAGTAGGTTATATGGTGTAGGCGTGGACGTGTGCATTTACACGAACCCACACCTACTACCGCATAACCTACGGTTAGTTAACTAATCTAAAAATAACAAATACAATATGCACCCAATATTAAAATAAATCAACAACACAACTAGATACTAATGGTGCCATTATCACGTTGGTACACATACAAATTGAAGACAAACCTACAAGAAATTATTGAAAATTTAAAACTCATACCTACTTTTTTTTAAGAAAGTCGAAGCTATTGTGCATAATAATTACCGAATGTTTTAAATAACTAGTAAATGACTTGAGTGTATTTAAAAAACCCCTTTTTTTTAAAAAAAAAAAAAAGGAACACTACATCGTGATCTTTCTTTTTGAAATAACGTACAAATTGTAAACAAGTACTTACATATAGTAGATAATAATTTTGAGATTTAAAGTGTCTTAGTCATTGGATCTCGTATTACTTATATGTCACATAAGACAAAATTGCATTTTACAAACCGTTTTTTTATTTTATTTTTATTGCACTTAATTGTACTTAGTAGGTATATGTTATTGCTTATTGATATTAATGTTGTTGTTGTTTTTATTTATAACATTGATTTGTATAATATTTTCGATACGAATGAAAGGTCAGTAGATATCGAAACTTGTTCAAAAGTTCCCATTTAATGAAATAATTTTTATTGATAACACTACGTAGGTACGTTTCAGCTGTGTAGTTATATATAAATACATACATACTCAATAAAAAATCAATATATAGGTAGGTACCTATCTATCTACAAATCAATAAATTGATATCTATAATAAGTATGCAACGTATTCTCGTGTTTTTTTTTATTTACCTACTCAAATTAGTTTATTATCTATAGATACGTTTTGATACTTAATAGTTAATGTATTTGTTTCTATATTCATCAAATTCTATTTTAAAATAATTGATAAAAATAAAAACGAGCTTGGCAACATTGTGTGATGGTAGTCACTAGTCAGTCTAACGATAAGTTAATGGTGTTCTGCATTAATACCGGCTAAATAGCCAAAAAAAAAAAGAAAAAAAGAAAAAAAGAGGCCGATAAGTGAGTAGAGCAGCGGCGGCTTCTGTCAATGGCCTGGAGAATTGTGGAGCATAAAAAGCGAGCGATGTGCAAAAAGCAATGACTAGCAATTTGCACCTCATTAACATACATTAAAATTCGTCGAGCAATCGTAATTGAATTAAATAAACGAATTATGTACAAATATTCAGCGCATGGAAAAGAACCAATAAATTTTATCTTATTTCTATCTAAGTATGTATTAAACTAAATCCCTATCTATGAAGATATGTAGGTACCTATCAATTTAACAATAAAATAATATATTTTTTTATTTCTAAATCATTTCTTCATCGTTTCTTGCAACTTAATTATGTAATAAGGCTTTTAATTTATTTGCATCACCTACCTACATACTTAGACCTCCTACAACACGTATTAGATACTGAATAATTAATTAGAAGCGCCTGTTAAATACTTAAGCGTTTTAAGTGTAATTATACGACAGACATACAAATTCCAATCAATATACTTACATACCTACAAATAATTAACGAAACAATTTTATAACTTCACTATTGAAAAATGTTTTAAATTTCATTTTTAGAATGTTAGAAAAAATCCTACAATTAGAATTAACCGCCGAGATTCCCATAGACGTAGGTACCTGTATAGAATTTCTAAACAGTCAAATTTCCTATTAATTTTCTAAATTTTCTGTATCTAGCAACAATTTGAATTATTTTGGAAACAATTTGAGTACATAAATACTCGATACTGAGGGTGGAGGTAGTGTTGGAGAAAAAGTGAATCTGGGGGGTGATGTGGGATACAGTGAGGATAATGTTGGGGGTGAACGTGGCACCACAGTAGTGCAGTTAGGAGATAACACCTCTAACTACCCCCTATTTTACCACAACTTGTAATCATTAGTTTAGGGTAAATTTAAACCTCACTTTTACTGACTGTTACAAATGATTTTAAAAATACTTTGTTCTTGATTCTAATTCATGAGAGAGAGTATAAAACAGATCGACCGACCGACAGACAGACGAGGAGGATATGACGACATACCTACACGGGAGCTGTAACAAATTTATGACGTGGAAACGTTTTATGATATATAAAGCGAACTATAATTACCCCCGGGTCGTTGCACTAACCAGTTTTAAGATGTTGTTCGTTATTTTGTTGTTGTCGCGAATTCGTAGAATGCAGAAAATGCACTTGCACCACACCAAGTGCTTAATAGTAAGTAGTTAACAAACAGGCAAACTTCGTCCATTATAAACCGCATTACAGTCACAAACTTTCTTTTTGTACGTCAAAATCCACCCCTGAATGAATTAAGTACCTAAGTGGATGCAAAATCTCCGGGGGTTGGAGGCGCATATACCCTTAGTTATGTCACTTGATTTCTCTAACATTAAATTCTGTGTTCGATTAGTGCTTTAATCGAATACCACCCCTTATTGCACCCACCTTCTTATATTAAATAAAATATAAATAAATATAATGCATGGATGTAGGTATTAAAAAGTGTTAAATATGCAGACAGTTCGTTGCATTCTAGACGTCGATCCCGTAGATAAGAACGCCAATTTTATCATTAATATTAAAAAACAAACAGCACTCTTCCTGCTGAATTAATTGTACCTGCGTGTTCAGCAATACAAGTAAACTCGTTATGCAACGTACGTACCTATGAAATAAAATCTCAAAAAAAACATTTAGATATCTATAGATTAGTATCTATCAGTATCTTGTACTAATTGTTAAGTGGTAACCAACTAAAGTTAAAAAAAAAATTAAAGAAATCGTCCCAAAAAATTGTTTTTAATAACTCTAAACCACCCCTTACTTGTTCTGAACATTCGGCATTTAATTCAAAGACCTCTAATTAAAGAGGAAACACTACCTACTCATCTACTACATAATTACAAGTTGGTGGTTGTAACTTTTACTAAAATAAAATTAAAAAAAAAAAATATGTGTACTTCCACATAACGCAATTTCTAATTAAATGCTAGCGGTCGCCGTGCAAACGTCACTTCCTTTCGTCGCGAAGTTCAACTTCCGGTGCAAAAGACGTTCGTTGTTTTGTCTATTTTGCAACAGGTTGAGTCACGCAGTGAATAATTAACCGCTGCTGAATTTTATGACTATTTACAATATACATATAATTTTTTTTTTATACCTGCATAAGGTGTCAATTACAAAGTTTCGAATTTGCCACTAAACAACGAAACGTTTACGTGGTCCTACCTACCCACCCCCACATCTCCTTAAAAGTTTAAGTTTGCAATTTTTTGTTTGGGTGCCTCGGAAAACTTATCGTTGTTTCGTCACCGAATAAAATTTCAATATGTGGCGAAACAAGAATACACCCTTCGGAATCTACTCTATCTATATGCGACGTATTAAGAAAGTCTAGTCTTTTTATGTAGAATTCAACCCCTAAAGGTTAACATACTATTAAGTATTTTTCGGGTAGATAAAAACAAATATTTGAAACGAAATTAACAGCTACTTTACCGCAATTATAATTACAAAAAATAAATAAATAAATAAAGAAAAAAGTATTCGAGAAAGCAAGGTGTGGTGGTGGCTATAGAGAATGAATGAAATGGTAGCGAACCTGCGTGAACGTGGGCCTTTTTTTGAAACGTCCCACTGCTGATCGTTTTTGTTTTTCCCCATTGGAAGGTTTTTTTTAGAAGAAGTGTTACGATCCCCACCAAGTAAATGTTGTAAACAACAAAGCCAATTGCAACTTCCAAAATGACACGTATTGCCCACGCTCTACTGTACTTTAATAATAGAATACTTACAAAAATAGCCACATTTAAGTTTAACTTCTAGAAATCCGTCTATTTATCTCAAAATATGAACGAATCATATACAAATTCGTTGCCTATATACATACATACATATCAATTGATTAATATTATGTAATTCCAATCATTTTTAAAAATTAATTAGTTGAACTGTAACAGGTTACGGTTCGGGATGGGTGTGTTTACATTTACACACCCCACATCGCCTACCGTAACCTTTCCTAACATTTGTATTTGTAAAAGACTAAGAATAACCTTTCAAATAATTACTAAATAGATATATGTTGGTAATAAATAGATGCCTAACCACCTCAATAATTTAAATACAATAAACTATAATTCATAAAAAGTGAAGGCCAAACATTCTCTACCTAGGTATACCTACTTGGAATGCGTGTTTTGTAACTTTCGCGATAACACCGGCTCCAACTTATTTATACAACTTCAGCAATCGATTATTTATTGGATATAACGATATAAGTAACATATAAATATGAGCAAAACATAATGGAATTTCTGATTTCGAAAATTTACAGTAAGCATCAATTTTTACAATATTAACCGTCAAATTTATAGATATCTCAAATTGCGCCCCTACGACTCGATCGTGGTGGTCTGTTGCTCGAACGAACCGCTGACCAGTTTTCATAGTCAACGACCGCAACACATTGCACAGAATAGTAGTAAGCGCAGCAGAAGAGCATCCGAGAGAAAGACCGCAAGACCGCGACGACTGTGCGACTCGACTTTATCAAGAGAAGACCAAATAACATTAATGAAAGATCACGTGATCAAGCGTGGACCTTGCTTGCTTGCTTGCTAGCTAACCGCGCAGCCTAGATAACCAGACCACCACACCACTGTTACCAATCTCTATTTACACACAAACCACACGATCACTGCTATATAAGTAAGAACTAATGCACTTGTGTGACAAGAGACAAGCAAGCGCTAACGCCCTATTATTTCAGGCTTTACTTCTACGATTCAGATAGAGAGAGGCAATGTTTCTGGCTTTAAAAACCTGTTTGTTAAAGTCAAAAACCATAACTTACGTTAACATCAGTCTGGAAGTAACAATCAGATCCGATTTTCAAATGAAACTAAAAACGTCAACGGAATAGGTGGTAGACAGACAGAGAATAAATAAATAAAAGAAAGCACCGATACGGGCGCGCATTAGCACGGGCACGACACGTCAACGACTGCGGTTTGTTTCGTTCGCAAACGAAAGAGTTCCAGCGGAAGACGAAGGCACGTTGGCGGCCGGTCACTCTTTCAAAACACGTACCCCGTACACATACGCAGACACACTGCTGGTACGTATGCGCAAACAACACGCGCTACGCGATATGATGAACGGCTCGAATGCAAGTTATCGCATACAGCGTACACCGACACGGTCTTGATAAGAGACTATTTTCTGGGCGCGAACGAACACTCGCAATGAGCGAGTGAAGTGACACGACACTGGCAGCGGGCAACGTTAACGAAACGACCGTCTTGACTGACTGACAAACAACTCGCGAATAGCGAGCGATTGCGATAGGTTTCGAATGCACCCAAGTGCACACTGCATGAAATGACGACGATATTCGAAACGAAACGCAACGCATGCATATTTGTTTACGTACGACCAAGTGCAGCCAGCGCACACGTACGCAGACACTTTCTTTCGCTACTTAATAAAAGTCACCGCAAATATCTGCGCACACAGGTAGGTATCTACATGCAGTTACTTACGTACCTACTTACTTATAAGGCTGCAACTATTGCAAGAATACGACTTTCATTAATATTTATGACTTTTCAACTACTATTAGATACAAAAAAATTAATACAAATGCAATTTTAAAAAAAAACTGTAGGTACTTGAGACTTTCACGGTGTTCTTGAACTTCTAAATTTTCAAAAATGTCTTGTGTTTGACTTCAATGTGTGAATGTACTATTTACAATAACATTGTTGCTTTTTCTTGTCTAAAAATATTTAATTAAGTAAGCGTTAATTGTTTTGCTGGAGTACTCCAGAAAAAAATTGTAATGAGCGTATATGTGTGCGAGAGCGAGCGGTGCAACGAGCGTATATGTGTGCGATAGCGGCGACGAGATCCGACAGCAGATAAGCGGAGCTCAATGAATGCCGGCGTCGGTCGGCGCTTTGATGATGATAAACAAGGCCATAAATTAAACGAATACAATAAGCACTCCAGTAAAGTCTAGTACGTCATTCTGGAACCTTCTGGATTGTTCCTAATCAGTATAAATACCTGTTGACGTGGCCAGTAAGAGTAATATAAATACCGAACTACGATATACAGTGATATAAATACGCATTTTCCTTGTCATATAAATAAGTTATTGAATTGCTATTAGTGTTTAAGTGTTAAATAAATAGTTGTAAAATAAATAGCCGTTAAATAAATAAGTTCTACTAGAAAAGTCGTTACAAAATTTGAGGAAGATCTCAGAGACATTATTTTTTTTTTCACAAATATAAAATTAAACCAAAAATAGTTTCAACAAATTTATTAGAAGAAGTCTCTGACAAATCTGTTATTATCAAAGAGTAATAAGAAATACTAGTAACAATTGTAAGACACTTCTTTTTTATTTTATTTTATTTTATAAATTGTGAATTATGTTTCATCAAGAATACACCACCAACAGTCTATTAATTTTTTTTTTTACTTTGTGACACCTATTTATGTACCTAATATCTACCAATTTTCTTTTTGGATTAAAAAATTTTTGCCACAGAAAAAAAAAAATGTGACAAACAATAGATATAATAAGTATGACACGTCACATGAGTTGATTAAATTTCGCTGATGACAGTTGCATTTAGATTCTTGGAAATTTGCATATTGTATGGAATGGTTAGATGCATACATAATACCCATGTGTTTTTATGTTAGCATGCAGGTTTTCTCACATATAAATAACAAAAATATCCGTTTAGTTGTAATACCTGACTCAAGGTTTTACGCGAAAGTTCGAAAATGAATGAGATACCAACAATAAGTGGAGATGGAGATGTCTCTATCAGTAACTTGCATTATTATTGAAACTCTGACACATTATGAAAATTTTGTTGCCAAAATCTTGATGCAGTTAAAATTCTACTATTACCTACTGAGTCACAATACTTTTAAAAAGAGAATCGTTTTTTTCCCCCAATCTTTCAATTATTTTATCTTATCAGTAGGTAAGTACCTACCTAATATTTTGTCTAAATTGCCTCTAGTTTTCTATTTATTTACTCTTAGGGATGAATTTTTTTTTTAATTTAAGAGACAAACTTCGAAGTATAACCTAAGTAACTCTGCTTAATAAAAAAAAATCGAAATGTACCTTTCCCATTCTGGATAAATTTTATTTACCCTCTTGGATAGAAAGAAGCTCACCTTCTTGGGATTTATTCGTGTTTCGTCATCTATCAAAATTTTACCTGCAGAGACCTATTTTTTTCGTGATTTGTCACCTCTAAAATTTAACCATTTTAAACCCATGTTCGGGTAAGAATAAATTCGTGTTTCGTCACCCCCGGTTAAAAATCTTTCTTCACACTTCATCCAGACTTTGGATTTTGGCGAAACAAAAAAGTTAAAAATAAAGACTCTGATTGTGAGTGAAAAGTTATCGCAAATAATATAACGATTAAACCTACTGTTGCTTGTGACCTAACCTAATCTACCCTAACCTAACCTGACCTACAAATTAACCTGTTTTTGTTTGTTTTATTCAGATACATAGTTTCCTTAATTATCCAGTAATTATTACTAATTATCAATAGATGTCCAAGAATGTCCAATTATTTATTATTTAATGTATGCGAATGTGTTATTTGATATTATTATTAAATTAGGAACAATTTTAAAAATAATTTTATTTACAAATGTAAATCTTTAGCTCATAGATGCCCTTTCGTTTTCAATTCGTCTCTATGAGCAATGGCAGTAGCAGATGACGAAACACAAATGTCTCTGCAGGTAAAATTTCATTAAGTGACGAAAAAATTTCTTAACTAAACTTCATTGCAACAATTTCGAAATAGGTAGGTACGTCCCTAACAATAAGTGTATTATTTTCTTATCGATTTCGAGCGTATCAGCTATACGTATGTGTATGTATGTATGTATGTCGATCGTTCGCACCCCAGGCCCATCTCCTTGTCAAGTATTTCGGGTTTGTATTTTGGGAGCTCTGGTTGCCATCTAACTTACGTTAGGTATTGATTTTTTCGTTGCTCCTCGTTCGTTCGTCGCCGAGTCCAGGCAGGACCAGGGGTGCGAACCGGAAAGGGAAACAGCCAAAATATTCTCTCGTTGTTGCCAGCGAAATCGCGGTCGTTCCTCTATCGCCACCGTCGTCTCCGACCGCCGTGACACGACCGACTGACGATCAAGACAATATGCTAAAGTTTAGCAGCTAAACCACATTTTACAAACTTAAAAAATTCTAACTAACTAATACTTTTAACGAATTATTATTTATCGAAATCCAAAACTGATTTATTTAAAAAAAAAAAAATTAAAGTGAGATTATTCATAGTTGGGAACTGAAAAATCTACAGGGTGTTCCATTTAAAAAATCACCACCACCACCACCACCACCGAGAAACACGACAGCCACACACACATTAACGAAAAATAAGCCAATAATGGCATAGGAGTCAATATTTTTATTTAATTTTATGCAAAAAAAAAACAAATTAGTGACTCGATTCGCATGGCAGAGGACTTTTGTTAATTTTAATTAGCGGAAAGGCAATTCGCTCGAAAATGTCGCTGAACTGAAATGCAGGAAGTTATTAGGAAACCACAACGAAACTCCGTCTGAGATAAAAATTACTACACAGAGCTTGAGAGACCGTCAGCAGCCTTAAGGCACGTGTATTGTTTGGGATCTCAGATTTTTCTGGCATTTTATTTTTAATGATAATTAGAAATGACTTAAGTACTTCTTACCTATATAGGTACTTAATTGTCCAGTGGGTTCTTCAAAGAAGAAAGAACCCTTAGATGAAACAATTAATTCTAATAAGTTGTTTGACAATAAATAATTATTATCCCTCGTTATATTTTAATAATTTTAATTTTTATTAAATTAGAAATTAGAGTCTCATGTACAAAACTGTCTCTTGCATTTCTATTAATGAATAATTCTGATTGTGTTGTGCGAATTTAAGGGTGATTTACTATTGAATATTGAACTTTCGGTAGTAATTTAGACTATTTTTGAAAACCCAATTAAAGTTGATTTTATTCGTATTCTTGATAAAAACAGGCTAGGTACAATACTCTTATTTTTCGCAAAATCATTTCCGTTGCAATAATATTTATAATTGTTACATAATTTAAATTAAAAAATAAAGAATTATACGATTTTATTATATTTTTTAATTTAAATAATTATGAATATTATTGCAACGAAAATGATTTGGCGAGAAATAGGAAAAAGAAAGAACAAAATTACTTTTAATTGGGTTTCTAAAATAATCTAAATTACTGCTCAAAGTTCTATAATATTCAATATTATATCAGATTTAAATTTAAAATAAAATAAAACAATTTCTTATTCTTTTCAGGTACTTATAGTTCGTCAAAGATATGAGCTGTGTACGCTTATTTCGCTAAATTTTGAAAATATTTATTAACAAGTAAAAATTTCGATTGATGCCATAATGGAAAAATGCAGAATAAGAATTAATTTTGTTGCTAACCAAATGGACGGTTCGTTCGCGACACAACCGAACCGAAACGACCGAAGCAAAACGAAACGAAACCGTACAACAGGGGTGGAATTCCTGGAACCATATAACTGCCAAAATTTAGAATCCGGTTGTCAAACGCAGCCCCCGACCTGAGCGATAGATACCTACCCTCTTACGCCCCTTCGCGACTCGCTTAGCAAGAGTTCGCAGTTCAAGGTCGTCGTCAGCAGTGTGTGCTCGCTCACTCTCCTTTCGCCCCACGTAATAAAAACCAGTATCCAAAAAGTCCCGAACCCCCTTCTTTTTGAATGTCGATAAGTACCTACATAGTGTAGGTACCTACTCAAATGTCCTACATAATGAACGTTAACAAGTCCTGAATAAGTATTATACATACGCGTTGTATTACATATTTTTATTCATCGCATGCCAGAGGAGCTTAAGGGCAGAAATTAGGTTATTCACCACCAAAATACATAGGTATATAAAAAAGAAAAAGAAAAATTTTTTCTTTTCTAATGTGTGCAAACTCAAAATCTAATAATGCAATGCAATACATATACAACGCAGGTGCCCTTCTAATCATTATAACTTGAAAATAAATTAGGTAAGTGAATAAAGTCACCTTGCTATTTAAGGAGTCCCCAAAAAAATTAACGTTCGAAGGGTTAAATAATATGTCTTAATAGGGGTTGCAAGGGTACAAGATTGATCATTTCTGATTTATCTGAAAAATTTGTATTAATATATTAATACTAAATATTAAACTTTCGGTGGTAATTTAGACTATTCTTAAAAACTCAATTAAAAATGATTTTATTCGTATTTTTGATAAAACCAGACTATTCTCTTATTTTTCGCAAAATTATTTCCGTTGTAATAATATTCATAATTGTTACATAATTTAAATTAATAAATAAAGAATTATACAGGTTTATTATATTTTTTAATTTAAATAATTATGAATATTATTGCAACGAAAATGATTTGGCAAGAAAAAGGAAAAAGAAAGAACAAAATCACTTTTAATTGGGTTTATAAAATCGTCTAAATTACTATACTCAAAGTTCTATAGATATTAAATATTATATCAGATTTAAACTAAAAATAATAAAATAGAACAATTTCTTCTTTTTTTATGTTAAAGTTTTTGACTAGGTACGATTTTTAAGTACCTATTCAAATTTCCAGCACTATTCAACAAAAACTTTTATTGAGGGGTTTGGTAATAAATTCTGCTTTTGAATTTCCGAGAGTAGATATCTATTGCCATCAACTTCTCGAAAGACCAACATTCGTCAAAACCTCCCCCATCCCGTAAACATCTAATTTTAGAAAGTAGTTGAAAAATAACAGGGTAGAATGGAGGGTTAGTTTAACTTGTGTCGTATACTCGTATAGCAAGTTTTAGTATCTATTTCGGTTTCTGGAATTATCAGGGTATATTCTCCTATACCAGAGTCCCTAATACGTAAGTTTTCTAGTAGTTTTACAAATTGTAATTGTACTTGTTTTCTATTAAACTTTGTACGATTTTTTGTCAACCAATTATTCGAGTAATAGCACATTTTTGGATATTATTTTATAACATAATGAAAGATAACATCCTATTGCCTCCACCAAAGTTTAATACCTAATTATTAATTAATTAAACAAACGTACTATCAACGAACCATTTCCAAAATATACCTACAAAGTAAATTCTTAAAAAAAAAAAAACGATTATTTTTTTTAAGAATTTTAATACTTATCTAATAATTTCTCGGGATTATCTTAGATACCTACCTATGTATCTAGGTAATACGTTAGATATGTATAATTATAACGCCCTAAACATGTGTAGATATTACAAATGGATGTGTAATTAAGCAATTTTAAATTAGATCGTGTGGATTGAGTGGTCGTCCAGCTAAATACAGGGTTACTAGTTACTACCCGCAAAAAAGCCTCGACATATGGCCAGCGTTTACTTAGGTATTGTTATACCTTTTGTCTCATGATTTTATTTTGGAAGCCAGAAGTTGTCAAAAGGTGCCTTTTTATAATTTTTCAAAAAGGGTTTCTGTAACAAACGAATAAGTATATGAACCCCATACATAAAAAAAAGAATTATGGAATTATTGATGCAGCTATCGATCAAGGCATCCAATAAAGATAGTTTGTTGTTAATGCCAGGATTTTTTCAAAATTAACCCCTAGTGATGTAGAATAGCGTTTTTCAAATCGTACATTAGCCAGCGCCTTGTATTTTTTTACAAACACTAAATAATTAATCAAATCCGCATTATAACGTACCTATGTTAATTTGTTTGTCTCAAAAGATGTTTGCGTAATTTCCTGTCAGTTAAACAAATGTGACTGGAATTATTTTTGACTAAATTCGGCATCATTTATAAATTCCAAATAAGTAGGTAACTTTTTATTTTAATTACGATACTTTACTTAAGTTTGAATTGAGAAAATTTAAACTTATTAATTGATTAATTAATTAATTAATTAATTAGCATCAGATAATATTTTTGATGCCCAGTTGTATAAATTACGAATGATATAATGTATATTTTATAATACGTTCGCCGAATATCGAGTCCGAGCCCGACCGACTCTGGTAAACTAAACTAACTATGTAACTACTAACGAAAGAAAAGAAATCGGGCGCAGCTGCGTCTGTCGGGTGGTTCGGTGGTTCCTAAACACGAATTTTACTACAAACAGCCAGCGGTGGTGGCGTCTGCCTCAACGACTGACTGCATCACAGCAAATGGCAATGGCAATGGCAATGGCATTGGATGGACATTGGCAGCATGTAAGTAGGTACTGAGTTCGCTTGCTTGCTTGCTTGCTTGTTACGCTCCTTCTTTCTTCAAAGACACGAGCCTAGTCACCTGCCGTTTCGGCACGGGTTCTTTACTCATTTCATTTTATAATGTTCGTCTGTTCTGTTCATACCCTGCATACGTACGTACCTACGTACGTGAATCTACACTTTGTTTCGAATTTAATGCAATTCCTGCCTGTTTCGTCACCTAAGACATTTGTTTTTCTTTTTCGTCATTCGTCACCTATAAAACCTAACTGTTTTAAATCCATGTTCAGGTAAGAATAAATTCGTGTTTCGTCACCCCCGGTTAAAAATCTTTCTTCACACTTCATCCATACTTTGGATTTTGGCGAAACAAAAAAGTTAAAAACAAAGACTCTGATTGTGAGTAAAAAGTTATCGCAAATAATATGACGATTAGACCTACTGTTGCTTGTAACCTAACCTAATCTACCCTAACCTAACCTGACCTACAAATTAACCTGTTTTGTTTGTTTTATTCAGATAGGTACATAGTTTCCTTAATAATCCAGTAATTATTACTAATTATCAATAGATGTCCAAGAATGTCCAATTATTTATTATTTAATGTATGCGAATGTGTTATTTGATATTATTATTAAATTAGGAACAATTTTAAAAATAATTTTATTTAAAAATGTAAACCTTTAGCTCATAGATGGCCCTATGGTTCTCAACTCATCTCTATGAGCAATGAGAGTAGTAGGTGACGAAACACAAAAGTCTCTTCAGGTAAAATTTCATAAGGTGACGAGACAAGAACCCTGTACCCTGTCTACCCTAATAAATCGACTGAATTAACTATGAATAAATGTTAATATTTTGATTCTTTTATCTCGAATATCTCATATAAAAGTTTTGAAAAAAAAATCTTTTAATAACAAGTACCATAATATACGAAAGAAACGGTACATTTTCGCTGACGAACCATTAACCAAGAGCGTAGGTACCGTTTGTACTTACGTAGCTCGTTTTTTGGCAACGTGGCGCTCCGTTCGTTCCCCTCCAAATAAAACAACCACTTCGTTAAGTAAAAAAAAGTAATCAGCTCGGTAATAACCCGACAAGGGCACGAACCGTTGAATAATCACTGTGTTTACAACCAAAGGATAAAACTCCGTCAAGCGAGTTAACAGTGTGAGAGAGAGACAGAGACGGACGTAGGTAAGTAGATGCATTCTTCCTAAACGTCATCTATTTAATTAAAAATTACTTACACTACGTACCTACACCTTCAAAAAAAGTTTATCTACAGATGAGATTAAATATTAATTTGAAAACCGCAGTAATAAATAAGATTGGGATACTTTCATAAATTCAGTCTACTGGGTACCTACCATGGGCGTAGGGGGAGCACATTAAAAAAATTAGATTATTTTATTCATCTAAATGTAGATAAGTAACATTTTTATTAGACGTTTGAGATTTTTTTTTCATAAAATTTAATCAATGTACAACATCGTAAAACGTCTTGGGAACGTAGGTAATGGAATAAAATTAATGGACCAATAAAGAAAACAGTGTTTGAAAGAGAGTTAGTTCTTTTTAAAAGTTGACAAAAACCAATAAAAGCCACTTTTACCACAACTATTCGAGAATAAAATGCGGCGCCTTTTTGCCTCCCTTTCGATCGAATACGAACGCAAGTTATCATAGCGGAAAGGTATTTGTACTCTGTGGAATTCAGAACGAACCCGGAGTTGTGTACGACGCTAAAAATGCCGGCACTCACACACCGGCACTGGCACTCAATCAGTTCAAAACAGTTATCAATGAACACCGCCATCAGCAAGGTCTGCGTGCTCCTCAATTACCTACCTACCAAGGTACAGCTCGTGCACTAACAGGTGGCGATTTTTATTAGATATTATTAACGTATTAAACAAGAAACGTATAAAATTTTTAGAAAAAGACGAAGACTAATAAGAAAGTCAGAAAAAAATTTCTTGACAACGGCACAGAACGAATAGTTACTTAATAGTAAATAAAGGAAGGCAACTAGGCAACCAAGAAAGAAACCTCTGGAGCAGCGAACGAACGCTTGAAGCGGTTGCTTACACGGTAAACTTCGGTGTGAAAGAACATGTTAGGAATGTAGTTGGTCAACTACGCAAAAAAAAGCTGGTCTCGGCCGTAGGTATAGAGAACAAGAACATGAGAATTGCCGAGGACCCAGATACCGACACAACGGGCCTGATGGCACATTTTTCTCAAATTTCTCACGGTAGAAAATCTAATAAATCTAAACCGATTAATAATTCCTCATACAATATCAATATTCTTCTTAAAATCGAAAACCTAACCAATAACAAATACAGAGAAGTTTTACTACCCTTTCATAAAATACAAACAATGGAAAATAAGTTTAGGGTAGAAAAGAGCATTCGTGTTTCGTCACTTACTACTGCCATTGCTCATAGAGAGGAACTGCGACCCAAAGGGCATCTATGAGCTAAAGATTTACATTTGTAAATAAAATTATTTTTAAAATTGTTCCTAATTTAATAATAATATCAAATAACACATTCACATACATTAAATAATAAATATGTAATTGGACATTCTTGGACATCTATTGATAATTAGTAATAATTACTGGATAAATAAGGCAACTATGTGTCTGAATAAAACAAACAAAAACAGGTTAATTTGTAGGTTAGGTTAGGTTAGGGTAGGTTAGGTTAGGTAACAAGCAACAGTAGGTCTAATAATTATATTATTTGCGATAACTTTTTACTCACAATCAGAGTCTTTATTTTTAACTTTTTTGTTTCGCCATCAAAATCGTAAGTCTGGATGAAGTGTGAAGAAGGATTTTTAACCGGGGGTGACGAAACACGAATTTATTCTTACCCGAACATGGGTTTAAAATGGTTAAATTTTATAGGTGACGAATCACGAAGGTAAAATTTGATTAGACTACGAAACACGAAGTAACGAAACAACACCCCAAGAGGCAAAAAATATAAATAAACAACAAACCGCCACTGTAAGTATAAGAACTGTTATAAAAAAAAATTATTTCTTCGATTCTATTCAATTAAAAAAAAAAGTCACCGTGACTGTTTAAATTAATAGACCGAATAAAGAAAATGCAGTGAAACCGTGGCGTGAGTTTACGAACGTTATAGAATTGATGAAAGACGACAGACAAGAAAACAGAATTGGTTACGGCAGGGAGCAGGGAGCAGGGACATACCTACGTAAATTTACAATATATTTACGGACGACAAACCGCTTCCTGACGAACATTTCTGTGTTCCCTGTGTTGAGAAAAAGCATAACAAAAAAGGCGAGCGAGAGACTCAGTGAGAAATACGAATTAATTTTAGGCGCAGAGGAACTAAGCTTTCTAGACGTAAACAAGTAATAAAAGCCACATGTATCGGAAATAAACCCAGTGCAGTGGCGAAAACAAACAGAAAAAAAAAATTCTTACGCGCCCAACGTCTGCACGATACACACATCCACACACATAGCCGAATAATGCGAGTGCGTGGGTGAACGTCTAGGTGGCGCCACGCAATGCATATTGAGAAATTGTCTGTTTAAAATAAAGTAACAGAAAAAAGTAACAGAAACAGTCCGTTTTTTTTTTGCCGAAACAGCAAAAGCAGATTTTTTTGTTTGTCTTTGTCGAAACTGTAACCCAATGTTTTTATGTTATCGTACGTTATTTAATTTACACAATTCCTTTAACTTTAAAAAATGTTTTGGTATCTAAGTACTCAAGGTGCCATCCATTGATGGAATTTTAATTAATGAAGAAACAAAAGATTTGAAAGTAAATTTTCTTCCTAATAATTCCAGCTACGTAATTTATTATCTTCCAGATATAAAGTAAAGTTGAAAATATTTTTATAAATAATATTATATCTGCTGTTGTTCAAATCTAGTATGCATATTTGTATCTGAACTCGACTTTGTAACTGATAAAAATAATAAGTAGATAGGTAGATAAAATGACAGTTTAGAAGAGAACTAATATTATCTATTTATTTATCAATATTAAAAATATACATATGTCTATTAGATAGATACCAAAATTTGTTCGATATGTCACTGGAAGAACTGTCAATCAATATTTCCTTTTCCTATCTTTTTCGATAAGCATAATATAGGTATTGAAAGAAGAAGTCGTAAGTAAGTAGTGGAAATCATGAAAAGCAAATATTTGTCATAAAAACGTTTTAAATAAACAAAAAATTATATTTGCAAATTTATTCTAAAAGCGTTTTCAAAAATGTCTTGCATGTGTCTTTAATGTGTTGTGTTTAATTAAATTTAAGATGAGATTAAGGAACGGTTGACGAGGAATTGTTTATATTTATACTATCGTACTACAAGTAGGTTATATGGTGTAAGCGTGGACGTGTTCATTTACACGAACACACACCTACTATCGCATAATCCACGGTTCGTTATCTAATCTAAAAATAACAAATACAACGTGCACCCAATATTAAAATAAATCAACAATACAAGTACTAAAATGATGTCATTATCGCGTTGGTACACATTAACATTAAAGACAAATACATGACATTTTTTTTCAAAAAAAACACAAATTTCCCTGGACTGATTTAATGGACACATGGAAAACCTTGCGAGTTATTGTCTTTGCCATCATCAGAACGATTGGGTACATTTTATACTCGTATGTACTTAGTACAAAGTGAATGTTATCCATTGTTATGCGACCGCGTGTAACATATTTGTCGATGACTCAGACACACAAGATTTCGAGCTAATTGTCAGTTAAGAGAATTTTGTAATCATTCATGGCAGCATGTGAATCTCATTCAAAGGCCGTACACACACATATGTATGTAAATTAATCTCGGTCGATGGAACACACACACACATACACAAACGAGCCAGGATTTCACTGGATCCTTAGCAAAAAAAACTAAATTATAAAAATTAAAATTTAATTAATTCGGGAAAAGTTACAATAATAGGTAGTTAGTAATAAAAATAGTCATGATGAGGAATGTCTGACATACTGGAGGCTACCTAATTATTTGTTTAAATATTTCAGTGGACAAAATCACCCTCTGAACCCCCACGAACCCTTGAAGAGAGTGTCGAACATCTACAATAGTAAGTTCGTCTTTCTTTCTTTCTTTTTTTTTTTATTTTTGATTACGTACCTACCTATAGATTTTTTATTAAGACGATTAGTTTTCTATAAGTACCTACTCATAAGTACTTATATGAATGAAATGGTTATTGCAAATAAAGATCGCTAACAAATTCCGTAATGTAGGCCGTTGATGTTATTCACGATTTATCTTGGTTCGTAATAAAAGCGAGCAGCCTGATAACCAGCCGGCTTCGCAACGACCTTTTTTGGTTCTGTTATAAGTTTACACAAGAATTTTATTGACATTCGTGAGTTGCAGATAACAGTTTCATTCAGCGAGAAAGGAGGCGCCATTCAGTAGATTCGAAACGAGGACACGCTATACAACGGTAAATAGTAAAAAAAAAAAGAAACATTATATCGATGCAGTAATACCTATTTGCATTTATCTATCTATCTATCTATCTGTCCATTTTTATGACAGATGTCTATCGAATTTTTTAAACATTTTTTTTCTATACCTATGTGTAGTTGCAAAATTACCTAGGGGTGGTTTATGGAAAATTTTTAAAAAGAATTGTTATGTTATATTCATACGAAACATGATGGTCTATGTTTTTAAAATATTTTCAAATTTGTAGTACTTACTTCCGGTTATAAGTACGCAGAAAGTTGATAGCCAATTTTGTTATTAGAAAACAATTCTCTACCTCAATCCAAACAAAAAGTGATTTACAGTACTAAAATTTTTACCGGTTGTAGTTAGAGGTTTAAGACTCACGTCCTGCCAAAACAAAGCTTCATAATTTATACAGGGCGTTCACAAAAAAAATCCAAAGTTAAAAAACTTTAAACACAATAATAACTGCTTTTCTTTTTTTAATGGCAACTACCGCATTTTATTTTTTAATTCAATTCCTATTCTATTAGAATATTTTCTAGTTACTGTTTTATTTAAAAAAAATTTTTGAGCAATTTTGGATTTTTAAAGTAAGTACCTAGATAATTTGATTAATTTTGGGAAAATAAAAATGTACATTGGACTATTGACAACTAACGACAATTAAAGCAAAATCGATTAATTTATGTTACAAAGATGTTCCAGAAAAATGAACTTAATCAATATCCTCATTGAATATTTCATTTTTGGTGATTTTTATAGGTAAATAAATTAATCTAAAGAACGATTTTTAGCTTAATTTTGCGTTAGTTGTCAGTTGTCCGTGGCGCACTTTTATAACACCAAAATTCCCGAATAGAAAAAATTTAAAATTACTCAAAAATTTTCAAATACAATAATAAGAACCATCTCAACGTATCGAAAGAAGAGAAAAAAAAAATAAAATATGGAACCTAGGTGTCTTTTATTTGTAGGCATCTATTTGAAGTTTTTAAACTTTGGATTTTTTTATGAACGCCCTGTACAAATTATAAAGCTTGATTTTGGCAGGAAGTTAGTCTTAAACCTCTAACTACAACCGGTAAAAAATTTAGTACCTACTTTACGTCACTTTTTGGGAAACGTATGATTTTTTATTTTTTAGATTGCAGTACCTAGTGATTTTTTTTTAGTTATAAATTAAATTATTTTAAAAACGGTTAATCGTAGGCGTTGGACTCAAATTAATTTTTTGAAATTAGAATGTACCTAAATAACTGCAGATTAGGCAACCCGGCGTACAAGATAGGCAACCGTTTGCGCAACGTTTTATAGCACGACCGAACGAATTTCAGGTTAACTACTGACGTACTGACGCGGTCTCGAATTAAAATACATTCAGAATATTATTTGACGTAAAATTGTGCAATAAGGTGCAATTGTTAGAAAAGAGATTGATTACCTAAGTTCAGGAGGTTCCTCGGTTTCGAACTGTTGTTCGTGGCCCTCTTCAAGCATACCGGTTTCTGGATGGTACTGTTCCATGACGACTTACACAGATAGATAATAGGTAGATAATAAATAAATTAAGCAGCACGTCACACTAACAAATTCCACGGTGTAGGTGTACCTACCAATGCCGTTTAATCATAAACGTACACGCAGGTAGGACACGCACGCACGCACGCACTCACTCACAGCCTTTGGACTCGATATCAAGTCAAGTCAGTCTTTGTTGGTGGTAACGGGTACCTAATAACGGTGGTTGAAGATGATGATGATGATGTTGGTCTTGTCTTGTCTTGTGTGGTTGATGATGTTTTCGGCCGGCTTCAGAAACTAAACGACGGACACGACACGACACGACACGCCACTGTGTTCCAGAAACGGAATTTTCGAAATAAAAATAAAATAAATACTTAATTAGGTAGGTAGGTAATTAAAAAAACACACGTACCGAACTTTGAAACGATTTTAATGCACCGAACTTATACTTAATAAATTGGTAGCTATTATCACAACGAACGAAATACGAAACATGTATGTAGGTAGGTAGGTAGGGTGTAATTAATTAAAAGGTAAGTAGGCGCCTCGCCAGAAGGGTTGAAGGTATCTACCGGTGAACTCGAATCGCCGAAACGGTCACTTTAGAAAGCGAAACCAAAAATTCTTTTTCGGAAAAATGACGTAAATCAACATATCACTCTAAATACCAGCTAAATACGTACTAAAGACTTGAGAAATGCCGACGCCTGCTCAGAAAGTTGACCGCGCACACGGTACGCCCATTTCCCCCCTAGACACCTCCCCTCCAACGGTCGCCGGCCCAGAATTACATCCCCACCGCTCCCTAGCTCCTTCTCATTCTAACTCCCAAATTGTCATAGCTATCTATATAAGACATTTGTCCCCCTTCATAGGGGCATTTACCGTCTGTGATATATCTATGTATATGTATATGTACTTACTTATTCTAAATGAAAACCCAAGGTTTCGATATTATTAAAAAAAAAAATCAATCTTTCATCCAAATATACCCATAGATAGATATAGGTACCTAAATAATTACCTAAGTATATTGAATAAAAAAATTAAATTACTGAATTAGAATTTTGAGTGGTAGCAAAAAATTCTTTAAATCTATCATATCTTTACTTAAGACTTTTTTTCGAATAGATATGAAACTTTTTTTTTAATTTTAATCTACTTATGATATAATTGACTACAGGATCTCATTAGTACCTACTTATCCTAAATCCGGCCCTGAATTAACCTAAGTAACTGAACATTTCTCTAAAAAAAAATTAAATTATCTACTTTTGATGTAAGTAAGTAGGTAAGTAGTTATTCTTACAGCATCAATAATAAAAAAAACTACTAAATATTGTCTAAAACTTTAAATAAGATCAAATTAATCGATTATGTTTGATAAAGACCTGACTAACTTTACAAAACATTTAGAAATTTAATCCTCAGATACGTTTCGAAGCCCAAAATAGTATCATCCTCAGTTAAAAATTAAAGTATAGATACCAATGTTTAGTTCTGTTCCATAAGAACTTTATTTTCTTACAATAGATAAGTAGTACCTATTTGAGTGTGGGCACTCTTAATTTAAATGAATTAAGTAGATGTTTTTTTCTCAGAAAAATTATGATTTATCTATTAAAATTACTTGAAATAGATAAATTAAGGCGTTTTAACGAACTACTGACTGAAGAAATGTCAAAAAATTGAAATATCACATTTCAAGTTCCTGAATAAACAAATTAAAACATTTTTCCTTTTCATAACAAAAAAAATTTGAATTTATTTAAGTCCAGACCTGTCATTTCAGCCACCTAATCCGACACCCTGTATGAGAGACCTTCTCTGCCATAAAAGGGTGTAAATTTGGGTTCAGATGTATCTATAAATACCTATATTATTTCCGTAGCTTTTTCCAGATTTAAAGTCAGAAGTTTTGAAATAAAAATTAAATTTACTATTTTTAAAAAATTCCAAAGAACCTTTCGTCTGATGTTTCTATAGGTATCTATAGTCTTTCTTATAGATACTGATTGACTTCTTAAAAAGACCATCATTAATAAAGTCCAGAATCATTAGGCAAAACGTCTGGGATTTTTTAAAAATAAACTAAGTACATAATACTAAAATTTAGTCAAATCAGGAATCATTTTCCTGAGCCTTAACGTCACGTATTTGCGAATATTTTTAGTTTATTTATTAACGCAGCAGTACCTTAATATAATCTGTGAGAATCATGTCAAAATACGGTACCTTAAGGTAGATAAAGCCAGGTAGACTACCTATACCTACCTACCTATTATCTATGGTGTATCAACCTTTTTCTTATGCAGGACAAGACCTTTTCAAACGAAATGCTATCGACCTTCTTAAAGTGGAACTGTGTTTGTGTCAAATGGAGAATTAGGTAGGTTCTTCGAAAAGCTTTTATAACTCACTTTTTCAAGAAACGAAATTTATTTAAATACTTAATATGTTTAGTTTATTAGATATAAGTAGGTAACAAAATTATTAAATTATTGCACCTCATAATCAATTTCTACCAAAGATTACCTACTAATTATATAAATTATATCTAGGTAACTTAAAATTAAATTCAGCGTAAGATTTTTTATAATTCGTTTCTTTAATTTCGTTAATCTAATATAAGTACCTACATACATAGTTATATAAGTAGGTAATAGGTACATAAATGTCGCAGCGACCATCATAAAGCACTGATGGGACAAAGGACCCGAAGTCCCTTAATTTCCGTTTAGTGCACCCGTGACCTCATTTTTGAGATCTTTTAAGAATCGGATGCCTGATGGGCGAATTACCTATGTAACGTCGTCACACAAACAAGTACGCACAAGAGACTAATAAGTACCTACGCGTCTATAGGTACCTACATTAAAAATTACAACCCTAAAAGTACATAGGTACCTACTAATAAGGGTTGGCAAATTTCAGAGAACAGAGACCCACGAACCTGATGAGGATAACATAATACATACAAAACTTATTTATAATTAAGATTATTCCTGGTGTTTGTTAAAAGCTTACATTTAGTACTTAGATAAGTAGGTAGGTAGGTATATAGGAATGTTTATTAGGGATCGAAATTCCTTCAGCGAGTAAACTTCCTATTAGATTATTTATTATTATTATTATGTATATTTACTTGTTGCATTCTTGTTTACAACGATCAAAAGCGTAACAAGATTAAAGAAATAATAAACAATTGTCAAATAACGTAAATATTTAACTTAAAATCGGCAGCTACATGACAAATACTTATTTATAAGAACACACTTGTACAAAATGTACTTCTACTTAGTTAGTTGACCATTGACAAAATAATAAATGCAAATTCAATTATTCGACTTTCTAATACATATCTACTGAATAGGTACCTATTAACATGGCTGGACTATTGATTTTTTGGGCTTTGGACCGTAATACTAAATAGGGGGCCCTACTATAAGTACCTCCCCCTCTGGTTACTTAGTTGCGATGTCTTAGAATAATTCAAATATTTTTTTTGACGTTTTGGTTTCTATACTTAATTTAAAAGGAAAAGAACTTGGAGCCCATACCTAAATCTGAGGCTTTTCTTCTAAATTATTTTAATAAAATCTATTTTAGATTTTTTCCCTTATAAGTACCTTTGTAATGTAGGTATTTATTATTATCTATCCAAATTAATTAATTTATAATTACATATTTCTAATATTCGGTTTAATTTCAAAATATACCCAAGTCGGCAGGTAAGTAAGTAGGTATATGGCAGCCTCATAAGACGATTCTTTTCAACGCATTCAAGGTACCTATATACCTACCTATTAGGTACCTATATGTACTCATACCTTTATTATTTACTCATATTATTATTATTTTTTTTTAAGTAGCTCCAACTGTCGAATATGAAATTCGAAACGCCCGTACAACATTTCAAAGGACTGTCGTCAGAGTTTATTTAAACAACTCAACACTATATTAACGTTTAGACATTCAAATTGTTGAAATTCAATACCGGCAATTTATAAGACGTTCTGCAGGTACGAATGGGATTGATTAATATAAGTATCTACGTACTTATACCTATAAGCGAAATAAAATATTTCAATCCTAATAGATGCCTATGTTTGTATTTTTTGCAAATTAATTCATTAATTAACAACTTTAAGTATAAATGAAAATAAGTTTATTAGGTATAGGTAGTCTTCGGTTTTTATCTGTTTTTGATTTTATTCTGATACAAAATGCCATCAGTGTTTTGTTATTAAATAATAAAAATTGTACCTATAGGACAATAAAGTATTTTCACAGATGTAAATCATCTTTTTGGAGACTTTTTCAAAAATCATTCATGTTTTCCATACTTATTACCTAGTCGTTGATTTCAGTGCCTAATTTTTTCTTTTCTAATACATGCCCTTACTTGATAAGGTTGAATGAAAAGTAGGTATGTACCTAAGTGTAGATGTAATTTAGATTGTAATCATGTGAAAATTAGGGCTGGTTCGCGTGGTTAATTTTAATAATTTTCAGAAATGTGTGTGTGAAATAGTTTTGTTACCTTAACTTACCATGTATTATACCAAGTAAAATTATAGATAAAATCAAAAGACGATTTGCAGAAAAGTTTCCTGTACCCAAAAGTTTCAAACGAAAGCTCAAACTTTTAGAAAAGAATTTAAGAATTTTCCACGTTTTACTCGTTAGGTACTTCTGTGTCAGTTCAAATGACAATAGGTACCTATACCTGCGTCAAAATAAGGCCAATTTGTTAAGTTATTACCGAAAGTTCCATATTCATAGGTAAATCACCCTTAAATTCCCAGAACACCAACCAGAATTATTCATTAATAGGTACAAAGTCTTGGGATAAAGTGTTATGATGGAAATCGGAAACGATCATTTTGTACACTTATTCCTGTTTCATCCTGTTTATCCTTTTAAGGAAGAACGATACATGTACATAAGTACAATAAACAAATTTATTATTAGGTACGTTGTGCATTAGGGAAACAGCAGGTAAACTTTCCCACCTAACCCCTTTTAATATTTTGTATCTACTTATACCTATGTAGATAAAGTAAGGGTTTCATAATGCAATTACGGATAAGAAAATGGTGCCTCAAGGTAACGGCAGCAGAGGGACGAAAAAAGGAAAAAAAAAACCAAAAAAGTAAAGGGTTAGGTTAGGTTAGGTTAGGTTAGTTTCGCTAGGTAGTCGATTCGAGCAAAATAGCTTTATTATTTGTAAAATAAATTACATATGTAGACTGTACACATCACAAAACTGTCACAGTGTCCTGAATATGCACCATTACGATGAAACACCATTTCTAACGAGCAGCTGCGCCAGCGCGCCTGCAAGAATTTTTCAAATTAAGTACTTAGGTATCTATGATTTTTTTTTTCTACAAAACAGACACTATTTTGGTACGTAGGTAGGTACCTAATCAAATAAGTTATAAGAAAACTACAAACGACTTCAAATGCCTATTAAAAATTTTAGATAGCAAGCAAAAAAAGAAAGTACAATCGCACATAAAAAAAAAAAACAAATACTAATTAAGGGCGCGACAAAAAAAAAACTACTATGGTGCTATGGGTTGCTACAAGGAAGAAATGTTACAAATACTCAAAACTAGGCTTGAAGAAGATACCACCGAAAATTTGGCGTTGGGGGTTTTTAAGTTTTATTCAACTAAATTAAAAAAAAATCTCGATTTTCATGTAACTAAATCAGTAAGGACGATAGGGCAACACGATAAGATAACGCACAGTCGTCGAATATATACCTATTTTTAAAAAAAAAAAAAAATAACGAGGACAAGAAAGATTACACGGCATCGAAGAAGCAAAGGAAGGCAGCAGGCAGGCAATAGAGAGACAGCGCGCAGGGAGCACCTGCAGCGGCGGGCGAGCAGGGGCTCGAGCCGTGCTTCTGCTGGGGTTGTCGGTTGTTGTTAGGCAAACTCGTACCGGAAGTCACGCTGTTTAGAAAAAGACCCTCGCCTTGTGCCACACAGCCCAAATTCATGTTTGCCACGGCCCTAATTCTCCGTAACGAATTTAGAAACGAACCGACAACATCGGATCCGATCAGAAGACACAACCAAACCAACTGCATCAAGACAACAAACAGGACAGAGTGCTCGAGCTTTAAAACTTAGGACTAAGGAACACAAAATTTGCGAACATTATTCGTAAAGTACCTAGTCGTTCGTCGCAACGGACGCCTCTTTCTTCTTTTGCGGTGTTGTAGGATAAACGACCGGGTGCCGGGTGACTGCGACGCGCTGGGACGTCCGTCCGTCCGCACGAATGGCGCGTCGCGGCGCGTCCGACAAGCCTTTTCGAAATCGTATTATTTTTAAAACACAACGAGCGGAACGGAGCAAAGGTGGTGGTGGTGGTGGTGGTGGCGTTGAACTCGGGAGATTAAACTACCACAACCGTCGTCACCCATGTGTACGGCGACGGCGACGACGACGACGGTGGGGTAAGGAAGGACCGCCGCGTGTGTTGAGTCGTCACGAGGCCCGAAAGGAGCCACTCTCCGAAATCGATGAAATAACTAACTGTATAGTTGGGAACAATGGGCAGGTAGCAAACGCCAGTCGTGTTAAGTAAGGTAAGGAATGAGACCAGTTCCGGACGCCCACAGCCCACAGCTCGCCTGCTTATACCCGAATTCCAAAAATTACTTTCGCAATGTTGCCACTATCCAATTTTTTAAACTATGCAGGTATAGGTACATAAGTATAAGGAACATTAAAAAGAAATGAGGCTATCAATGGACAGCTAATGAGGTCATATAGTGGTCACGTACCTATACCTATGGTGGTGGACGTACAGGTACCTACCAACTGAGCCAAGACAATAAAATAAAAATTGTGGATCATCTCCAACTGAGACAACCCAAATGGGCATAGGTACGTACACCAACTGAGGTGACTTCTCTATGATTTCCGTGTACCTGAGGACACGTTAAAACTCACTGATATTTTATGGTCACCTCATGACGTTATTAGTACCTACCCCTTCCTTGGTAATAATATTGGGCGTATGCCTATTGTGCTTTGAGGAGGATTACCGTTCTTTCTGCAGCTCTAAAATTAGAACCTTTTTCCATTTATTTCTATGATTCTCCCAATATCTCATACTCTCAAACTGCTGTTTTTCATCAATGTGTATCTATGTGTACGAACGTGATAATGGCACCATTAGTATCTAGTTGTGTTGTTGATTTTTTTAAATATTGGGTGCTGTTGTATTTGTTGTTTTTAGATTAGATAACGGACCGTAGGTTATGCGGTAGTAGGTGTAGGTTCGTGTAAATGCACACGTCCACGCCTACACCGTATAACCTACTCGTAGTACACTAGTATAAATATAAACTATTCGTCGTCAAGTACATGGTCGCAAGATTAATTAAACACAACATTATACAAGTACTAATGATGTCGTTATCGTGTTGGTAAACATACACATTGAAGACAAATACAAGAAATTTTTGAAAATTTAGAAGCTCAAAAACAGCATTTTTGTTTCTGAAAATCTTTCGGAAGCCATGACGAAAAAGAACATTTTTTATTCCTGAATGATCTGATCCTCGAACTATTGGGAAAACAAATAACTAAATCTTTGACACTTTATCTAAGTTTGATGCACCTATATATAGGTCAGGTAACGTTTTACTTTTTATACTACTTATAATTATATTATAAGGTAACGTAAAAATTATGTTCTCAGTTTTTTTTTTTGTGAGCTTTATTACTTACTTTTTATTATTTTACGTAGGTACGTACAATTTATTGCTAGGCAGTAGATACCAACACATACCTACCTATGTTGCGATAGCATTGCAAACTAGGTAGGTAGGTAGGAATAAAGGTTTTTCGCGCACGGCAAAGACACAAAAACAAGTTGAAAGAGGTCCAGATAGGGTTAGTCACTCAAATCCCGCCAAAACCTCAAGGTCAAGCTTGCCAATCGCGGGTATTTTATGTATAGTACGCGTACGAGTCTGCTGCTTCGCGATTTATAATTTGGAGCGGAGGATCATCAGCCAGTAACGTAGGTATTACTGTAGGTACCTATGTATAAATTAGGCAGATAAATGCGAATGTGAACTCAAAAGCCGCTGCTACAATGGTCATTACCATCATCACGGACGGATGTTTTTTTATCCACGACCATTAGGTATATAGATAGGGGTTGATTATGTACCTATTTTGTTATATTTTCTGACGCACCTACCTACCTATCATTTTAACATTTGTAAAACATTTCACCCTTTTACTAACAGTCGATTTAAATCGTCCAATAATTTAGTAAAATCGACGAGCGAAAAAGAATTTAACGTGACACAAAAGGACTTAAAAGATAATTACTATGCCAAAAACAGACGCAAAATTAATTAAACTGAAAGTTCAATGCCAAAGAAAGCTTACCACTAAATTAATTATCTAATTAATAACAGCTATTATTTTTAAGAAACGTTAAAAAGAAATTTCTGGTGGCTACCAATGTCCTATCAAATTTTACTACACAATTTTTTTTATTTAATTCTGTAAACTACTTATAACTAAATTTAATGTCGTTCCATGGTACAATGTTGTGGTTTCAAATCAATTTTTGCAATTTAATTTCGTTTAAGAATGTGCAATTGGCGCTAATTTTTACAGACGTGTCTCTCTCTGCGGATTTCATTATTTGTTTTCCTGAAAATTGTCGTAGATCAATAAATATGTAAGTATATACCCGTATAGAAGACACCCTAAAATTCGGCAAAACTTAATTTCTTACCCTCTGCTAGGTTTAAAGGCTATAAAGGAAGTTAAATGAGAAAGAGTGAGATAACTTTGACACGCAAGAGAGAGAGGGCAGTATACGGAACTACATGTAAAAAGTGAGATAGAAAATCGGCCCCGATATTTTGAAGTAGCAGAAATATTGCTTCTAAGGGCGTCACCAAAGCCGTAACTTTATTAATATGTAATTCAAAAATCTATTTTTTACACCAAATGAAAGGTTATTATTATCGATATTCATTACCTATAAGTGATAAACCAAAAATATGCAGTAATTAGCGAGATACATATTTGCATCTAAAGATTCTCTGATGACGTTACACAATATTTCTCCTGTAAGTATATAATACTGTTAGACTCGGCGAACGAGCTTATAAGTGGGCGCGATATAGTACCTATCTATTGTCAAAAGCTTGATTTTCAAGTCTATTGGTTAAAATATAAAGAAACGCGTTTCGACTCCTAAAGTGTCATTATCCTCTGTTAGAGTTTTATTAAAGTATACGTACGCACAATACGCACTATTTCACGCATGTATCTACATTAATTCATTCGTTTAGCCTCCAAAGCTGACGAGGCAACGGACCGACACGAGGAAGAGTTCGTTGTCTTGTTTGTTTTAAGTTTTGTCACTCGTATTTTTGGAAATTCATTGTTACACATTTCGACAGAGCACACAACTATCACGCACGTGTATTGTACACGTTACGTCAACTTCCGCCTATTCAGTGTAAGCCAAACGATAAGAACAGACGGAGAAATGCATCGAAAAGGAACATAATAATATTGACTTTCGTGTCGTCTCGAAGAAGACCCAGAAATACAGGGTGGTCTTTGAGTAACAGTAAATTCAGAGGCTGTGAAATGTCGAAAGAATCGCCTAATTGTCCAAATGTAATTATTAAATTTCTGATATTACTTTCTATAAAAATGATCAATTGAAATTAAATAAACACCTACTTAACTATGTATTTTGTGGTAAGCAGAGGGTGGTTTTGAAAATTAAAAACCTTTACATTTCCTGATGGATTTGTCTACCCGAAATCATAACCGTATTCCCTAAAGGGCTGTCTGGATAATGTCCAAACCAAAAACAAAAAAAAATAGGAGAGAGTATCTGAAGTATGCACGAGACTGGAGAGATATTCGTGAACATGAGTTCCACCCTTCAAACTGCGAATAGACATCAAGGATTCGAGGGAAAATTGCAAAAAGAGAAAAAATGCGCAAGGAAAGGGAGGAATTTGGAATATCTAGGTATATAAAAACAAAAAGGATCTGGCCAGCCTTCCTCTGGGCCAAATTACTCATCTCCAACAGTAATCGAGATCCTGATTACAAATAAACCAGTACGGTTAACGAAAGTATGCCCATTTCGAGCAGAATTAAAAGAAAATGGAATTTTCACTAGTGCCAGTGGAAAGAGCTGATGTACAAAATTTTTTTAATTTCGAAATTTCGCGATAACTTGAAACAAAACTCAATTAATGAGCGAATAAGAAGTTCGAGCCCAAACCGGCGAGTCAGATTAATTTTATAAATGCAACCCTTACCAGTGACGTACGACTTTTAATAATTAGACAACGATCTACTAAGTACGTTTATTATAGTTAGAAATTACAACGATTGTCATAGTTTAAATATTGTTATCGTTTTCGCAAAGTAGTGAACTGTAAATTATGGTACCTACTTAATTACGACTAAGTACATTATGAAAAATGCCTACCTAATTGATTGATTAATTAATTATGCTTATTTTATTGGTAACGATGATTCCCTGATGATAATTACTACTTATTTGTTTCAAGAATTCTCATTAGTCTCGTACCATTAGATAATTTAATAAATATTGAATTCCTAACCGAGGCGAATAAATAATAAGTTTTTTTGCAAAATTTGTTCTTGTTTTCGAATTAAAAACTACTTCACGCAGATGTGTTTCTTGTGAAAATTTGGAACACCACAGGCCTGATAATCTCTATTATTATTAGTCCACGTACTCGCGAGGGTTGGAGGATTTGTAAACCTTTAAGGCCACAATAAATAACTAGGTAAGTATGTCTTAATAGTTGCATTTATAAGATTGATCTCACTGTCCGGTTTGGGTTCAAATTCTTCTCTCTATTGCATCATAAAATGACGGATTTTACGATTTAATTTTACCATCAGTTATTCAAGATAAAAGTTCTCATCCCTTTAAACACAAATAAGCTCATACCTACATACGTGCGTTACGTATACATAAACGTGATACCTATGCAAGCTTTGCAAATACATACATAATAATTGTAAGCAAGTACATTATGTACTTATAGCTTCTATATAAAAGCGAAGAAATTCTATTATACATATATAGGTACAGATAATATTGAAAATTACTTACATCCATCCATTGCCGATCTGTTCGACTGGCACGACCGGAAGCACTGAAGTAGATCCCCTGCAACAAATATTTTCTTATGTGCTGTATGTATCTACCTAACATGTAGTATTTAGTTAATATATGCATATCAGTTAGTATACATTTACACATATACATAAGTAAAGATACATGGGGTTGTATATACGACATTTAAACATAGGTATGTGCATATATAAATACATGTATACTGAGTAAAGAATAAACGAATGAACCGAATCATCAGCTCATTGAATTGAATTATCATAAAGTCTTAAGGGCCAGAGTCGCCTGTTTCTGATACACAATTGTGTACATATGCATACGCACATCTCTTATTTGGATTTCAAAGGGATTAAAGCGAGAAAGAATGTATGTTGGTTAGTGTCATGTAGGAGTTTCACTATTAAAAAAGATGAACAAACCACTGAATGATTTCTTATTTTTCTTTTTTTTTTTAAATGGACACCCTATGTGTATTATAACCCTGAATAAAGGCCACTTCTGAGTTTTGTCACTTCGTATTTTGTCAGATAATAAAAATTTACCTGCGAAGACCTCTTTTTTTAAACCCATGTTCAGGGTAAGAATAAATTCGTGTTTCGTCACCCCCGATTAAAAATCTTTTTTCACACTTCATCCACACTTTGGATTTTGGCGAAACAAAAAAGTTAAAAATAAAGACTCTGATTGTGAGTAAAAAGTTATCGCAAATAATATGACGATTAGACCTACTGTTGCTTGTAACCTAACCTAATCTACCCTAACCTAACCTGACCTACAAATTAACCCCTTTTTTGTTTGTTTTATTCAGACACATAGTTTCCTTAATTATTCAGTAATTATTACTAATTATCAATAGATGTCCAAGAATGTCCAATTATTTATTATTTAATGTATGCGAATGTGTTATTTGATATTGCCATTTAATTAGGAACAATTTTAAAAATAATTTTATTCACAAATGTAAAGCTTCAGCTCTATGAGCAATGGCAGTAGTAAGTGACGAAACACAAAAAGGGTCTCTGTAGGTAAAATTTCATTAGATGACGAAACACGAAGTGACAAAGGAAAAATACTACAAAAATAACAAAATAACAAAGTATTGTTCATGGGTAAGTATAGGTAGGTATCTATGGGTAAAATGTGTGATATTTTCGTATGACAGCCAGCTGGTGCCTTAGAATAGGCGAGACACAGACAAAACTGTAGCAACATGTTGGCGATAGGCGCATAATGTCGGACGACACCTGCCCTTTTTTCAAATTTATTGCCTTCCCTACGGTCATTATCAGTTATAAATAACTATTAGACAGTACTAACATCGGCTGCTCATAATCAACAAATAAAAATAAATAAAAAAATTGGACCAGACAACGTGCTAATCAATTAATTTAAAATCTAAAGACGTTTCGACACCCAAAATATTCACCATCGGTTATTAGAGACTGATAAACGAAATTATGTGTAGGTACCTACTTATACAAAGTTGATGTTGTATAACTTCTTTCTGCCCTTTTTTTGTGGGGATTTATGTTTCAACGGTTGTTTGCCCCTTTTCATAAGAAACGACCGAAAAATCCAACTATGCATTAGAAACGTGCCCTCCTCATCTACGACGATCCGAGGCAACCGCCCGTGGACGTCCACGGTGGTGCCCCGATGCCGAACTCGTCAAGCTCTTCTCTTCTCGGAACCGATTTCAAAAGCTGCTAGGGCGAACATGTGCCGGATGGCATTGACCATGGGACCAGTGCATTTTAATAGATGCCAAAGAATCCGGCGTCCGGCGAAGAACAAAAAGGGAAAAGAGAACAGATTAGGGGTACGAATGGTCGAATGGGTGGTTCTGGTAGGGAAGAAGAGGCCACTCGAGATGGTACGTAAATACGTAATTTTTTTTTTCTGTCAGAAAAGCTTTGGAAACAATAACGAACGCTTAATAGGCAAATTCGTGTTAGATCCTAATGCAGTGTAATTTAAACGTGACTGCATTTTGTGGGCTTTATCTTTATCAAGGGTGGTTTAAATAAGACCTTTAACACAATGAGTACTTATTATACGAATTGTAACAGAAAAGAAGAAGAAATTGTTGTATTTTATTTTGAATTTAAATGTGATATAATATTGAATATCTATAGAACTTTTAGCAGTAATTTAGACGATTTTAGAAACCCAATTAAAAGTGATTTTGTTCTTTCTTTTTCCTATTTCTCGCCAAATCATTTTGGTTGCAATAATATTCATAATTATTTAAATTAAAAAATATAATAAAATCGTATAATTTTGTATTTTTTAATTTAAATTATGTAACAATTATGAATATTATTGCAACGGAAATGATTTTGGGAAAAATTTGAGAATAGTCTGCTTTTATCAAGAATTAATTGGGTTTTTAAAAATAGTCTACATTACCACCGAAAGTTATTCATTAGTAGGTAAATCACCCTTAAATTCCCAGAACACAATCAGAATTATTAATTAATACAAATTCTTAGGAAAAACTGTGATGATGGAAATCAGAAATGTGAAAAATCTTTTGGAAAATTATTATTAATATCTATTATTTATTCCTACATTAATTTTCGTATTTTGAAATCGGACCAATAATAAAATCAATTCTGATTAGGGATTAAAGGCGATGTATTTTGTCTTTCGTTTGGCAGCTAATTGGGAATCGGAGAGAACCGCCAAACGCACTTTAGGCGCGGACAAACGAGAAATAGAGAGAAAAAAAATGAGCAAAAAACGAGATCGTAACTAAGCAGCATGTCAAATTAAGAATTAATAAAGGCCCATTCAGCAATAAAACCTGTTTAAATAGCTGCCCAAAGCGAGATCCTATACCATACGTACATACGTACATACATATGTAGATACCTATGGTTCCTTCTCTAAGAACAAAAACAATGATGCCCACATGATTATCACCTATGCTGGCTGGCTCTGGTACGGTGATGCTGCGATTTTTCTGATGGCAAGAGAAAAACAAAAACACCTATAGGCCCTAACACGGGGAGCATCGGGGAGATCCTCTTTTCAGATAATTCATTATAGGTACTCGTATTACTGATGAGTCCAAGAACAATGACGAAAATAAATAAACAATAACATCGTCGCGTCGACACACCCATCAGGGGCACGCCGGCTAATAATTATTAAAATAAAAAAAGAAAAAAAACACCACCATAAATAGAGACACAAATGCACTGACGAGAACCGAGTAGGTAATAAGTTCGAAATCACGATAAATAATTAAAACGAGTCACTCACCTTCTCTTTCCTGAAGCTACTGAAGGTTCGACCACCAAAGGACACCCGTTGAAGTTAAATCCTGAAAATAAAGTAGAACAGTGTTACTCAAATTGCACGCTAACGTCCTCTCGTGGGGATGATAGCCTTTATCACACAAAAGGGTGCCACAAAAATCACAGAGATAATGTAAGTTTTAATGTTGTTTTTCTTTACGTTTAAACGTTTTTTTCTTTCGTAAAAAAAAGTCATTAAGATGATGCAAAAAGGTGCTGGTATACATTTCATTTTTTTGCAATAAAAAAAGCTGTACCTAAACGTATGTAAATTATTTTTAGAAAGAGTATCTTGTCGTATGTGTTCGTAAGTTCCCATAATAATGAAATTGTTCAATGAAGAAGACACCGACTAAGACTAAATATAAAATTTTTGTCTATTAGACAACCGCGATGGCTGTAAGTTTCTATGGTATGCCGCGGGTGCACGACGACTCTTAAAAATAAAACCATTATCTTGAACTTTGAAAAACATCATGCACGTGTTAGTACTTCCTGTCTGTTAAAAACACAGATGTGCCAGCAACAACACGACAAAAAACGCGGTGACAAACATGTAAAAGAAATTCAATCGCTCGAAAAGAAACAATAAGTAGGTACATGCCTATCGTACTCTGCCATCATTATAAATTATCAAAATAAATTAATTTTTAATTTTAATATCTCTGGGTACAAATAGAAAATAACAACAATTTCGTAAAGTCTATAAGCGTTCGTTGCTCTTTTTAATCTAAAAACGAGATGAAGATAATAATGAACTCAATTAAATTATGAAAATCAACTTATTTATGTAGTTGACCTTTATCTATAGTTTTCGTTAGAAAAAAATATTATTTATTCTTATTCAACGGATTATTTGTAAAAATAATTTTACTGACTGATTAATATATCAAACTGATGTTGGTTCTAAAGACTTAAAAGTTTGGATAGAAAAAGTGGTGTATTTTTGTTTCGCCACTTCCCATAGAGAGGAATTGAGAACCAAAGGGCATCTATGAGCTAAAACTTTACATTTGTGAATAAAATTATTTATAATAAATAATTGGACATTCTTGGACATCTATTGATAATTAGTAATAATTATTGGATAATTAAGGAAACTATGTACCTATCTGAATAAAACAAACAAAAAAGGGGTTAATTTGTAGGTCAGGTTAGGTTAGGGTAGATTAGGTTAGGTTACAAGCAACAGTAGGTTTAATCGTTATATTCTTTGCGATAACTTTTTACTCACAATCAGAGTGATTATTTTTAACTTTTTTGTTTCGCCAAAATCCTAAGTCTGGATGAAGTATGAAAAAAGATTTTTAACCGGAGGTGACGAAACAGGAATTTATTCTTACCCTGAATATGGGTTTAAAATGGTTAAATTTTATAGGTGACGAGTCACGAAAAAAAAAAGGTCACTACAGGTAAAATGTCATTAGGTGACCAAACACTAAGTGACGAAATAACAATAATATACAAATTACCACAAAATATAAGGGTGGATCCAGGATTTTGAATAGAGTTTTAGCCTTAATTGAAAAATTCTTAATATATTTTCGATATGTACCTAAGTACCTACTAGAAAACTATCTGCAAAAATGAACCCATTCTAAGACGCCAATTTTGGCCCCCTTCATCCATCAAACCCAAACAAAAACTGTAGCATTCTTAATTAATTAGTCAATTGATTGAGTTAATTTAGAAGTAAAGTCTCACCCACCATTGAGCTTGTCAATAGCTTTATCAGCGGAAGATTGGTCGGGACAATCAACGAAAGCATAACCTCCGCGCTTCACCAAGACATTCGTACAGGACAAACTGTGCTCCAAGAACAGCTGTTTCAGAGCACTTTCGGACGTTTCGGTAGGCAAATTTCCAATGTAAAGTTTACTCATTGTAATAGGCAAAATCTTCGCTTCTGGAGTATTCATAGGCACCTTCTTAATTCATTAATCAATAAAAACTTTGCAACTTGCAATAAAGATGAAGTTTAAATAATTGTTTACAACAAACTTTATATGTCATGCGCACTTCCTTACGATTAGACAGCATCGGAAGTTTGCACTAAAAACAATTATCGCCATTGCCATTGGATAAGCCGAAATCACGTGACCAACTACGGTTGCTGCGATTATTAACTAGATATTTTGCAAATTAATTATTCCATTTCTACATACACATAACTTAATTACTACAAAACGCTTACTTGTTAAACGTATTTTGAAATAGAGCCGAACAGATTATCGTCAATTACCAATTAATTTGATACAGTTTTACTCATTATATATCGAAAGAGAAAAGAATGTTTAGATTTGGTACGACTGCTTGAAAACGAGATAATAAAGCACTCGGTATCAACGGCGCCGTGGCTTAGTTGGTTAAAGCGCCTGTCTAGTAAACAGGAGATCGAGGGTTCGAATCCCTCCGGGGCCTTCTTTTTTTTTTTAGTTTTTTTTTTTTTAAATTTGCTACACAAAATCAAAAATGCTAAAAAAGGAAAAAAATCTATATTAAGCCAAATCTTATCAATTTTTTTTTATTAAAATATTTATTTTATTCTGTAAGCCATAACTAGATTTTTTTTCGATCGCAAATAGGACTTAGTACAATGCTGTGATTTCAATTATTTTTTTGGAACGGAAATATCATTTGAGAATGTGCAATTGGCGCTAATTTTTACAGAAGTGTCTCTTTTGTGCGGATTTCATTAATTTTTCTTCTTGAAAATTGTCGTAGATCAATAAATGTGTATATACCCGTATAGAAGACACCCTAAAATTCGGCAAAACTTAATTTCTTACCCTCTGCTAGGTTTAAAGGCTATAAAGGAAGTTAAATGAGAAAGAGTGAGATAACTTTGACACGCAAGAGAGAGAGAGAGGGCAGTATACGGAACTACATGTAAAAAGTGAGATAGAAAATCGGCCCCGATATTTTGAAGTAGCAGAAATATTGCTTCTAAGGGCGTCACCAAAGCCGTAACTTTATTAATCTGTAATTCAAAAATCTATTTTTTACACCAAATGAAAGGTTATTATCATCGATATTCATTACCTATAAGAGATAAACCAAAAATATGCAGTAATTAGCGAGATACATATTTGCATCTAAAGATTCTCTGATGATGTTACACAATATTTCTCCTGGACTTATATAATACTGTTAGACTCGGCGAACGAGCCTATAAGAGAGCGCGATGTACTTAAGTAGAGATAAAGAAAGAGAACGAATATGGTGATTTTGGTAGCAGTTTTCGACCATTGGGCAAAATCGGTGTATAATTCTAACTATGGGGTACCTAGGTAGATTCAGCTCATCAAAGGAAGGTAATGTATCTACATTATAAGACTAACTGTAGCATTTAAAAGACTATTTATCAAACGTCTTGAGTCGAATTTAGGGCGTGTGTGCAAACCAGTTCTGCAAATCTGGGGTGAGCAACTGCTAAATGTAATAACCACCGTATAACTAACTGGATACTTTATTATCTGTACTTACTTCTCACGACTCACGACCCTCCCCAATAAATAAGAAGAAAAAAAAATGAAATCTTTGAGATATTACCGACTATTGTTATTTAGATACAATATTTTTTTGTGGGTTTTGCTGCAAACAAGGAAACGGATACGCGCTGCAACTTTAGTTTTTTTTTTTTTTTATAAAATTATTGCGAATAATCTTTTTGAAAATCTGTTCGTCTTCACAAAACTGTAAGTAAAAAAAAAAGCCGTGCAGGAATTACATGATGACCGTTTACATATTTTCAAATTAGTTTTAATTATCTATTATAAAAGCTGATTGATGCAACATAATGCAATTTTTCTAAATTTTTTAACGTTTTTATTTGTTCGTTTTTAAGTTTTTTTTTACGTTCTTTAACACCATCACCAGCGTCGTTGTTAAACACAATAGGTGTGTGTTTGTTTGTGTAGAAGAAAAATGCGTTAACTTACGTATTCGTTTATGGTCAATAAGATCATGTAATATGCAGTTTTTGTTAACATGTTTGTGGAGGGTCAGCGACGACCCGCTTTATTTGAAGTTCATCGAGGTCAAATATGCGGAACCGGAACTGAACGAACAAAAGAAATAGCCGAAAATGAGAACAAGTTTCGAAATTTCGTTGCTTAATCTTCTCTTGAAAAATGACTCTTAAATAGTCTCTTCGGACTGAGTTCGCCCAGTTGAATAGCACTCTGTGTAACGGAAGTGTTAAGCCATAACCGCCATTCGAATTGATTACTTACGAGTACTTAACACTTGTGTGCCCAGAATATCAATAAGTCTGATATCTATGGTGATGGACAATTAACACCCTTATTTAAATTGGCAATAAAGTCAAGCAGTAATTTTCCAACAAGAAGTCAAGTCGAGAATCTTTTTGTCAAGTCAAATCTTATTCTCAAAGCACAAGAAATTCTACGTCTCCTTAAATATACATGACCAAGTCAGAAACAGAAGACGTAGAACAAGAAGAGGCATTTAGTAACAGTTAAGAAATAATTAAAAAAAAAATCTGCATACACGTACAGCATAATACGCAAATGTATACTACGTTGTTTAAGAAGTAGCTGTAGAAACGATTTACCCATGCATTTTCTATTTAACTGTGTTAACAAAAGATTTCGAAAAAGTGTTTCAGTTTTCGTTTTATCCAATAGGCCAATTTGTCCTATCATATTTAAAGGATTTTCAATTTAAAATAGGCTAAGTTACTTCTGATAACGTTATTATTATGTTTGTAAAGTTTTATCGAAATTGGTTCAACCGTTTCGAAGATTACTAGACTTGA